>JAJOZX010001354.1:572500-595000 GCA_023014485.1 Bathynomus jamesi | reverse complement strand
CATATTGTTGTCTTCTGACCATTTGTACATTTTGTTCGTGTCCCTCTGCAAGGCCTCCACCTCATTTGCATCGCTGATTTTTCTGCTGATCTTTGTATCGTCCGCAAATGATGTTACTATACTGTTGCTGTTTACTCCATTATCAGAATCAGAAGTACGCAGCGAACAGACATAGACAGTGATGTACCTTGAATTTTGACGACCTGTAGACGTTTTCTGAGGAAGTTGTAGATCCATTTTCCCACTTTGCCTGTTATTTCCATATGTTTCATTTTATGTACTCTTATACCATGATCGCATTTGTCGAAAGCTTTAGCAAAATCCGTGTGTATGACATCGTAGTTTTCATTGCCTTCAAGTGCATCTAGGATATTGTTATAGTGCTCTATAAGTTCTGTTACGTATGATTTTCCTGATCGGAATCCGTGCTGATTTTCGTTGAATCTTTCCAGTGTCTCCAAGAAGTCATAGATCTCTCTCTCTCTCTCTCTCTCTCTCTCTCTCTCTCTCTCTATATATATATATATATATATATATATATGTGTGTGTGTGTGTGTGTGTGTGTGTTACAGGGAATCTGTGTAACTAGGGATTTCATGAAATTCCTAAAATGTTCAAGGATTTCATGTAAGGTTAAGTCGTGATATTTTTGTTAGTTTGACGAAAATATCACGACTTAACCATACATGAAATCATCCTTGAACATTTTAGGGATTTCATAAAATCCCTAGTTACACAGATTCCCTGTAACATATACGAGTATATAATATGCTATTCGTTCTTGACGGTATCATTTGTTACCATTAAATACAACTCACAACTACGTCCACGGTACTAATTCCTTAAACTTGATTGGTTATATTAGATCAGAAGTTGTGCTACATGCTGACTGGATGCCCTCAGAAACGAGGAAATGCAGTTTTTATTCTAAAAATTTTCAGTAAAAGCAATAAATAATGTCAAAATATTTTATGGGATGCTAAACTAACAAAATTCAGATATCAATTTCTCAGAAACATTTGTCTCATAGCAGTGGGACTGAAAAGGATATATATAACAACTCTATTCATTCATGAAGGAGAGAGAGTTACGTTATGCTCTCATGCTACACTCGTAACCTATATACCATAATGTTGATGGAGAACTTGGCTGAGAAACTGAATAAGGTTCGAAATTATGTTCGTTTATGAAACTTATAATAGCTGGCGATACCTCTGCAGACGCGTTACGCATAAAACATATGAGGCGTATAGAATAGAAAGAACGTACGCCCGAAAATCAAGTTATTATTCGTTAACGTTATTATGCGTTATTACTCGTTAACGACTGAACCGAATTTAATGGTTTTGGTCTCAAGCCGTGTGGGGGCGCGTCACACCCACGGAATGCAGAGTGCTGATTGGTTACTGGGCAAAATGGGATATCGGGAAACCGTGGGGTACGCCTGCGCTATTCTAATGGCCTCATATACACTTGCGTTTACAAAAATTGATGCAGCATCACTTAAATCATTCAGACTATACAGAAGCCAATATAAACGGAAGGTTTGAAACTGCATATATTAGGATCTTGACCCACTTTGCGTAGAGTGAGGTTGGGGGGGGGGGAATATGAATGTGTTTGTAATTGAAACGAGTACATTCTCTCGCTTATGGGGGTAAACACATACTTTGGGTGCGTCTTGCTCCTGATAAATTATGCACTCGGCACACTGCTTTCATCTACTCAACCGGTCAACTATGGAACACTCTTCCTCAATCCATCTTTCCTCCTGTCTATGACCTCCCATCTTTCAAACGCAGAGTGTCCAGGCATCTTGAAAACTCCGGAACTTGATTTTGGCGCTCTTCTTCTTCTATGGGGAAGGGGGTGGCGCTTTTGCCTTGGCCCGTCCTTCCTGCATAAAAAAAATAAAACCAAGGGTGTATGCAATGCATATTGGCATTGAGCCCACGTGGAACGACAATGGCTTGTACTGTTCATTTCAATATGACAAATGAAAGCATTATTGCTTTCAGTGGTGATGGGGGCAAATCGCTATAAAAAAGTAGGGGGGGGGGTACATTTGGATATCAAAATTAATGGATTTTTAGTACATGTATTTAAAATATCGTAACAAAAATAACATAATATAATAATATAATATAATATAATAATAAATAATAATATATATTCCTCTTATTAGCCTACTTTGGAATACCGTTAGCCTACTAAGAGTTTCTAATAGTTCCCAAATAGTGGGGTCTGTGGGGGAGTACAACTGATACTTTGTCCCCGGCCTTCAAAAAGTGGGAGATATATGTATCCCCCTGTCCTATAGGGATATGCGTCCATGGTGATGAACCACGTACGGAAGCCTCGCTGGTACCATCACTTGCAAAAGTCGGGATACACTGGCGTAAGGTAATGCGACTCAGTGCATTTTGTAACTGACTGTACATTGATCCATCTATATACTTGATCCTGATGTTACGAGCTGCTCATAATCTGAATGGGTATGTGGGCAGAGCAATGTTTTTTAAAAGAGTAAAACCTCTACTTTTTATCTAAGAGAATCTGTAGAAGTTTCTCTTTTAAAGTGTGTGTGTATATATATATATATATATATATATATATATATATATATATATATATATATATATATATATATATATTCATTAAATCTAAGTAAATTACTTAGACTCGTAGCTTGAAGAGAGTATATGTTAAACACTTTTTATGTGTAATGGCCTCTATTTATCATCATTCCAATGTAAAAATAGCGCTCGAACGAGCGCCTTCCTTCCATAATTACCTGCGAGCCATTAAGTGGTCTGAAAGGCTCGCTGAATGGTCACATCATGATTTCTTTCGTGGGTATTCATCTCTTTAATTAATTTCAAGAGATTTTCTCTCTAAGTACGATTTCACGCGAGGCTTTGAGGCTCGCATCAACATTTCATACGTATTAATGGATGCACGGAATCGTCTACATGAAAACTGCTTTCGTCTCCCGCCGATGACAGTGATTCATGCGATAAAACGAAAGGCAGTTCACGGTTTATCAGGTTTAACGCGGTTGCTATAAAATAAATGATATTATCGAGATCCGAATGGCTTCACATCGAATCGATAATAGTGTCTCTCTGTAAACACTTGATGTTATTTGAAAAATCCATAAAGATGTTTTTGAAGACGAGACAAGATGCCTGAAGGCAAATGCACTCTAACCACGCGTGAAGTAGTCGTAATGGAAAGGAAAGTGTTAAATTAATTCCTCGCAAATACAAAAAAATCCTGTATTTTCCTTAGCGCAACCTACTGAACAATGTGAACATGTCGTAACGTTCTACACAGTAACCTTACAAAGTGAAATTTTCCATGAATTGAGTTTCAGTAATGGGTGACCTACCTAAATAAATGTAGGTGCTGGAATTGAACCCTCGTATTCTTGTTGACATAATTGAACGCGCCGCCACAATACATCTGGACATTAGTTCCTTTCTAGTTCGGAAACTTGGTAGTCCTGCACTTTTCAATTGTGATATAGCTCTCAGTAATCCGGTAGTACCCTCTAGTAGTTCGGCACCTCGTAATAAACAGTTAAGGTACATCCATTCATACTTCACTTTACTTATCGTACTCGGGCAACACAGCAGGAGGAGAAGGAAGAGAGTCCACCTCTGGTAAATATAAAATCCTCGCCATGAATGCCACAAATGACAATCCTCCAGCAGTGATGCCCAACCAATGGGGAAGAGCAGGGCAGGCAAAGAACGAAGCGTTTTCCAACATTTTTAATTGAGCTGTCTAAATATTCAGAAGCAGAGAGTAGCAGAACCAGTGTTGACTTTTGCAAATTATTAACTTCACAGGGGTGTACCAGTAATGTATACCAAGTTCTTGGGGATAAAACTCGATAGTCATGAAAATTTACAAGTCCGATATACCTCCGGAACCAATCATGCCGGACTAGAGAGAGGATAGTGTACACTGTACAGGAACCATCCATGATGTAAGTGATGTTGCGTTGCACTTCTTTTGTGGCCTGACGATTGCTGCAGTAAACCTTATTTCAGATATTCCAAATGAAATATATCTGCACTGGTGATAATCCAAAAGATAATCAAAATAGTTCGGTTACCGGAAAAGGATCGAATATACGGGGCTCCAATAAACCTTAGCCCCCCCGCCCATGGCCTAAACCATTAGAGGTACAGTAAAACTAAACATACCTTACAAAAGAGAATTTAATTTTGCATTTAATGAGAAACAATTAAAACTTGGTGTTCCCGCCATTGGCTTCCAAGACAGCCTGAATTCGCTTTGGGTAGCTTGCCAAAAGTGACGTGAATAGATCTTGATCGTTACGCAGATTTGCTAAAACAGTTTCAATGTGTTGCGTCATTGTATCCTTCGAAAATCGATTTGCTGCAGGTTCTTCAAACAAGAGACATTCAACCTTGTCCTTTATAACTGATCCAATGTGTTCACAGACGTTCAGGTCAGGAGAATTTCCTGGCCATTCTTCATTTCCAAAGAAATCGATCTCATGGTTCCGCAACAACTGTTGAGTGGCTAATGCCTTAAAGCAGGAGGCCTTATCGTGCAGAAGTGTGACCTGATCGACATCCATAACATTGTTTGGGTTTCTTAGAAAAGGAATGACATGCGGGATAGAATAATATCACGAAAATACTGTCCATCCCAACTCTGACCATTTGGCTTCAGCACCCACATGAGCTTCTTTGCAGTGAACAAAACAAACACACCAACACAGTCTGGACTTTTTAATAATTCGCGATAATGTTCATTGTCATCGATTTCATCTGGTGTTGTGGCCCACACTCGATCATTTGGTAGTTAGGCCGACGTGTTACGTAAACAAAAAATTCATCGGAGACAGCTAAATGCATGAAATCATCCACATCCCACATTCAAGATAATGGGCACACCACATTCTGTCATCGATGTTAAGTTGAGTTTTTCTTGGCTTTGGAAGTTCATGCCAAGGCTTTAAACCTTGCCTATGACGGTACAGTCGAATGATTTCACCACTAACGATCTTTCCTCTCAACACTTCGATCTCTCTAGAAAGTTTAGCACAGCTGTTTTTCCGCTTACGCGTACCGCTTTCAATGATGTCCTTTGTTTCCTGAGAGAGTGGCAAATTTGGGCGCCCAGATTTGGTTGTATCCATTTCACATTCATCCAAAGTTTTATTCCAATTTCTTTTGACGAAGTCCTCACTTCTTCGCAACTTTTTGGCAACCCATGAACGTGTTATAAAGGTGGCTCCAGCATCACGAGCTTCCCGAAATGTTATTGCTCGTACGTGATCTATCACACGTTGCCTCTCCCAATCACCAATTAATTGAGAAGCCATTATATTATCACATTATCAGCTAGAGTAATTTTAACACCTGCAATAAATAAAGAATTTTATATATTTTTATAATCACTAAAAACTATTTCGATATAAGTAAACATGTAAGCTGCAAATGGTAGGGCTAAGGTTTTTTGGAACCCCTTAGGCCATGTTCCTCTATGATGTGCGACATATTGCACTATCTGGTTGGAAGTTGTTCTATGTAAATTTAATGTGGTTCAGCTGATTCACGCTTCATCACTGTAGTGGTCTGTTTACTATACCATTCCTCGTATAGAAGAGATGCATCACAACATCACAAACAACATTAAGATGATTCTTATGAATATATTGCGATACACCTTCAACAACATGCACTCAGGCAGAGCTGGGCACTTCCGCAAACACTTCCGCAAACCGCAAATTCCGCAATTGCAGAAGATGTTTTTCGTTTGCGGATTTGCAAAGTAATCGCATGAATTTGCGTTTGCGGATTTGCGTTTGCGGAAGTGATTTTGAGTTTGCGGATTTGCAATCGCAAATCCGCAAACGCAAATTCACTAATTTGCGATGACTTTGCCGCAAACGCAAGTCCACAAACGAAAAACATACTTCCGCAATTGCGGAATTTGAGGTTTGCGGAAGTGTTTGCGGAAGTGCCCAGCTCTGATTGCACTGTCACGGTCAACAATGTCTACCAGACATCGGGAACCAAATCCAGTACCTTCAATGAATCAGGTAGGTCACGCATGGTTGAAACCCAGTTCATGTGAAATTTCACAATAATATATATGACGAGTGTTTTTATTTTTTAAACATGTGACACTTTAAAAGGTTTACTTTTTTTATTAACTGAAATAAAAGCATGAAATTTTTACTGTACCTTCTCTACACATGGGGAATTAATCCCCTAGTACAAAACATGCTCTATGTGATGTCCTCTCAGTTCATGATACTTTCGACGGAAGGGACCTGTCCAACAGACTTCCTGCGGTTTATGATAAAGGCATATCATGGCCACCACCATCACCAGATCTAAACCCCTGCGACTTTTATCTTTTGGGTTATTTAAAAGATAGAGCGTTTAAACAGAATCCACATACAATAGAAGAATTGAAAACATCAACTGAACAAGAAATCTCAGATTTCAACAGATACTCTGTCCAGAGTACTACAAAATTTTGTTGTTCGTAGGCAGAGTTAATGAGACGAAAGGACATCACATACAGCGTGTTTTGCACTAAGGGACTAATTCTCCATGTATAGAGAAAGTCCAATGAAAATTACATGCTTTTATTTCAGTTGATAGAAAAAATACAAACATTTTAAAGTGTCACATGTTTAAAAAATCACCCGATATATATTCTGTGTAAAGCAGCGGTTCTCAAACTTTTTCTTCTTCAGTACCCCTTGAATTCTTTCAAGGGATTTTCTGGATTTTTGAGAGAGATAGACCATTTTTACTTCCTTTACGACCGTGTGACTCGTGACCGTTTGTTAATCGTATATAAAATTAAAAGGGTTATATTTTCAGGACCCCTTCACGTAACCCCATAAGATTCCCTCGCGTACCCCTGGGGGTACGCCGTACCCCAGTTTGAGAACCACTGGTATAAGGTATAGACGCATACATGACAATGAAATATAAAGTTTATTCCTGTTTTAAAATAGTAGTTTCCTTTCAGAAAACTATATATATATATATACTATTACACCTTGGTGGTGTAGTGGTTAGCGTCGCTGACTACGAATCCATCGGCCCTGGGATCGAGACCGGTGACGACAGGCGGCGCGCAGCAAAACCCAGCTGTTCATCCTTCCACACAATAAAAATTGGTTGGTAGATAAATGGGTACCCTGGGTAACCTAGTGGTTAAGGCGCTGGATTGCTGGTGGGGCGTGGTTCGGATTCCACGTTAAACTGTAAGTCTAAGGTGGAGTGAAAAGCTTAACCATCGTTAAAATGAACAATTCGGACGGAAGCAAAACCAAGATTATATTCTTCATTAATTATAATTATTGCACAGTCTAGTTATATATTTTGAATCTATTTTGTTCATAACGGTTTTATATATTTGCAATTGTATTTTGTCATTGTTTAACATCCACATTGTATCTCAGTATATTGTATAGACGTAAAGTATATATATACATATATATATATATATATATATATATATATATATATATATATATATATATATATATATATATATATATATATATATATATATATATATATATATATATATATACAGGGTGGGCCGTAAGTTTCCATACATAGGAAAAATTAAACGTTTGTTTTTATGTTTCAGATACCCTAAGAATATGCGTTTGACGTAAGATCTTGTTTACTGATGAAGCAAATTTTTACGTCAATGGAGAGGTTAATCGGCAAAACATACGTTATTGGAGTAATGCTAACCCTAACTGGCTGAGTCCGACGAAGATGCAAGGTGCCGGTAAAGTGATGGTGTGGGCCGGGATATGGGGTGACAGAATTATTGGACCAATTTTTGTCAGTGGAAATCTTAATGCCGAAAGGTATCTTAACATGTTGCAAGAAGAGATTTTCCCATCCCTGCTAAACGAGGAAGGTAACTTCCCAGTTTACTTCCAGCAAGATGGAGCTCCACCTCATTATGGTCTTCACGTGCGTCGGTATTTGGATCAGCAGTTTCCGGATGCTTGGATTGGTCGGCGTGGTCCTGTGGAGTGGCCTCCCAGATCCCCAGATTTACCCCCCTTGATTTCTATCTTTGGGGGCACTTGAAGGCCATGGTGTATCAGGAAAAGATACGAGACATAAATCATCTAAAGGAACGTATCACCAACGCCATTACAAGCATAACGTCAACTGTGCTAATGCGTGTTCATCAACAGTGGGGAACACGTATTGAAATGTGTTTTCAAAACAATGTCAACCATGTAGAGCATATTATATAAATAAAAATGGTTGTCCATAAAAAAATGTTTATTTTTCCTATGTATGGAAACTTACGGCCCACCTGTGATATATATATATATATATATATATATACAATGTATATTATATATATATATATAATTTTTCATTTGTTTGTTATTTCTCTTCCTCGTGTGCAGAACACTCCTCTATACTTACGTCGTTTCTATACGTTAATATACTGCGCGGTCATTGCAGTTAAATGTACATATTCACGATTTGCGAGGGTGCCCTCTCAAGGCATTGGTTTCTGCCCTATGTAGGAGAATTACAACTTCTGACTATCGTGGCTCCGTAGTGTAGTGGTTAGCACGTCTGACCGGCAATCGGAAGATCCTGCGTTCGATTCCCGGGCGGGTGCCTTATTTTTCATTTGTTTGTTATTTCTCTTCCTCGTGTGCAGAACACTCCTCTATACTTACGTCGTTTCTATACGTTAATATACTGCGCGGTCATTGCAGTTAAATGTATATATATATATATATATATACATATATAATATTCAAGAGAAATCCAATGACAAGGAGGAATGTAAATGCCATGAAAAGTCTTCTTTAATGCAACGTTTCGAGCAATATGCTCATCTTCAGGCTTCCTCCTTGTCATTGGATTTCTCTTGAATATTAAATTGAAGCTTTTTAGAAGCAACCCGCATGAATATATATACTCAAGCCTGAAGATGAGCATATTGCTCGAAACGTTGCATTAAAGAAGACTTTTCATGGCATTTACATTCCTCCTTGTCATTGGATTTCTCTTGAATATTAAATTGAAGTTTTTTAGAAGCAACCCGCATGAATATATACATATATATATATATATACACACACACACAGTATATACCTTTAATAGAAATTTGCAAAATATAGATTTAAAAAAAACCAAGTAAATTCACTTACAAAAGAAAGCTTTTTATTTTTTCAAAAGCAATTAAGAAAACAAAAAAAAAACCCAAAGTGAAATTCTGCATGATATTATAGAAAACACAAGGTCTATCTGATGTGTACCTTCGAGTGTGGCGATAGTGACATCACGAGTGTGTATATAAGGTCTTTCGGTGCTTTAAATCGGCGCTCAACGAGTGAAAACAGCATCCATTTGACGGGTCGACGAAACGTTGACTTCCGGTGTGTAACCGGATGTTCCGCTCCAGCTTTGATTCGGAGCCACGCCCGCCTTTGTTTCGCCCCCTCCGTCTCTCTCTCTTCTCTCTCTCTCTCTCTCTCTCTCTCTTTTCTGTTTGTCGCTTTTCATACATCTGTTTTTAGATCAGGTGTTTTTCTTTGTCACTTATAGGTTACGTATTCCTTTATAGATGTCTGTCTATTTGGCTTTACTTTCCTTATGTTGAATACTTTTGTAAAAATGTTTTATGAGTTCCATTTACTTTTGAATGTATAAAATTATTACAGAATTTAGATAAGAAAACGCTCTTGAGGCGAATCATATTCTGTCTTTTCAAACTGTTAAAATACATACAAGTTTTAGGCCTTCAGCGGGAAACCACAGAAATTTAAATTATCTTGCATTGATGACAAATTTTACACACCTGCCATTTTATACGTAAGAATATAGAATATGCGAGGCAGTGTATAAATGTACAATTTATTATAAATTTATAGGTTAAAATAATTTCTTTATAGCTTTAGAAATTACTGCATTAGAATTTGAGTTTTGTTGATTTAGTAATGGCTTGCTTCATGCGCGCATGCGTGACGTACGAGGCTCATCTCGCATACAAAATATTTGATTCTGTGTCAGTTTTCCTTCTATTACTTTCCAGCTCCAATCTTAAGATAAGCTTTTTATCTTTTGCTTACTGTTAGAAGGATTAATAATGATAATAATCGCACGGGAGGGCCAAAAACTGGCACAGCGCTCAGGCCAGGCAAAGGCATATCATTGAACTACCTTAAACCCCGGATTATTATTATTACCAATCACTATCGAGAGTCGAACCCTCGACTTTAATGGCTTCACTTCGTCTATCGGGAAACGGCGTTACCCACTGCGATACGAGCGCTGAGGTTAGAAGGATCCTAAATCTTTTTATTTAGACATCCGCGTCTGCCTTACGCTTACTCTTTCTTTTTTACCCCGTTCTTACGTCATTCCCGTTAACTTTTTCTTTTGGTTCATTCTCTACTTTTTTTTACGGTCTTCTTTAACTAAAAAATGCTTCTTTCGATCTTTTCTTTAACAAATTAAACTTAAACATTGTTTGACGCGGTTAACATGTTTATTAAGGATAGAGATTGAAAGGGTCATGATAACGATCTTCGCGTTACTGCATCTCATACTTAATAAAGTACAAAGTAATGAACAGGGTATTGTATAAGATCTTGCTTTCTCTTCTCCAAGAAATAAAACTGTTGTACATTTTACGAGTTACTAATTGGTTACGTAATAAATTAGTTTAACTTATTTCTGAAAGTAAATTCTGTATACGACGAAATAACGAATCTATTTTGTTGGTAAAAGTATGAGATGGAGAAATTTGACGTGATGTATGTATGTATGTACGTATGTATGTATGTATGTATGTACGTATGTATGTATGTATGTATGTATGTTACCGATCATAAGTCTGAATCCACATACATTTATGGGAAAAAAAAAAGTTAATGCAAAAATCAGATTACAAAATATGAAACTACATTTTTTATGCAAGAAGGAGGGGCCAAGGGCGAATGCCTACTAAAGCGCCCATCCCCCCCCCAGAGAAGAAGAAGAGAGCCAAAATCTGTTATTCAATTCAGTTCAATAAGTAAATAAAAAAAATTATTAATACTTTAAAAAAACAGATCAGTATTCAGTATTTAGAGGGACTTACTCATAATGATGGGGTTGTTTAACCACACTAACAACAACGAAGGTCATATGACGGGGGGGGGGGGTCCTACAGCGTCACGTAGGATCCGAACTGTGGATCGTTACATAATCTGGACGCGGAGGACGATCCCCCATCCAACTACAACCCAGACCCATTGTCGCTTAATTTCGCTGATCGACGAGAAGCGGTGTTACGACTCTGTCCATGACGTAGCCCGCACGCGCATCTCAAAGGCACTGAATCAACCAGTGCTAGGGATTGCTCGGGCTACCTTCGTGACCAAATCGCAACGCTGTTTCCCATCAAATCAGCGAAGTTAAGCGACGTTGGATTTGTTCAATAGTTAGATGGGTGACCACTCCTGCCTTCAGATGATGTAGCGACCCCTTCGTCACGTGACCTTTGTCGTCACGAAGGAAGTTAAACACTCGCAAACATAATTATGAGGAATTGCATGCTTGCCATTTCGAATAGACAATATGGCGGAAGTTTTGTCGGTTCGTTGGCTTCACTTCTGAGATATTTATTGGTTGTTTCCACAAATGCTCAGTTGGGTTGAGATAAGTTCTTTGTGCTGAAAACTTTAATACTTTGACCAGTGGCGGCTCGTCGGTAGGCACTGCGGAACTGCAGCACCCCTAAATTTTTTATTTACAATTGAAATAATCAAGAACAATATAAGGATGAGCTCACTGAATAACTTTTTCAATAACTTTTGAAACTTTTATTCATTGCTCAATGCTCATCCTTTTATTTCAGTAATTATTTCAACCCATTCTTAGAGACAGCACCCCCTAGAATTTTTAGTCACGAGCCGCCACTGACTGACCCTTTCAACTGCCCATGCCTCCCTAAGTAAACCTTGTTTGGTACTGCAGTATATTTTGGACTTTGTTGCATGGAAAATGAATTCCCTCCTAGTTAAACGAACTCCACTCGACAGTACATGAAACCAAACTGCGTCGTCACACAAACCAATACGACTTTTGTTTAAAAGAATTTCAGTGTTGGTCTCATCATTTCACGGAATATTCTTCAATCCGCCACGTCAGTTTTGATATTCCTTTGCAGACTCAATACTCCTTTTCTTATTCATATCAATATAATAATATACGGTTTTCTGACGGAAATTTTCCCTTGAAGCCTTCTTTTCACAATGGGTTGTGATTACAACAACTCCATGATGCCCCTGAATGGTTGCACGTACAGTATTTCCGGAGCTGTCTTAAAGAGATCTGTTATATAAAGAGAATCTTTGAATAATATGCGATCCTGTCTCGCATTATTTCTTCTGTCTGTTACGAGTAGTCAAACTGCTATTTTCTTGCAATTTGTATGATGTTCGAATGTCTGTTGCGAGTAGTCAAACTGCTATTTTCTTGCAATTTGTATGATGTTCGAATGGGGGTTCTTTGAACTGATCCTTTGGATATTTCGAGCTCATTTGCAATTTTTCTATCGATTTTGCCTTTTTTTTATGGAGAATAAATATTTGAACTCTTAATTCACGTATTAATATTTTTCACTTCTTTTCATTCTATTTTCTAGAATATCCGAAAAAGATAAGACGTCCATAAATCAAGTGATATTTTATTATCGCTTATCACATCCGGCTTCGTATAAGAATTAGATCAAGAAAGTAGGAGAAATAAATTCTATGTAGCAAATATGTATATATAACGATCCTGTACCAAAATTACACAGTGGCTGAAACTATATAGGCTGTACAAGAAACACTTGACAATGTAGGATGGTCCATACCATATGACTGTTAATGCAAATTAAACTATAAATTTGGTGGGCCAAGAAAGTGTTGCCTAAAAAAAATAGTATGTAAACTATCTGATTATTAGGTTGGTAAAAAAAAAAATATATATATGTATATACACACACACACACACACACACACACACAGTGACGCTCAGAAGTATTCGTACAGAGAAATAGTTCAGTTATATTCGTCCTTATCTTTTGTACAATGCATAGGACAGTTATGAAAAGCTGACCGTTCGTTTGAAAAAGTTTAACAAATAAACAAATTAGTTCCACTCCATCATATAATGTTAAACATCAAAGAATTTCAGAAAAATAAAAAAGTTTGCTTGAATGATTTCAATGATTTGTTTTGGGTATTTTTCTACAAGGTTTTGACATCTCTCAGTATAAATTTTAGACCATTCTTCTGGAGAAAAGTTTTGCAATTCATTCAGATTCAAAGGATTTCTCTTGCGTACAGCTTTTGTCAAATAAAATTATAAATTCTCGATTAAATAGAGATCTGGGCTTTGACTGAGCTACTCGAGAAGATTGAAAATATTTTGTTGAAGCGATTTCATGGTACTCTTACTTTTATGTTTTGGATCATTATCTTGTTGCAGTACTCAGTTGCGTCCCATTTGAAACTCCCGAATTGAAGGCAATACATTTTCTTCCAAAATTTCCTGATATTTTTTCGAATTCAAGATACCATTGATGACAACAAGCTTTCCTGGACCAGAAGCGCTAAAACATCCCCAAAGAAGCAAACCACCACCACCATATTTAACCGAAGGATGTTTTTTTTTTCCTCGAATGCAGATTTGATTTTCGTCAAACATACCTTTGCTCGGTGTTCCCGAATAATTCATTTCGGGGGTGCTGGTTAAGTGTGCGGTCTACCTAGCTTCGAGCAGTCTACCACAATTAAGATTCTTTATACTGTACGGCATTGACGATTGGTTAGGTTAAGTCGTGATAGTTTGGTTAAATAAATTTCTTAAATAAATTTCTTATTTTAATTCCTTTCCTTAAATACATTTATAAAAGTGTAATTTAAGATGATGTAGACCGCACACTTAACCAGAACTCAGATGGTAGACCGCATACTTAACCAGCACCCATTTCGGGTCTCATCTACAGTATCTGGAGAACTTTCTTCCAGAATGGAACTCCATCATTTTGATGATCCTTAGCGTACTTTAAACGAGCTTTAAAGCTAGCTGTACGTTCTGAAATCTTTCAAGGTCGTCCACACCTAGGTAGAGTTTTGATTGTTCCAAAGCCTTGCCATTTCTTTATAACTACAGCAACCGTCATAAATGGAACTCGAAGCTCTTCTCCTATCTTCCTATAACTTTCCAGACTCGTGTGCAGCAATAACAGCTCTCTTAAGATCTGTAGACAGCTCTTTACCACGACGACCTATTTCTTACTAATGGTTTGTACAGTCATCCGTCTCCCATGAAGATTCACAGAAAATTCTAGATTCAGAATTGCCAACAGTCTGTAATCAATAAGCATCCAACTACTGATAAAATTTTTAAATTCTTCAAGCCTAAGGTACAACGTATTAGGCTCTTTTCCGTTCTACCCCAGCAACAAAAAATGAAATTATATATTATTTTCTACTGTAGTTTTACTTGCTCAATTCAATAATATATATCTTATTTTGGAGAAATTAATAACAAAAGAGTTATAGTCCGTTTATTTTATTTAAAAGTAGAGATTGCATTTAAGATTTCAATAAAAATGTCCTTTCCTTTTTGTCTTCTCCTCAATAGAAATTCACATAATAAGAATCTATCATATTTCTAGATGTTCCCAATGTTTCTCGTTCCTTTGTTTAGCTAAATCAACCGTTCGCCCTTGACGATTGGTTAGGTTAGGTCGTGATATTTTCGTTAGTTAGCCTTATAAGGTTAACTAAAGAAGGCTGGGGTAGAACGTTATTTCCTTAACTATGTTTATGAAATTCCATTTATCATCCATAACAATATCTACAAAAGAGAGAAAAAAATTAATAATTATAACCATAACTAATTAAAGCACGAATACTTTCTCCAAAATAAAATATATATTATTGAATTCAGCAAGTAAAACTACACTAGAAATTGCTGCTGGGGTAGAACGGAAAAGATCCACGTATGAAATCATTTTGTAAATAGATGTACGAAAACTTTTGCATTTTAGCTTTTTTATTTTCTTCAAATTCTTTGATGTTTTACATTATATGATGGAATTAAGCTAATTTTTTATTTGTTAATTTTTTCCAAACGAACAGTAAACTTTCCATAACTATCCTACGCATGGTACAGAAGATAAGGACAAATATCACTGAAATATTTCTCTGTACGAATACTTATGAACGCCACAGTATATCACATACTTGGATTAGGCACTGTATTGCATCCATATCTTCCTGCAACACAAAAAATATGGGATCACCTGAAGATTAGGGCCCCCATGTATTCTTGTTTCTTGCTTTACAGTACCAAATATAATAATAAATTAAATTGAATGCCCGGTTAGGTCAACTGTACGCCCTTGACGATTGGTTAGGTTAAGTCGTGATATTTATATTTTCGTTAGTTTTAACGAAAATATCATTTGGTAATTGAGGCTGGGGGCCCTGATCTTCAGGTGATCCAAAATATGTATTAAATACATTCACATTGCATACAATTGTATGCAGTATACATAAAAAGCCTCCGACGCAGAACGATAACCTTACAAAAGTGTCAAATCGAAACTCCACGAAATATGAAGATATTAGAACGGGACTTTTGTTATTTATTTTAAATAAGTTATGCATGACAAAGTATATCTTTTAAGTGTCTTCCGGCCAACCGACAACAAAAGCGAATTCCATATATACTGTATATATATATATATATATATATATATATATATATATATATATAGAGAGAGAGAGAGAGAGAGAGAGAGAGAGAGAGAGAGAGAGAGAGATTAAGCAGTTTGGAGCAAGTGTAGTTTACGTCCCCCTGACGCAAAAGGAGACAAACTACACTAGGTCAAAGTTGGGGAACGTAAACTACACTAGGATCTTTAGGAGACATTTTTCTATATATAAATTGACGATTTGTTAGGTTAAGTCGCAATATTTTCGTTAGTTTTAACATTTTATTTGATTAGGTATGCGCGGACAAAGTTGGGGAACGCAAACTACACTAGGATAATGTAGGGGAACGTAAACTACGCTAGGCACCACAGGGGGACATAAACTACACTTGCTCCAGAAGTTTTGTTTTTGTTTTTCATTTGCTTTTACAATTTTAATTATTTCCTGTGTGTGTGTGTGTGTGTGTGTGTGTGTAAAAACATTATTAAAGTAATTGTTTTTATTTGTTTTATGGAATAAACTGTGATTTGGAAAAAGGTTGAAAATATGAGGTTGTAACATATATTCTGCTCGATTTTTTAGTTCATTCAGAACAAAAATTAAATGACTTATAAGGACAAATTTGGTCGAATTTTTAGTTTATTCACAACAAAAATTAAATAACATAATAACAAATTAATCACCAATATAATTCCCTTCTTTTTCTATAACCTCCTCCCACCTGTAGAAAAGTCTTTTTATGCCACGTTCGAAGAAATCCCTTGGTTACGAGATAAAAAAAATCGATCACTTCGTTTTCGATAGCTTCCCTGGATTGCAATTTTTGTCCATCTAGGTGGTGTTGCAGACTTCTGAATAAATGGTAGTCTGAAGGTGCGATGTCCGGAGAATAAGGTGGATGAGGCATTTTCTCCAAACCAAATGCCTCCAAATGGGCAGTGGTGATTCGAGCAGTGTGAGGGCTCGCGTTATCCTGGTGGAATAGAACACCTCTGCGATCAATTAATGCAGGACGTTTTTCTTGTAATGCCATCTTCAATCGTTGGAGTTGTTGGCAGTAGACTTCAGCTGTGATTGTTTCGTTATCTGGCAGAAGCTCTAAATGAATAATTCCTTGCATATCCAGCACAGCAAAATTTTCTTTGGATGGGGTCTATTCCTTGGCTGAGGTTCAGGCTTCAGTGACGATCCGATTCAAAAACGGTGCCTGCAGTTGCCGAGAATGCAGTGATGTGCAAATATCGATTGGATGTTGAAGATTTGCTCGTGACAAATCATGCGGAACCCATTTTCCAACCTTCACTACTTTTCCTAACAGCTTCAAATGACGATGAATGGTCATATGGCTACCGCCAAGTTGCAGGCCAAGTTCTCTTACAGATACCGTTGGGTTTTCCTCCACTGTTGCTTTCAGCAACTCTTCATCTAACTCATTTGGTCGTCCTGTTCGTTGATAATCTTTCAGACTGAAGTCTCCATTTCCGAACTTCTCAAACCATCTCCTACACATCCATTCGCTCGCAACATCATTCCCATAAACTCTTTGAATGTTTTTTGCGGATTCACTAGCGTTAGATACTTTATGGAACTCATACAGCATCACATGTCAAATATGCTCTTTCGTGGCTCCATGTTTTTCAGTTACTGTAATATCGTAGGGGTGGCGTTGTAACTGTATGAAAAACACCAGAGAAAATATTCATTAGCCTAATCCTACACTAGCCTAAGTCATTCTGTATCAATCTGTATCGTGATAAAACATGTGCGAACCTGTCGCCGCGTGTATTTTGCAACATTTCTAAAACTATTTCACATTATCTTGAGGTTATTCTAAATTATCTATCGTCCGTTTTCTAATCGAGCAGAATTTATGTTAAACCTGATACAAGTTAAAATTGCTTTCCTGCACATTTTATTACAAGATCTGAAAGAATAATTTTAAAGATAAATTAATTTATTTTAAAAATAAATTAATTTATTTTCTCTTCAAACATCGATTAAACATCAACAAATAATGTTACTTATTAAAAAATTAAATTTCTTTAAATTAAAATAATTAATTAAATGAAAGAATTAAAAAGTGAAATCAAATCAATCGTTTTTTTTAATTTAAAAAAATTTAGTTTAAGAAAGATAAGCACTTTTACGAATACTTTTACGAATTTATGACAAAATTTAATTTAATTTTCTTTTAAGTTTAAAAATATCTACAAAATAAATTAAAAAAATTGGTAAATAATTAAAAATATTAAACGTTTTTAAAATGAAATAAAAAAATACAAACTTAAAAGAATTTAAAATATTAAAATCCTTTTCCTGTCTCAAGCACATTCGAAGCAGTGCCTAAAAATGAACAACCGCGAAGAGATCGCCGTTCGTTCGTTCCTTCCTAATTTGCGTAGATTTCTCATCCACGCAGATCCTCCAAATGGTGAAGTCTATTTTTTATCGGTTACACACAGTCCCTCTTCTCAATTTCATTATCGCTAAAAATGCTAAAAATTGTAGCGAAGAAAGTTGATTAGAGAGAATAATCAATGAACCAACATCAAAGTTATAGCCATCAGGCACTAAACAGAAGTAATGCGTACGCGCGTATCACAGCCATAAAAACTGAAGTGCAAAATAAATTTACGTAATTTAAGCACTCAATTGCAAATATTTTAAACTTTACTAAAAAATTTTTATGTATTTATTTTGTGGTTTTTATACATTATAAATATTTTTATTTCATTTATTTATTTTTTATTATTTAAATAAGTTTTATTTATTCAAATACAGGGTGAGCGAAAAGTCCCTGTGCACCCGCAGGAAGTGTAGTGAACCTGTACCTTCGCTGTATTGGAAGTGAACAGGTACACAGGGACTTTTCGCTCACCCTATATAATCCTTTGGAAAACATTTATACTTTTACACAAATATTGTTTTAAATTAACTTTCGGCATTACCCTGTGTATTATTATTATTATTAACATTATGTACACCTCAACATTATACAGGTTTCATATATGAGTACATGTATATATAAATTGGGCATCTTCATATATCAGACATATATAAATATTTAATTCGTAATATACATAACAATATATCGTATATAATATTTAAAATGCATATACACATTATTTATATAACATAAAAATACCATTTAATATATATATAAAAACATAGTGTTTATATATATATTATATATATATATATAATATATATATATATATATATATATATAGTTATATATATTATATATTATAAAAAAATTCATTTCCCAATTGATTTGGGGTGAGAAGGCAGACAATTTGGATATAAAGTACACAAGATAAAGAAGAAACGAAAAGGTAGAAAGTAAAGCATACACATTCATTAACACCGACATCCTGGTGTGTATATATATATATACCCGCGCATGCGCAAATCACATAAATTTCAACTTACGTGTTTATTTCGCAAATGATGTATGATATTTTGTGAATAACCTTTCAATATACCAAATCTCCAATTAAAAAATAGTACATGATTTGTAAAAATAAATTGTAAATTTTATGTTGTTTGAGTGTTACGTTGAGGGCAATTAAATATAGGAACTATATTCATAATGTCTAATTACTTAATTATGAGCATATTTGGATTTCATTATTTTTTCAGAAAAGAAATTCACAATTTTTTTTTTATTTTTAATAATGAACCGCGATACATAATGTTAAAATTAAATATGAACAGCAATTACGCTTACACGATGTCATAATTGCCGGTTTTTTTTTTGGGGGGGGGGGGGGGGGGGGGGGGGGGGGAGTATTTTCTTAGCTTAATTTTTCGTGGAAAAAGTAATTAATTGTAGAAAATATGTTTGTATGACTTTAACTATTATCTTCTTCGAATCAATGAGAACAAGTTTGCTAATGGAGTTATATATAATTATTTGCAACATATACTGTATATATATATATATATATATAGATAGATAACTTGTATTTATAGGCGGTATAAAATATAAAATCTACATATAAATGAGTTTAATAGACAATTGTGTATGTACCAAATTTACTCTAAAATTCCCCCCCAAAATATCTTCTATTCTTAACAATTCCGTTGTTAAATTTTTTAATTGTATTTTATTATATAAAAGCTTAAGGAAATAAGCTAATTAATACTTGGGAAGACATTTATGTAGTTCGAACGTCTAACAACGAAACATATTCATTTTAGGATCAACAAAAACGAAGTAGTTCGGAAAACGTGAGCGAAAATTTGTGAACAGCGAAGCGAGTGTGTATCGCTTTTCCCCAACTGTTGAAACAAAGATAATTTGACTACGGTGCAATACGGTACAAATGGCGCTTAAGAGATGTTCGAGAGCGGAAGCTGACTTACTCGTTCGAGTCATTTCACTTTGTAAAGGATTATAAACGATTTAAATAGTTAATGAACGTAAAAATGGTAATAAATAAAAATAAGACTAAACATTCCTGGTGCTAAAAGCTGTTTTTACGCGTATAATTATCGTTTGATCAATCTTTGTGGGTGGCGAGATTGGGGAATGGAGTCCGGGGGACAGGATATGTTCCTACTACCAATTTTGATATATTCGTTTTGATACTCGAGAAACGATCGTGTATCAAAATAATTAAACTTAATTAAGAACAACTGTTAGCGTTGCCAAATATATATATATATATATGTAAAAAGTGAACAATGAACAATTCCTACACCATCATTATATTAATTCATTATCCATTTTTACATAAGAACCAAAATCGCTTAACGCGAGTTTGGAGAATAATTTTATTTTATGTACCTTCCCGTACATTAGAATGAAATAATGTAAAAAGTGAACAATGAACAATTCCTACACCATCATTATATGAATTCATTGTCCATTTTTACATAAGAACCAAAATCGCTTAACGCGAGTTTGGATAATAATTTTACTTGTAGCTTCATATTTTTGTTCATGTCACAACCCTACGATCTACCCTTTCTATGGTTTAGTCGTATCCATTATCCATTTTCCATTTGTTATAAAAGTTATTATAATTAATTATGAATTGTCTTGCATCTCACCCTCGACCCTAGATTATGCATACACATTGCATGTAACAGGATTGGAACCCGTAGTTGTACTTCTTAGTCATTACTACCCACTTTTTGTCTCTAATTCATCTTTCTAATAATGACTTATAACTATGACGTCACATTTTCCCGTCATTTATTTCCCTAAGGACTAAACACTATATAGAAGTCATTATTTATATGTTATGTAGTATAAATATAATTATTATTCAACCACACTCATTCTTACATTCATATCTTATCTTGACCATTATCCAATATAAATTTTATTAAAATATTCATTTTTACTCGTGTCGGCGCGAAACTTTAGGTTCGTTCGAGAACGCGAAAAAACGTTCTCGTATTATTTTTTTCATTTTTATTTTTAATTATATGACCTCCCGAGGTGAACTCAAGACAATGCTTAGTAAGAGATCACATTCCGCTCATCGCAGCAGAATTCGAACGCTCAAAGTTAAAAAGTCTCCTTTCGCTTTGATTCGAATTTATAACATTATCATGTGTTATGTTATATTATGTGTTATGTGCCCATGTACTTTGTACTATATTTCTAACATCTTAATTGTCTATTAATATGAAACACTGTCAAAACAAGACAAAGTTATAGTAACTGTTAAATTGTAATTAACTGTAAATTAACAATAACTTGTAATGTACTTCAGTGAAACTAATTAAATGTAATGATTTAATTTATAATGTAAGAATGTACTTTAATAGAAGTGTAATTAAACAATGAGTGAATATGAATTAATTGGTAATTGTAATCGTAATTGTAATGAACCAAAATTAATACGTACTCAGTCATGTACTCAAAATTGTGCTTATGTGCTAATACGAAATTATATCGCTTTCAGGAATGTAGAATCAGCGATAGTTGTTCTTTTTTATTTATATTTTTTTAGTTGAAATCTTTCAAAAAACATCTGATCATGTGTTTAAAAAGGGGGGAAATTTAACCTTCAACTGTTCTCTCCCAAACATTTAAGTTATATTATACGTATATTTGTAAAAATACACCACTTCATTATTAACGCTTCATTATAGGACTTCATTTATTGCACTTCTGCATTAGACTTCTGATTAGCACTTCATCGTTGTACTTCAGATTAGCACCTCATTAGGAGGGGGCAGAGGCCCCTGGCCTCCTTAATATATTTTTAGATTCCGGCCTGAGCCATGGTCGAAAGAGGTCGAACCTCTACCCTTGTAAATTCAGAGTACCAACTGTAATTTTTAAGAAGTAAACCAAAGTAAGAGAAAGTTTTTATTTTCCCCCTCGAGTTGGGCTATCTTCTATTATTGGAAGAAAAGAATTAACAGAGTGTCGACCCCATAAAGCGAGAGAAAAGAATTATAGAAAAGTATAAAGAAGAAGCATCCGTTGCAGCCTCCTAACCAGAACCCCCGTCGAATCCGAACCGACTCAGGGCCATAAAGGGGGGGGTTAACATATATACAGGGTGGGGCACGGGAACCAAGTGTTTTTGGAATAATCAGGAAAATGATATTTATTTTTGTAAAGAAAATATATTGGTAGAACAACATTCGTAAGAACATAGCATTTCATGTCATAATAATCATGTACCGAAAATTATATCTGGCATATGATGTCCTTGGCCGTCGACGCATTGTTGAAGGCGTTTACGAAAATTGGCCTCCACTCTTCCCAG
>JAJOZX010001354.1:555000-567500 GCA_023014485.1 Bathynomus jamesi | reverse complement strand
TCATTTAGTTCATTTAATAAAAAGTCTAGGAAAGGCACATACGCACAACGTCTGTAATACTCTTCAACATTCTGTGTAACAAAGTGATCACCTTTCCGTCCGACCGAAGGTCGCATTTGAATTGTTGTACCCAAACTTTTACCCAAGTTTTCGGCTTCACAGAAAACTGCTTTAAATTTCGAATCGGCAGAGTCCCTCAGGGCTTGTATTTCATCTTTTAAAACTTCGGTATGGTTCAGGCAAGAAGCAAGATCACATTGTATAGACTGTAGGAATGTGCAAAGGCCATGCAATAGTGCAAACACCTGACTAACATAACCAAGCATATCAAAAATTTGCTGCTCTCAATAGCAGTTAACAATGTGAAAGCCTTCATTGTAGACTCTTTGTCCGTAAAATCCTGAATTCTGTTTAAAGCTTGAGAAATTGGTGCACAAAGTTCCTTCAGTAACAGAATTGAATCTAAATGTTCAACCCACCGAGTCTCACAAAATTTCAGAAGAGGGGTTCTTTTGGCACCAGAATACATTTCATTGATGCAACTTTTCAACACATGACTTCGCTTAGGAGAATGTCTAAAGAAAGCTATTATATCTCGCATTACCGTTAAACTAGCCCTTATTATTGGCACTGAACAAGCATGGGAAAGGGCCAGATTTAGGGCATGGCTAGAGCAATGAACGTAGAGAGCCTGAGGATGCGTTTGTTGTATAATAGCTGCACATCCTTTCAATTGACCACTCAATGACTTAGCCCCATCATATCTTTGCCCTCTCATGTAGTTTACATCCAACCCCAACTCTCTCAGTTCTTTTAATAATGTTTCAGCAAGTGCCCTACCAGAACAGTCATGACTAGGAACAAATTTCAGAAAATCTTCTCGCAGCACATAGTTCTCTTCACTTTTTAACACGTACCTAACACAAACAGTATATTGTTCCACTCCACAGATGTCTGAGGTCTCGTCCGCCAGAACACTAAAATATTTTGAATGACTGATCTGACTCACGATATGAGACAGGATTAGATTACCACAAATATTAATCACTTCATTCTGAATTTGAGGGCTTGTGTAGGTTGCATTTCGACCACATTCGGTGAAATGCTTCTTTAGATTCTCATCTCCACCACCAATCCTAAACCGCAGTAAAGCTTGGAAATTTCCATAATTTTGTTGATTTTCTTCCAAACTCCCATCATCGCTATCACCCCGCAATGCAATTTCTTGTCGGCCACACAAAATAATGGTTTCAATAATTGGCATGAGTTTTTTTCTGTTTTCTGAGGTTTTTTGTCTTTTGGCACTGTTTAAGGTTGTACAGATATCCTTTTTTTTATTTTCAAACACTGACAAAAAATGTTGTGTTTTAACACAGCTGTCTTTGTGATAATTGCTAGTTTGCTAGTTTCGTGCTTGCGGAAATCCTCTTTTGCATCTTTCCAACGCATATACGGAGCATTAACTAGTGCATTTGGTCTTATGTGATTTCCTTTACCAACTTCTACATTTTTTGCAAAGACAAAACAGTACTTGCAGAATGCACCTTCACTTGCTCGAGAATATGCAAGCCACTTAAATTCAGTCAGCCACTTCCTTTGAAATTTTAAGTTTCTTTTACCCGGCGGAAACTATATAATTCTCCGGGTACCCAAAGATTTTTAATAATATTAAATTTTTCCTCGTCTGTACATGATTTTTCGAGGAACGTGCCAATATCCAAAGACATTTGTGACTCGCACACCGAGGAAACAACATTTTCAGTTTTTTCACTTCTATTTGAAGTTTCACCACTGTCAGAAGGACTGATTAAATCACTGTTTGTTTTCTTTTTTGTGTTAGGCTCAAAATAATTTAAAACACTTGCTGGCCTCTTGTTGGCCATATTGTAAATAGGTCACAGACTCACAGTACCCACAACACGTGAAAAACAAAGGAAGTAAACAGCATGACTGACCGTATATTAGGAATTGACATCATGAGTGACGACTGCACATTAGGGTGGATCGATTTTACATTTTTTTCGATTTCCATATTCTAATAGAGACAAAAACTTGCGCATGCATGAGAAAATAGCCTCTGCAAAATCTTAGCTTAATACGTAATCATCTTCTGCCCCCGGCAGAGCGATGAAAATCATATTTAGTAGTCAAAAACGTATTTTTAAACCCTAGCCTAGAGTCATAAAATTTTGCGTGTTATTTCATGCCTAAGCAACGATATAAATGCTATGGGAAATATATAAATGCATTATTTAAGACAAAGAGCCGATCTGAAAATATGTATATTATACATATTTTCAGATCAGCTCTTTGTCTTAAATAATGCATTTATATATTTCCATAACATTTATATCGTTGCTTAGGCATGAAATAACACACACGCAAAATTTTATGACTCTAGGCTAGGGTTTAAAAATACGTTTTTGACTACTAAAATATGATTTTCATCGCTCTGCGGGGGCAAGATGATTACCTATTAAGCTAAGATTTTGCAGAGGCTATTTTCTCATGCATGCGCAAGTTTTTGTCTCTATTAGAATATGGAAATCGAAAAAATGTAAAATCGATCCACCCTACTGCACATGGCCAATGGGCACATTAATAAAAAATGACGTCATTCGTGACGTAGGGAAGAGGACCAATTAAAAGCAAGCAAACTTAAGAGTCGGAAGCGTAAGTTCATTAATCGACATGAGCACCTTATAGAGTTCGGTGAGTCGGAAATGTAAATCCATTCCAGAAAATAAGAGCTCCATGAAAGGGGAGTAAGCAGAGAGAAGTATTTTGTCTGAATATATTTCTAAGTTTGGGAAGAATTTCGGGGGGGATATATCCCCCTATCCCCCCCTTGGCTACGGCCCTGATATATATATAAAACGGGTGTGCCATAAGAAAGGGTACATTTTAAAAAGGCTATAAAATCAACATTTTCATTTAATTTTAATAAAACTTCTACACAATAAAACATATGTATTTATCTATATGCAAACAAGTTTTCAGACTAAAATATCAAATAATTTAAATTCTATCAACATTTAACGAAAGTGTATCTAATATACTATTTCAGAAATGAAGCCTATATATATATATATATATATATATATATATATATATATATATATATATATATATACACATTTTAACTGCAAACACGCAGTATAAGTAACGTAAAGAACGACGCTTGTATAGGAGATATTCCGCGCAAGATGAGAGAGAAAGAGCGAAACAAATGAAAAAATGAGGTAACCACCCGGGAATCGAACCCGGGATCTTCCGATTGCCGGTCAGATATGATAACCATTACACCATGGGCCTCACTCATTCAAATGCCGTAATTCCTCTACATACGCGCAGAAAACAATGCCCCAAGGGGGCACCTCCCGCATGCCGTAACATTATATACATTTTAACTGCAAACACGCAGTATAATTAACGTAAAGAACGACGCTTGTATAGGAGATATTCCGCGCAAGATGAGAGAGAGAGAACGAAACAAGTAAAAAATGAGGTAACCACCCGGGAATCGAACCCGGGATCTTCCGATTGCCGGTCAGATATGATAACCATTACACCATGGGCCTCACTCATTCAAATGCCGTAATTCCTCTACATACGCGCAGAAAACAATGCCCCAAGCGGGCACCTCCCGCATGCCGTAACATTATATACATTTTAACTGCAAACACGCAGTATATATAATTAACGTAAAGAACGACGCTTGTATAGGAGATATTCCGCGCAAGATGAGAGAGAGAGAACGAAACAAATGAAAAAATGAGGTAACCACCCGGGAATCGAAAACGGGATCTTCCGATTGCCGGTCATTTGCATTTGCATTTGAATGAGTGAGGCCTATGGTGTAATGGTTATCATATTTGACCGGCAATCGGAAGATCCCGGGTTCGATTCCCGGGTGGTTACCTCATTTTTTCATTTAATTCGTTCTCTCTCTCTCATCTTGCGCGGAATATCTCCTATACAAGCGTCGTTCTTTACGTTAATTATACTGCGTGTTTGCGGTTAAAATGTATATAATGTTACGGCATGCGGGAGGTGCCCCCTTGGGGCATTGGTTTCTGCGCGTATGTAGAGGAATTACGGCATTTGAATGAGTGAGGCCCATGGTGTAATGGTTACCATATCTGACCGGCAATCGGAAGATCCCGGGTTCGATTCCCGGGTTCGATTCCCGGGTGGTTACCTCATTTTTTCATTTGTTTCGTTCTCTCTCTCTCATCTTGCGCGGAATATCTCCTATACAAGCGTCGTTCTTTACGTTGATATATATATATATATATATATATATATAACAGTTTTTTTGCGCACACCTACAGGTCGCTACAATTGGTGTAGAACAATGCGGTTTTCACCATTCGATGCGTCTTTTTATTGTGCAGTGCCCATGCTAAAAAAAAATTCCATAACATAAATCCTTCCCCCCCCTTTTAGGGGTACAGTTATTCCCATTTCTTCATTTTTAATCATAATTTTGGCACAAAATGGGGGAGGGGTGAGGTAATGGGGGAGGGGTGGGGTTAATGGGGAAACTCAGAAAAATAGATGCGATATATATATGTAACCAAAAAAAAATTAAAGTAAATCCTTTGCAAGGTGCCAGCCCCCTTCAAAAAAAATTAAAGTAAATCCTTTGCAAGGTGCCAGCCCCCTTCCCCCTTTGGGGGTAATGGGGGAAGAGTGGGGGTAAATGGGGGAGCGGGGTGGGGGAGGGGGTATTGGGGGAGAGGGGGGTTAATGGGGAGGGGGTGGGGTTAATGGGGAAACTCAGAAAAAAAAATTGGTGGGGTAAATGGGGTAGAGGGGTGGGGAGGGGGTATTGGGGGAGAGGGGTGGGGTAATGGGGGAGGGGGGGGTTAATGGGGAAACTCAGAAAAAAAATGATAACCAACATCGATTCCGGTCAGGAAGATCATGCTTATCACAACTAATGGAACACTATAACAATATTATTGATGCACTCGAAACAATGAAAACTATGATTTGGCGGGCCGCAGGGCCCCCAATTACTGTCGGTTCAGTTATTTGGTCAATAAAACTATAGAAATGAACGCAGTCATGAAAATCTTAGGCTTCAAATCCGAGCTCATTGTATTAAGATTTGTGAAGCTTTAGATTTTCATGGCTGCGTTCTTTTCTGTAGTTTTATTGAATGAATAATTGGTTTGCCAGTAACTGGAAGGCCGCAGGCACCCCAATTACTGAGGTCCAAGGTGAGAGGAATAGGAATGATATCCAGATAAAGGGCTACTGATGTTCAAAATAAAATACGCCGTAGGCCCACAATTCAGCCGAAGCACCGCAGATCTAGCAAAATCGGCGCGTAGCGCCGACCTTTTGCTAGTGATTTTTCTATTTAACATGCAGAAATTATTAAACCTTTTTAATATTTTTTATAAAAATAATTTTGAACGTAAAATTTACCTGAAATTATTAAAAAAATTGTTCGAAATGCTTTTCTTCCATTTCAACTTTTTTTATTCTTGGCCGGAATATGGGAGAACTTAGCAGAGCGACTCTACAGGACTAGGATAAAAGATGTCGCTCATTTACGCGAGATCATCATTCAAAAATGGGAAGAGCTTCCACAGGAACAAGTAAATCGAGCCATAGATGAATTCCGGCCAAGAATAAAAAAAGTTATTGAAATGGAAGGAAAGCATTTCGAACAATTTTTTTTTAATAATTTGAGGTAAATTTTACGTTAAAAATTATTTTTATAAAAAGATATTAAAAAGGTTTAATAATTGTTGCATGTTAAGTAGAAAAATCATACTCTTTCGTTAAATGTTGATAGAATTTGAATTATTTTATATTTTAGACTGAAAACTTGTTTGCATATAGATAAATACATATGGTTTATTGTGTAGAAGTTTTATTAAAATTAAATGAAAATGCTAATTTTATAGCCTTTTTAAAATGTACCCTTTCTTATGGCACACCCGTTATATATGTATACTAGCTGAGGTACCCGGCGTTGCCCGGGATAAATTTCACATTAGATCCCCAGCTTCCGGGCTTCTTTATTTTTTCTGGCTGGTGATGTAGATCTGCCCAAACTTGCCCGTTTCTTTGGTGGCATGGTAAAGTTGTTGGGATTTTCAAAAACTGCAAAAAAACATTGCCACATTAACTTCCTGTAACAACCATTACGCACTTCCTGTAACTATTCGCACAAACAGACAAACAGACAGGCTGACCGACTCTGTGTTGACATTCTTCATCCCATAAGAGGTTCCCGTTCCAAATTTGGTAGCTCTAGGTCAAACGGTTTGAAGTCGTCCTAAAAAATATTTATATGTGAAGCTCAAGATTTTCATGACTGTGTTCTTTTTTATAGTTGACAGAATAATTAGTCATGAAAATGTTAAGATTCAGAAATCTTGACACAATGTGAAGCTCAAAATTTTCACGGCTGCGTTCTTTTCTGTAGTTTAATCGTGATGCTGGAGCCTTCGGGCCCAGTAATTTTAATTATTTAATTTATTAACATTCTTCATCCCATAAGCAATGTTCGATCTAATTTTTTTTAGTCCGTGTGCGCAAGAAATTTTCGTTGTGCATACAGTTAGATTCATGGTGAAAAAATGTGCAAACTTTTCTGAGCGCTATATCTCTCAAAATTAAATATATATAAATATTAAATACTTAAAATTATTTCCATAAGGTGATAGCTTGATCGTACGGTACTATTAAATGGATATTAAAAAACTGTTTACGATATATATCATCTTAAAAAGAAAACATTTTATCCATCCTAAAAAATATGATAAAATAAAAATAGTAAAATAAAATTCAACAAAATAAAGAAATAAAATAAAAATAACATTAATTGAAAATGACTATTTTAGTTATCATTTCTCAAAACAATTTTAACATTTAGCAATTTAAAATAGACTATCAAGATTAATACACGATTTATCCATTCACAAAATAAAAATAAAATAAAAAATAATAAAATTCAAAAAAAAAATATAATCAAAATAACATTAAATGAAAGTGCCTTTCATTTAAGTATGATTATGATTTCTCCTACCATCTTTAGCATTTGCCCATTCCAAATAAAACTCTATGAAGATTAATACATCCGCCATCATTCAGGTAACTTTTAATTCGCATGAGCATGTCCAAATGATTTTCTTTCAAGCGGTTTCTAATTTGTCTTTATAGAATTCATTAAGCTGAAATTTTTGAAATTACTTCATTTACTGTCGTGATCATGATACGCTTAAAGCCTGTGCGCATTTATTTTGATGTGTGCGCGTTTCACAACGCGTGTGCGCGCGCACACGCGCACACCTTAGACAGGGAACATTGCCCATAAGAGGTTCCGTGCCAAATTTGGTAACTCTAGGTCAAACGGTTTGTGCTTGCATAAAGGACAGACAAACAGACAGGCGAAAATATATAATAATATATATATGAAAATTATTTCACGAAAGTAACACGTGAAAAATATTTATGATGAATAAAACCACGAAGGAAAGGAAACACAGAATGGTGCTCAAGCGCTTTCGTCTAATGACATCCTCAGGAACACTGAAGTACATAAAGAGTTACAGCCTATATATAGGTTACAGAAAAAAAAAAATATATATATAATATATATGGGAATATACACACAATAAACGGAGAATTAAAAATAAAAATTAAACATTAAAGGATTGTGGGAGGAGCATACAAATTTGTAAGGAAAAACTACCGATTTTTAGCACAAGATCAAATGAATTGTTTCCAACCAATGTTATAGAGAAAAAAAAATACAAATTTATACTGGAAATCTGCCCTGGTTTTAGCACTCTACCCTTCTTGTTTAAGTTCGATATATATATAAAAATAAATTGAAAAATAAAAGTAGTTAGAGTAGCGTGCAAGTTTACCAAAGATTTAGCGTTCTACCCTTTTATCTAAATCTGTTCTGAAGGAATTCTAAACAACAGGATCGAGTTGAAAAAGACCTTTGCTTATGGTGAAGTTATTTTTTACTCCACTGACTACTTCGAATGAGACTTAATTTTGCGATCCAAAATGTTACGAAGTGAAGATATGGTATGTCCTTCTTTATTGTTAAAAAACCTTCGGCTTTACAAACTTGTTACAGTCTCGCTTGTTTTGAAAAACAGTGTAATCTCCCTCAGTATTTGTTTAACATAGTTAAAGGCCTTGTTTATAGTGCGGCTAATAGTAGTTACGAAGATAACTTTCCTAAACGTTTTCGCAATAGCCTCTCACAATTAAAAAAAGATGGGGAGCTCCATATTACTAAAGCAGACAAGGCTAACACAATAATTATTATGGACAAAGTGGACTACATCAGAAAGATGAACGAGCTTCTCCAGGACCCCGCCACATACAGCAAACTTAGGAAGAACCCGCAGGATGACGTCATCAAATCATTTAATAATGGCTTGAAACGCATTCTCAAAGATCATAAGGACTTAATTCCGCTTTCATGTCTACTTCACCTTCTCTGCCCTACCTTACTGTCTTATTAAAACCATAAACCTGGCAACCCTATGCGCCCTATTATTAGCTCGGTGGGCTCTATTACTTATAAACTCTCCAAATGGCTTGTCAAAGTCTTGTCCCCCATTCTCGGAACTATCTCTGATTCACATGTAAAAAATTCCATGGATCTTACGGAAAATTGAATAATGCACGTATTGAAACTAACAATAAATTGATTAGTTTGATTTGTTCATTGTTTACAAAAGTGCCGATTGACGATATGCTTGACTTTCTCTCCCAAGAATTACATAAGTATGACCTGCCACTACCTTCACTCATTGTTTTGGAACTTATTAAGCTTTGCATCAAAGACTGTAAATTCACTTTCAATAACGAGTATTATCAACAAGTTTTTGGGATGGCCATGGGCAACCCCTTGTCGCCCTCCTCTCCAATATTTATATGGAGTTTTTCGAAATTACTTACATTCCGAGAATCCTGGGGGTTGGCATCCCTTGGTTGCGGTACGTCGACGATATTTTGTGTATATGCCCAGAATCGTGACCTGGATAACTTCCTCCTTCATTTAAATGATCAAGTCCCCTCATTAAATTTACTTTAGAAGTGGAACAAGACGAACCAATCCCGTTTTTGGAGTGCGTGTACATAGGAAAGCCAGGTTTTAAGTTAGTATCTACGGAAAAAAAACAAACAATTTGTCCTACATACACTTTTACTCGGGACATGACACCCTCACTAAGAAGGCCATTTTTTCTTCAATGTTCTCACGCCCTTAGGATCGCTAGTCTGGAATACATCGATGCCGAATGGAAAAAAATCAACGGTATTGGAAGTGATCTGTGTTATTCATCTGCGTTTATGGAATCTTGTCTCAACAAGGCAAAACGAAACTTCTCTCGTGTCAATAATAAACACTCGTACTTTGTCAAAGAATATTTTAGTACTTCCATTTTCCCGGGCTTTTTAGGTATTGCTAATGTACTTAAAACTTTGGATATTAATGTAGTATTTTAATTCTAAACAATATTGTGAAAAATATATCATAGTAAAAAATACGCCTACCAATTAATTCAGGCATTATCTATAAATTGGTTGTAAACAATGTGATTCCTTTTACAGAGGTTAGAACGGGAAAGGATTTGCAGACACGTATAAAACAGCATCAATATTCGTTAGAACAGGACAGTCGTCCAGTGCCCCTTTTGTCCATTTGTCAGAGTTATCCTACTGTATGATTGGAATAATGCTTCAGTTTATTTCACTCTAGCAAATTGTTAATAGAAATATTCTTGAGTCTGCCATTATCCAACTTACAAATAACTTCAACATAAGCAAAGGTCTTTTTCAACTCGATCCTGTTGTTTGAATTCCTCAGAACAGAGTTAGATAAGAAGGGTTAGAACGCTATAATCTTTGGTAAACTTGCCGCTACTTTAATAATTTATTTTTCAATTTATTTATATATATATATATATATATATCGAACTTAAACAAGATAGGGCAGAGTGCTAAAACCTGGCAGATTTCCAGTATAAATTTGTATTTTTATTTTTTTGGAAACAATTCATTTGTTCTTGTGCTAAAAATCTGTAGTTTTTTCCTTACAAATTTGTATGCTCCCCCACAATCCTTTAATGTTTAATTTTTATTTTTAATTCTCCGTTTATTATATATATATATATATATATATATAATTATATATTTTTTCTGTAACCTATATATAGGCTGTAACTCTTTATGTACTTCAATGTTCCTGAGGATGTCATTAGACGAAAGCGCTTGAGCACCATTCTGTGTTTCCTTTCCTTCGTGGCTTATTCATCAATAATATATATATATATATAAAATTAATATAAAATTAATATATATATATATAAGTGATGTAGCGGATGTCATTTTTTTCACATCCGCGGATGCGGATGCGGATGAGGATGTTTGATTTCAACATCCGCGGATGCGGATGGGATGTCTACATTTTCGTTATTTTTTAGGATATATTCGAGATTTGTTGTGTTTAACGTATATAATAAGTTATTATATAGAGAGAGCTGTAGCTATAATGTAGTATAATTGATTAATTGTACAATAATTGCTGTACTTTTCTCTGAACATATAAAATAATATCAAGCATCTAACTAATATAGAAATCAATTAGTGAATTCGTCTGCAAAAAATTCGTTATATTTTGTTGAGTTTCAGCAACAATTAGAAACCATAATTGTGTTACCAGGATGCGGGACGTGAACCAACTCAAATGCACCCCACCGACCTCTTTCCCCAACCTCCTCCACCCTTATAGAAAGAGATCTTTAATTAGCTTGATAACTATTTATATTAAGTTTAAGCTTTATTAGGCATATTTATAAATGAGTAATTAAAATAAAGTAAACTAAGATGTTCATCGTTTAATGTTCAAACTTAATATTGGAAGGTTATGCTTAAGGAACATAATTTTTCTGCCTTTTCTGCTGCCAGTCTGTTCTCTTTTCATCATATATTAATCCAGCACTGCTAAATAATCTCTCGCTTGGTACGTTTGTGGAGGACAGGCTAAATGTTTCCTCGCAAGTTTACTCAAGTATGGATAGATATTCTGCGTATTTTTCCACCAACTAATAGGATTGTCACATGCAGCCAGGCGTTTTCTTGGTGATAGCTCTCGATCATTTTTACTACATCTTTTGACATCGCGTAGGTCTCGTCATTGCTGCTTGACTCAAGAAACTGAGAGACAGATTCTGTGATAGATTTGCTTGTTGAAGGTTGGTTCTGTCACTGAAACTTTTATTCTTTTGGTGGGTGGCGAAGCGACAGATTCAAGAGATTGAAGCTCTTCAACTGCTTTGCCAAGTGATGATTTAACTCGTTCTAATGTACTAGGTGAAATAACTTAGCTTTGTAACGTGGATCTAAGTAGGTTGCAAGAGAGTAAATTCATACAAGAACAGCCTCTCGTCTTGTCGCTTGCATCACTTTTGCGCACAATGAACTAGTTCTATTAATATAGTAGAATTTGATAATTTCCGCTTATTAATGACGTTTTATCTCAACGGTCCACATCCGCACGACACGCCGCAGTCCAAAGTGCGGATGCGGACGCGGATGCGAGAAAATGTGCGGATGTGACCTACATCACTAATATATATATATATATATATATATATATATTATATATATATATATGTATGTATGTGTGTGTGTGTGTGTGTGTGTGCTTGTGTGTGTTCTGGGAATTTTGTAACATACAAAGTCTTCATTGGAAAGCGAAAACTATTCTAAAGGATTAGAGAATATCGCAAATAAATTTCGAAATACATAAAAAAAAAAGGGAAACCGAATGCAGATACATTAAGAAAACGACTTTAAAATTTCACGAAAAATGTGATATATATATATTTTATGCAGGAAGGAGGGGCCAAGGGCGAATGCCCGCAAAAGCGTCCCTCCCATAAAAGAAGAAGAGAGCCAAAATCAACGTCTGGGGTTTTCGAGATGCCTAAACACTCTGCCTTTGAAAAATGGGAGGACATAGACAGGAGGAAAGATGGAGTGAGGAAGATTGTTCCAGCGTTGACCGGTTGAGTAGATGAAAGAGTGAAAATACCAATTAACCCTTACATTAGATAGTTGGACAGAAAAGGAATGAGAAAGTGTAGAAAGTCCGGTACTGCGTGCTCTTCTTAACCCTTTAACGACGGATGGTACCTTAAGGTCCACCAGAAATAACAATATAAATTGTACTACAATGCCTCGTTTCTATAAATGTTTCTACATGTTTATATAGATATCATTTAATTGTCGAGAAAGGATCCCAAAATGTGTATCATTTCAGTGACTAGTTACTAAAATATTTAGTTTTGAATAACAATAAAACCTATACGTTCTGGTAACAAGAGTGACTGCATATGCTGCGGACTCGTCCTTAAAGGGTTAAAAGAGGAGGCATTCAGTCAGAGAGTTCAGAAGAGCAGTGTCCGTTATAAGAGCTACAATAAAGAGAGAGTGGGACAACATTG
>JAJOZX010001354.1:535000-552500 GCA_023014485.1 Bathynomus jamesi | reverse complement strand
AAACTATCACATTCCTTGAGAACGAAATACCGGATTTTATCGAACCCAATATGTGGCCGGCTAGTAGCCTCGATCTTTCACCACTAGATTATGGTGTTTGGGAAGCCCTGAAGTCCAAAGTTTACATCCCTGGTACCAATATAAGAGACATAGATGAACTACGCGAAATAATTCTGCTCGGCTGGGAGAAAGTGTCTCAACGATACGTAAACAGGTGTATTGATCAGTGGCATCCACGTTTGGAGGCCTGCGTTGAGCAGGAATGGGGACACATCGAGCAACTTCTCAATTATGACGAACAACATGCTAAGATAAGCATCTATGAAGTTTGGGAGCTCTAGTCCCCTTACATTTTTTAATATGACAGTTTATCTTTAAGGGGGTCACTTTATTTTACCCACCGTGTATATATGTCGTGTCCCCACAAAAGTCCCTATCAGAAAGGTAAGAGATTGGAGTTTTTATTCCGCATAAACCTATACATTTCTAGGTGCTCTTCCAATACGTGCTCTACCGTAAAATTTGCATTCCAATATGTGTTAACTAACGAAAATATCACGACCTAACCTAACCAATCGTCAAGGGCGTACAATTGACCTAACGATTGGTTAGGTTAGGTCGTGATATTTTCGTTAGTTAGCACATATTGGAATGTAAATTTTACGGTAGAGCACGTATTGGAAGAGCACCAATTTCTAATCTATTATTACTTAATAACTAATGAATACTCTATATTAAAACTGTTCTTAAACTATTTCATTCTTAAAGCAATAACTTTTCCTAATTTCTACTAAATTAGGAAAAGACGATACCGCTCCAATAGACTATAGCCAAGTAAGACCATAGAAGGCCTTACTAGGCTATAGACTTTAAGGGAAGCTAAGTCTTCATTAAGCCTCCTTAACCCTTAAACCCTACCCGGGGTACTGCTGGTATCTTTTCCAAATGGACGACCCCACGGGATTTAGCTGAAAATTTGTATACTAATAAAGTTTTATATTCTAAGAACGAAGATGACATTATTTTCCTGGAGAAATATGCGCAACATACGAAAAAAATTGCATTTATATGCGCACTAGTTTGCATGGCGCATGACCATTATCTAGTTTACACCGCTCATGATGTCCGGATACGAGGTTGCTGTGTGGCCCCCGGTTAAATGAATGGCCGGTTAGATCAACTGTACGCCCTTGACGATTGGTTAGGTTAAGTAGTGATATTTTCGTTAAAACTAACGAAAATATCATGACAACCTAAACAATCGTCAAGGGCGTACAGTTGACCTAACCTGGCATTCAATTGACCTACCCGTGCATTCAATTGACCGGGGGCAACTCGCAAGTAGATAGATCACAGCACTGCATTATCATATGCTCACACTACAACAATAATATTCAGACTAAACTAGGTCTAAGCAGACAACAACTAAGCATTAATAACAACAACAAAAATTACTATTTATGCGAGTTCGTATGGAGAAAAAGGTATGCAAATGAAGATTTATTTATTAAAATATTATTAAATATTGCAAATTTTAATAAATAAAGGATATTATTTGCGTTTTATTTTGTAAAACACACTACATAACATTACATAATTTAAGTAACGGTCATGCGCCATGGAAACTAGTGCGCATGTAAATGCAATTTTTTAAAATTTTATTTCTCCAGGAAAATAATGTCATTTTCGTGATTAGAATATAAAAATTTATTAGTATACAAATTTTCAGCTAAATCCCGTGGGGTCGTCCATTTGGAAAAGATCCTACTGCTGTACCCCAGTACCCCGGATATTGTTAGCGTAGTTATTCTAACGAGTACGGATTAAGGGTTAAGGATCTATTCTACACAGAACAATGTGGCTGAACCCTCAAACAGTGATGTCATGTTTGCAGTTGGAATAGAAAATCAAGATCGTTGAGTGGTTTCATGTGACAAATTCTGTGACACAAGTGCAGAGGAACTTTTGCAAAGAATATGGATGCAGATATCCACCCGATAGAAAAACAATATCGCGAATTGTTAGAAAATTTCAAGCAAAAGGAAATGTAAGCAATCAACATAAGGGTAATAGTGGTTGGCGAAGATCCACAAGAACTGTGAAACACTTAAATATGGTTCATGAAATTATTGCTTACAGTCCGCAGAAGTCAATTCGACGTTTGTCAGCAGAAGTAGGTATTTCACAATATCTGCGCATCGTCTATTTCGTACCGAATTAAACTTTTTTGCTACAAAATTCATTCACAAACTTCCCTTATTAATGTTCAAAAATGAATGGAATTCGCACTATGGACGTTAACAAAGCTAGAAGATCCTGAGTTTTTGAAACTCATATATATATATATATATATATATATATATATATATATATATATATATAAGTATGACCTACTTGCGTATTACAAGCATCTATTCTTGAGGTGGTCAAACATTTCGGTAAACACGGTTCCCCTCATCAGTGCTTGAAAGAAATATTTAACTTAAAATAAGAGATACTTCAGAAAGAGTAAAACATTCTCATAAAATCTCTGTATATATAATAAACACTATTAAAAATACCTTACAAGAAATATACATACACACATACATACATACATACATACATACAGTAAAAAACAAGTTTTTTTTCATCAAATTTTGCCTTTAGGAGTAATTTAATTAATACATGTAAAAACCTTAAGTACATCAGTGTACGTACATAAAGAGATGTACTTTATGTGCTAAGAGTATAATTAGACAAAAATTTTACGTATATTATTAATTAAAGAAATCCTAAAGAAACAAATTTGCCTACAAATATAAAAATTATAAAGCATAAAAAATTACTAATTAGTGTTAACTGAGTTTTGTTTAAGAAATTTTATTAGTGTCGCCAAAAAAAGTAAAATATCGAAAGGGAAACGGAATATTTTTCTACGCGAACTTTTTTCCGAAAGAGTACATTTGTTGTCCGATGTAAAGTCGTTTTGAACACGTTTTTCGCATTTAATTAAAACATCGAAAACCGGGATTAAAAAACGAGAAATGCGAATGATTTGGTCTATAATAAGGAATAGTTTTTATCTAGATACGCGAGTGACTAAATGCAGTGTTCGAATTATCTCGTAGAGCACAATTCAAAAGGCAAATACAGTGACCAAACAAATTCATTAATTCTAAGCTTATGGGACGCGCAAAATGTCTCGCAACTAAAATGGTTCACATTGTTCGGAGGACATGCACAATACACAATTACGAACACAGTTAGGTAGACCAGCCATGAGTGGATCGTAGGGTCTTTCTTGGTCTGAAACATTATTACATTATTATTATTATAATACACATACAGTATATATATATATATATATATATATATAATATATTATATATATATATATATATATATATATATATTATAATATATATATTATATATATATATATAATGCAAACCACAAGGAAAAGGAAAAATTTTTCATATATATATATATATATATATATATATATATATATATATATATATATATATATAATAAACACTTGAATTCGTACTTCAGAGTATTAGAGAGTAACAAGAAAGGTGTAAAAGAGGATTTATGAGGTTGAATCAAGGATTGAGCGAAGGAGGGTAGATTTTTTGTTCATTTTCTAATCCTGAAATCAGTGACAGTTTGACTAATTTTCGAAGTGATTCCGAATTGTGAATATTTGAATCTTTGAACTTTGAATTTGTTTTACGTTTGGTCATTTTTAAATGTCTATGTTTGTTTGTTTATTTGTTGAAGTCTGTAGTTATTATATATATATATATATATTTTTCACGTGTCACTTTCGTGAAATAATTTTTCATATAATATATATATATATAATATATATATAATACAACTCAGAATGGTTCCCTGAGAAACTTTTATGTTACACACATTGTTCCATGCACGGTCTGTGTATAACGTATAAGCTTGGTTAACCTTGGTTTTGCTTCCTGCCGAATTGTTCATACTGAAGAAGATCAAGCTTATCACTCCACCTTAGACCTACAATTACGTGAAATCCGAACCACGCCCCACCAGCAGCCCAGCATCTTAACCACAAGGGTACCCAAGGTACCCATTTATCTACCAACCAACTTCTTTATTATGTAGAAGGATGAACAGCTGGGTTTTGCTGCGCGCCTGCCGTCACCGGGTCTTGATCTCGGGGCCAATGGATTCATAGTCAGCGACGCTAACCACTACACCACCGATGCGCATACTTATATATATATACTTACTTTATGAGGGCTTGAACGACGGTTCAGGATGGACTTGTGGTTGACCCCTCTGCAGCATCCCGCCTCATTTGCGGGATTTAGTAAAGGATGGTATTGCTTTCCGATTTCCTCCTGCCCTCGTAGCCAGCCACGCATGGCTGGTCAGGGACTTTGCACAGGACTCTGTCCAGCTGGTTCTTGAAATTATTCAGGTCGGTGTGCTGGGGGTTCCTCACTTCTTTTGGCAGGCCATTAAAAAGCTTTGGGCTACTGCGGAAGCTCCTCCAGATGATTCCCATTATTTTTCTAGCCGTTGTAATTTTGATGTTATAGTGCTCTCTAAATTCTGCATCTGACGACATTATTACTCCAAGATCCCTGACTTGTGGGTTTGGAGTTATCTGTTTGGCTTGCAGAGTTTTGTACCCTTTATTCTGTAGCACCTTGTTATTATCATATCTTAGAAGTTGGAATATTTCTTCGTTGAACTTCATATTGTTGTCTTCTGTCCACTTGAATAATGGTTCAATGTCGTTCTGTAATTTTTCTATGTCACCTTCGTTCAATATTTCCTTGCATATCTTTGTGTCATTTGCGAAACATGATGCAATACTGTCCTTAATATCTGCATCAGTATCTGCAATCATTATTATGAACAGCAAGGGAGCTAATACTGTACCTTGTGGGACAGAGTTCATGACTTCTGAGACTTTAGATTTGACTCCATTTACTACCACTCCTTGTGTTCTTTGAGTCAGAAAATTAAGAATCCATCTTCTCAGCTTTCCAGTAATTCCTGTATTCTTAAGTTTGTTTGCTATAATTCCATGGTCACATTTATCGAAGACTTTAGCAAAGTCAGTATATATTACATCTATGTTTTGTCCTCGACACAATGTTTCCAGTATTTTCTCCTAGTGGTCTAATAGCTGTGATAGGTATGATCTTACAGCCCTGAAGACATGTTGATTTGGATTGTACAATTTCTTTTTTTGTAGGTAGTGAGTAGTTTTGCTTCTAATTATACGTTCAAAGCACTTTATAAGGTGGGAGGTAAGAGTTACTGGTCCATAATTCTTAGGCATTGCTCTGTTACCACTTTTAAATAAGGGGGCAATGTTGGCATTCTTCAGAAAAGTGGCACTCCATGTGTCTGGCTCTGGTGCCGAATTTTCTTGTATCTGTGATAAAGCCTTAATTATAAGTATATCTCCTTCCGAGAACTCTAAGTTTATCGATAGGGTCGTGGCGGAACTTGTTCTTGGCTGATTTGTATCAATGTCGAAAAGTTCATCTGGGTTTTCTACTTTTTTCTCGGACTTAGGTGTGCTAAACACAGAGTTAAATTGTTCCTTTAGCAGTCCGCTCATTTTTCTGGGTTATTTGTGTATTCGGCCCCCCGTCTATCAACGACCAATACTCTCTTTACACTGCATTTTTCTTTTCGCAACCGTGTAGAAGTATTTGGGGGTTATTTGTTATGTTTTCTGCTACCTTGCTTTATTATGGATGAACGTTTGTTTTATGTCTATTTCTATTTCGCATGATTGTTTTTCCTCTTTTAAGTCTCCTTGCTTTAGTTCTGCATCTGTAGAGATTTTTCACTTTTTTTTTTCCGTTGTCTAAATAGTGTCCTGATTTTTTTATCGAGCTTGATACGTTTCCTTTTTTGTGTCTCTGGAACATGTTTCAGTAATATAGGTTTAGTTTTACTTTCTATTATACATAGTATTTCCTCTGGAGTCTTCTCGTGAAGAAGCAATTCCCAATTTACTTTCCTTAAATCTTTATTTACATTTTCCCAGTCTACTTTCTTTGAATTTATATTTAAACCTTTAAATATGCCTTCTGATTCTCTGGGATGCGTTTTTGGATCTCTGGTTGATAACTTTAATTGCATATTGATTAGGTTATGGTCGGAGGAATTTGTGTGCGTTACCTTTTTATTTATTATTACTGTATCTTATTGTTATTTGTCCAAATTAAACCCAAAACGTTCTCTTTTCTATTGGTTTCACAGATTTCCTAGGTAAGGGCGTAATGTTCCATAACATCTAATAGCATTATGGTTTGGGTTTTATCATCTTTTGTAACGTTACCATGAAACTTCTCGACATATATCGGGTGGCCCAAAAAAAAACGCCTTGAGATTTGAACATCAATAACTTCAAAAATATGCAGTTTACACTTTCAAAATTTACATAACGTTTACCTCAATCTATTGATAAGCCATCATAAAAATTTCAGACCTCTACATAAAATACTTTTTTCACAGCTAAGGGAACAATGAGGTATGGTGAAAAAAAACGAATATCATAAATCCTAAATGTGTATAACTGTACCTGGCAACTATTCTAAGACTTGTAGTAGTTTCCTTAGCCTATTGATAATTAATAGGGCGGATCGAAAATGAGGTTTTTAAACTTTGTTTCGAAATTCAAATATGGCTAGTGCGGAAAATATGTGGGTGCTATAGATAATGACTGTGCATAAATATTAGTCCTGCGAAATTATATCTTCAGGTGCCACAAAGCCGTCGAAAAAAGTGAAATATAATGATTTTCTTATATTCTGCATTAGTACAATAACTGAAACTTACTTGTTATTATTATATATTAAGTGTTCCAATTACGAAAATAGTTACTGAATTACGCAGCTCTTAGTTTATTTAGATCAATGTTCTTTTGATTAATGATCTAAATAATCCAGAACTCACCACGAGGAGGTGGCTGCGTGTCGAGCTCCACCCATGCCCTCCCAACCACCCATCCTTGCGCATGTTTTTTTCTATTAACGTTTTATTTAAACTTTATATTCAGCTTTACTTTCGAATGATGGCATTTTTTTACGTGACTGAAGTGTTGATCTTATGAAGCCATCTCGCGCGTTCAATCCAAATACTTTTGATGATGCTTCAGTCACTAATTTTACCATTCTTTCTACTACTTGTGTATGACAAGGGAATTTCTCGAATGGAGGGGTACTCTTGTTTTCTATGAATTCTTCAATCTCATTTTCTGTCAGGTGTCTTGTCACAGGTGGTTCAGTGACAATGCATTTTTGCCAATTAATTAAATCAGTATAATCATTAGCTTCAAATTGAATAACAGGTACTGTGAAACGCCTCACAACTTTTTCCTTGTTTGTTTGCCTTGCTTTCCTTATTCGCCTCCACGCTAATTCTCTTATGGCGCTGCGGTCATCATGAATCATTGATGCTAGAATATTTTCTGGATTTGCAAAAAATGCATTTCTTTGTATGACAGGGTTTACAATATCCTTTACTTCGTCATTCAGTGTTCTTGTTAGTTCAATAGTTTTGAAAACATGTTTTGAGCCATTGACAAAAGACGTACTTTGCTTAATAGAAAACCACATTGGGATGTAGACCTTCATTATAAAAGAAGCAATGTTCATGAGGTTCTCAGATGGACTTACAGTTGAAACGTATAGACGAAGCAAACGATTTGCTGTAGTCAGCCATCGTGAATGTGCCATTTTGCCTGGACTACGATGAGCAAGATCTGGAGAGCAATGTCCCTTTGTTATGGCCTGATGAATATCATTTAGATATTTTTGGTCGGTGCTAAGATCTTCACAGTCTACAGTTGGTTCCTCAGCATCAATCCTTTCAAACTCGACAATAGGAAGACTCTCACAGTTCTCTAATTCCCTGCCAATAGGACCGGTGAATCCGCGGGGGCCAGATGTTTTTCCATCCAGCTTTGCAACTAAATGGCGTAATGGCAATTCATTGGCATGGAGCTGGCACACTAAATGTTGAACTGGCTTCTTCAGCTTCAATTCTATAAGCCTTATAACGCCTCCCTTTTCTCCAGTGTTGACTGCTGCACCATCGCATCCAATGGCAACAAGGTTTTCCAGGTTCATGTCATTATTTCCAATATACTCAAACATTCCTTTACATATTTCTTCAGCTGATCCAGAATTCACAGAATAATGGCCCAAATAATCTGAACCAGGTTCTCTCACTAAAGTGATATGTTCTTCTGTTACCTTCTTCTGATATACTTTGGACTCTTTTTTTTCTTGGAAGAGTGTAGAATCTTTCGACCATCAAAATAGATTCCTCTGATTGGGACCTGATTTTGATCTTTCATAATTTCTGATCTTTTCTTTTGTCTTTCTCTTCTGATTTTACTCCTATCCACTACTTCAGATGTATTGTCAATAGAAACTTCCCCAATATCTTGCAATACTGCACTAACAATGAATGCTGCAGCTCGATCTGAAACTGCAGTCCTGTCACAAGCAGTAGCCACTGAAGGTAGATTTGTAGTTTTCCTTTTCTTGAATAATTGTTCTTCAGGTTGTTCGAGCTTTCTCTTCGAGCTAACTGGCTCTGGAAATGTATCGTCTGATATTTCGCCAGATTCACTTTCACTCTTTGATGTCGATGATGATAATTCAACATTTGTATCCTGCAATTTCTCCTGTGAAGATTCTTTGGTGAGCCTCACAGCTTCTTTTTGCTTTCTTAGCAACGTAGATGCTTTTTTTCTTGAGAGTGTAATATCTACTCTATCAATAAACAGTTTTCTTTCACTCCTTTGATCTAAGAGGAACGTCACTTCTTCCTTTGGAACCGTTTTTTCTTTGGGACAAGAACATTGTGTTGGTACTTTGCACTTGCACGCTGCAATGTCAAAAAGTTTCGTGTGTGCTTCTTTTTGAACATATCAATCTTTGCTTTGTAAGCTTCAGAATTTTTTCTGCTTTGGTATGGCTTCATAATGACACGATACTTTTCGTGGTAGCTTCTGACATTGTTTCAATTCGCCTGTCTGACAGAATTGGGACGGAAGCACTTTCCCAAATTGTTTTCAATTTATCAACAACTTGTTCTAATATTTGAGATATTGAAGGATCTTTATTAGTATTCTGTTTCAAATCGTTTCTTACAAACAAGTAATATTTAAAAACTCCTTCGTATGTAGGAAGATTCCTGTGCCACAAATCTTCCCCCATACCAAACATGGGGCACTCAGTTGAGGCCCTGGTTGATTTTGCACAAACTCGAGACATTTTGAAAGTATACAAATCTGAAAAAGAAAGAGCTAATATCAATTATACGTTAATTTCAGTTAATAGTACATGGCAAACTTACGGCAACACAATACAGAAATGCAAAATATATAAGAAATATAGTTTAGACTATCTGAGTAACGCCAACAACAGAACACCCACCTGCTACGAGAGCGACAGCTACACTGAACCGAGGTACTCACGTGACAGCTGAGTGAGCTGACTATAGAAAACTGTTTTTAGAGAATAGAAACTTTTTTAAAGGTTGACTGAGCTATTTTTTACACGTGTGAATAAATTCTTGTCTATTGTGCATCGTGGACTCTTCTGTAATTATTGGTTAAAATCTGCTTTTTTCAATTTTTTTCAATATTGAAGGTCATTGTGGCACCTGAAGATATTAATGTTATGATTTTAAATTTATACCAGCTTATTTCCTCACTACTCCACACATTTTCCACACTAGCCAATTTGAAAATTCGAAAAATGAGTTTTTCACTCCGCCCTACTGTGTAATCTGTTAGTCTCCGAAAAACGTCAGATGATATAGGCTACGCTCATCTTAAATACTGTTTTTTAAACTTACCCTTCAAATTATGATTCTAACTAACGGTGAAAAAGCGGTGATTGAAAAGTGTTTTTTAGAAAAAAGATGGACTGGGCAAGAATTTTGAGGGAATTTCCAGGAATAACTTGTAATGTTACGTCTGTGAATAGAATAATTAAAAAACTTAAAGCAACCGGTTAGACAGCACGGAAGCGTGGAAGTGGTCGGCCTTAAACAGCTTACACTCAAGACAATATAGCAATGATCGAAATGATGAACCTATCTCAAGAGGATCGACCTGGGTCACATTGCTCTCAGAGGAAAATTGCAAGAAATTTAGGTATCAGTCGAAGTTCCATACAAAGAATGCAGAGAACGGTAGGACTTAAAGCATTTAAAAGGATCCGTGTTTCAAGACGTGGCAGCAATGTAAGAGTTAACAGAAAAATTCGTTGTAGAAAATTGCTTGATAGATTTTTGTCCAATGATGTCAAAAAAATAGTTTTTACAGATGAAAGAGATTTCACCATCGAGACTGCTCGAAACTCCCGGAACGATGTTGTTTATGCTCGGCGTAAGAGAGACATTCCTCCATCGAGACTTTACCACCAGACAAGTCGGTTTTCCAAAAAAATCATGGTATTAGCAGGTGTATCGTGGAATGGAAAGACGAAAATTCATTTCACTTCAGAAAATAAAAAAATTAATTCAGAAACCTATGTAAATCTCTTAGAGGAGAATCTTTTGCCTGATTGTCGGCGTCTGTATTATCGAAACGATTTCATACTCCAACAAGATGGTGCTACAGCTCATACTAGCAAGTTCACACAGGATTATCTACAACAGAATGTAGTCAACTTCATTGTAAAAAGCGACTGGCCCCCCGCAATCACCTGATTACAATCCCATGAATTATTGCATATGGAACACTCTAGCAGAGAAGATTTATGAAGGCCAAACAGAAAAGTTTACAGAAATGCAATTAAAGAAAAAATACTCGAATGTTGGGACAAAATAACATTAACAGAAATCAGAAAATGTATCATGTCGTGGAAGAAAAGGTTAAGATTAGTTTGTAAGCAGGACGGCTGATATATTGATTATATTTGTTGATAAGATGTGAATAATAAAATTTTTTCAGTTTATGATATTCGTTTTTTTCACCATACCTCATTGTTCCTTCAGCTGTGGAAAAAGTATTTTATGTAGAGGTCTGAAATTTTTATGATAGCTTATCAATAGATTGAGGTAAAAGTTATGCAGATTTTGGAAGTGTGAACTGCATATTTTTTAAGTTATTGATGTTCAAATCTCAAGGCATTTTTTTGGGCCACCCGATATAACTTCGTCATTTTTCTTCAGTGTTAGAATGGAAAATTAAAATCCCCACAAATTAAAATATTTGTCGGTGGAGTTTCAAGTAATTTTAACAGGTTTTCTGTTTCATTTGGAATTGAAATTGGAATTCACTTTTTGTGGTGTTTAGTGGTCTGCAGACGTTCATAATGGTTAGGTTCAGTTCTTTAACTCCTAAAATAATAATTTCGACTGTGCTGTTTGATTTGTTTACCTTCACCTCACATGTGTATGTGTTTTTCACGTAGATACAACCCCCTCACCCTTCCTCCTCGTCCAGCAACTCTATTTGCTCTCTACATGTTGTAGTCCAGCATTGCTATTTCATTGTCCTCGATGCAGTTTTCACAGCCTTTATCGGATTTATGTAAGTGCGATTCCGTTGAGCATATGATATCTGTGTTGGTTTCCAGAACTAAATTTTACAAGTATTGTAATTTGCAGTCTGTATGGTCAGTATACAGGCCTTGTATATTTGTGTATGATATATTTATAGGGTTTCTAATCTTCGTGTTCGGTTTTCCTAGATAATGGTCGTTTCCTGATCGATGCTGTCGGTTCTCGTTTGGTGTTATTGGTTGGGGCGCTGAATTTGGGAGTATTGGGGGTTGCGGCCTTTGATACCACTGTGGTTGTTTTATTAACGGTGGATGGCGTTGAATAGGAGGGTGATGTGCGTAATACTGGGGTGCGAAGTTCTGGCTTTTCTCGTTAGAAGGCCTAGTTGCGCTTTTATCATTCTCATTTCCCCCTAAAAAATATACCTCATTGCTATCGTTATTACTTCTATTTAGGATGTGAGCTGTTCTTTCTCGTTCTCTTCTTTGAGTAGCCTTAATGTGAAAACACGGGCACTCTATTTTAGGCATTTTTTCCTCTCTGATTGACTGTCTGCACATGGATGGTGGAAAAAGTAGCAATTTGTTCCGTATCTACAACTTCCATTCCTCATCATGTAGAAGCATTCTTTGGGGTGACTATACATGCTGTTTGAGCAATATTTGAACGAATCTGTTTTGTAATATTCGCGTATGGTTCGTCGTTTAGATTCTTTACGAGTCGTATTGGATTCAATTTCTTTCCTCTGTTCTACCACCACTTCTTCACTACTCAACGGTTTTTTTTTTATCTTCTGTGTGTTTTCATTAGTGTTCCTGGTGTTTCTATCTTGTGCAGGGGGTATTTCTTCTTCTAGGGCTACTTCTGCACCTCCCTGTAGTGTTTCCCTCAGTGTCCTGAATCCCATTTTCGTTTATACATACGAGTGTATATATATATTCCCTGACGAGGTGTACTTCTGAATACACGAAAGGCCTTGGAATCATTTTTCTTTTTCCTTGTGGGTTTGCATCATTGATTCATCCATTTCACGTTTTTAATTGGGAAATTCATCCCATATATATATACACACAGTATATATATATATATATATATATATATATATATATATATATATATATATATATATATATATATATTAGAGGTTAGATAGGAAATCTGGTTTCCATAAAGTAATATATATATATATATATATATATATATATATATATATATATATATATATATATATATATATATATATATATAGTGGGGGTCACATTGTTCCTTTTGTCCCAAATGAAGACGTAAATAAAAATAATTTATATGACTTTGAAACAGTATAAGTTTCTTAACATATAAAAATAAAACACAAATTTTGTGTATGTGATTTCACTATTATTCATAACGAACGTTCAAAAGAGAGAAAATAATATCTAAAAAGTAATTTTTAGAAATTAATTATTATGCCTTTCTTCACCTTTATATAAATTATGACCACTGGAACGATATGGGACAATACCGGAATATTCATTAGCATTGAAAATAATACAAAATTATAATCTTGAAGATAGTTAAAACATCGGCTTTACATGAATTTCCCAAGAAACCAATTTCGTTCACCAGTCACACGGACGGAAGATTTGGTTGTCCTGGTAACGGGAGTTCTTTCTTTTTTACTTTATTATGCATCTGTCTCCCCTTCGTTTGTGGTAAGTATTAGCAATGAATCTCAGCGGGAGAGTAAATGAAATAGCCGAAATCAGCCTCATGAAAGAACAAACGCCGACAATGTTTTTTTTAACTCTCTCTCGTTCTCTCCTCATAATTTGCCGTGTGGTGACGCTTTACCGATATGAATTATGGTAAAATTTCACTACAATTCATACTAATTCTTGTATACTTCTCACCACTGACTTACGAAGGGGATTTATATATACAAGCGGAGCGAACCATATCACGTACTTTATTAGAACTAAACGATAATTACGGACTGTCCATAATACCAAAAGGGTTTTCCATAATGTTGAAAAAGTCATAATAATAAAGTTTCGTTTTACTCAACTTTCAAATAATTTAAAAACATTCTTTCCAAAAGCTTAAATTGATGAGACGCTACGAGTGAACATCCTTCATCTCTCGTGTCGCTAAATTAGACATTGAATCGGATAATACCTTGGGTAAACTTCTCAGTTGAAATAATACAGAAATTAACTCTGCCCGGGTATGGCTAATTATGAGAGTTTAACACCTACTTCGCGTGATCACCGAAACTAATTTCAGAGTTTAGAAATTATATATTTCTTTTTTTTATACTTTTGAAAATGCCACACGAAACGATTCGACGTTCAATTTCAAAGTTTCTTTATTTCGAACGTAAATTAACTTCACACACACACACACACACACACACACACACACACACACACACACACACATATATATATAGACAGGGTGGCACAAAAGTCGCGCATCATAGGAATTTCCAGTGTTGAATATAATATATTATTTTTTTCTTTTAGGTAGGGGATGGCTGCGAAATTAACAATAGACGAGAGGGTGAGCTTGGTTTTAATATATGGAATACCAGGTACAACAAATTGATGAATCGGTACAGAATTTAAATTCTGTACCGATTCATCGATTTGTAGTGCCTGGTATTCCATGCATTAAAACCAAACATTAAACCCTCTCGTCTATTGTTACTTTCTTAATCATTCCCTACCTAAAAGAAAAAATAATATATTATAATCAACACTGAAAATTCCTATGATGCGCGAATTTTGCGCCACCCTATATACAGTATATATAGGGGTTAGACAAAATAATATGAACACCCGCCGATTTCACCGGTTATCTTTACGGACTGCTCAGATACAAAGTAAACGGTCAAATGACTGGCAAACCTATTTAAATGCGTAACAGAGAGTGTATACGTCATGTTATAACCCTCACGTTGTTTTTACAGATTTGAGTGAATTATGAATTAGCAGTTATGAAAGACCTGTCAGACTTCCAAAGAGGGCAAATTGTCGGAGCGCGGATGGCTGGTGCATCGGTGACGAAAACCGCTCAGATGTTCAATGTATCCAGAGGAACTGTCTCTATGGTCATGTCTGCATACCAAAACCATGGAAAGACAAGCACCGACAAATGCAATAGTGGACGCAAGAAGAAGCTGTGTGATCGAGACCGCCGGGTGCTAAAGCGCATTGTGACAAAGAACCATAAGACCACAGCTCCAAAAGTGACTGCAGAGCTTAACCAGCATCTTGCAAGCCCGGTATCGACCAGAACTGTACGTCGCGAGCTCCATGGAGCTGGATACCATGGGAGGGCTGCAATTGCCAAACCCTTCCTTTCGCACATCAACATTGAGCGGCGCAGAAAATGGTGTAATGACCATAAGAATTGGTCAATGGACCGGTGGAAGAATGTAGTCTACTCCGACGAATCCTCCTTTACGCTATTTCCATGCTCCGGTCGAGTTTACGTCTGGAGACAGCCTAAAGATGCTTATGACCCCGACTGCCTGACCCCAACCGTTAAGCATGGAGGCGGATCTGTGATGGTTTGGGCAGCAATATCGTGGAATACTCTTGGCCCAGCTGTAGTACTGCATGGTAGGGTTAACGCCCAGGTCTATATGTCAATATTGGCTGACCAGGTCCATCCCATGGTCCAAACGCTGTTTCCCAATGGCGGCGCCGTCTTCCAGGATGATAATGCACCAATCCACACCGCTGGGGTCGTTAAAAACTGGTTTGAAGAGCATGTTAGTGAAGTAGAACGCTTGGATTGGCCTCCACAATCCCCGGATCTTAACATTATCGAGCATCTGTGGTGTCAGTTGGAGCAGCAGGTCAGAAGCCGATTCCCACCGCCGGCGTCTTTGGAGGAACTGGAGCAGGGTTTGCTCGAAGAATGGCTCAGGATTCCTCTAGCCACTGTCCAAAAGCTGTATGAATCAATTCCCCGACGCATTGCAGCTGTTATTGCCGCTAAAGGAGGACCAACTCCATATTAAGAATAAAAACCGCCATTTATCAAGGTGTTCATATTATTTTGTCTAACCCCTGTATATATACATATATATTAGAGGAAATCTGTGTAACTAGGGGTTTCATGAAATCCCTAAAATGTTCAGGGATTTTATGTAAGGTTAAGTCGTGATATTTTCGTTAAACCTACGGGAAAATTATTGAATGCCCGGTTAACTGAATGCCAGGTTAGGTCAACTGTACGCCATTGACGATTGGTTAGGTTAAGTCGTGATATTTTCGTTAAAACTAACGAAAATATCACAACTTAGCCTTACATGAAATTCCCAGTTTCACAGATTCCCTGTAATATATATATACATATATATATATATTATATATATATATATATATTATATAATTTTATATATATATTATACACACAAACTCAGAATGGTCCCCTGAAAAACTTATGTGTTAAACACAGACCGTGCATGGAACAAGGAACTCTTCTGGGAAAATTAAATCCACTATAGTCCGAATAAGTAATGGTAAATGACAAATACCATAGTTTTCCTTTTTCATGATGCTAGCCCGACGTGGGCAACGGGTCTCTCGCAAAGAGGTCCCATAAATATAGCTTCCCTCACCAGCTATCTGCAAAGCAGACAGGATCCAGCTTTGAGGTTTAAGTTTTGTTTTTTGGCTAAAAATACAATAGTTACCCCCTTTTTCTTTGATTTATTCAATCCGACGTGAATGCAACGAGTCTTTTACTTATATAGAGGTTCTGAATGTAGTGGGACTAGGCTTGCTTTAAACCCTAGATCCATGTCCCAAAGCTGGATCCTGTCTGCTTTGCAGATAGCTGGTGAGGGAAGCTATATTTATGGGACCTCTTTGCGAGAGACCCGTTGCCCACGTCGGGCTAGCATCAGGAAAAAGGAAAACTATGGTATTTGTCATTTACCATTACTTATTCGGACTATAGTGGATTTAATTTTCCCAGAAGAGTTCCTTGTTCCATGCACGGTCTGTGTTTAACATATATATATATATATATATATATATATATATATATATATATATATATATATATATATATATATATATATATATATATATATATATATACGTGCTCAACACAGTCTAATGCAAAGAATTAAAAAATCAACCAACCTGATTATCCAAGCTATCCATGAGTCCTGCCATTTATCCTCTAAGCTATGGACTTCTTGGTACGAAAACGTGTCTATAGCTCCACTTCGACATTACAGTATTATTTCTAATCAATTGTATATATTTCTATCCTTAGTATATGAACTGTCATTGTATTAATAATATTTGTCATATGGACTATAGTCTGCCAATAAACCTTTTCATTTTCATATATATATATATATATATATATATATATATATAATATATATATATATATATATATATATATATATATATATATAAGGTAGGTTGATTTTCCGCATTTTTTTAGATATCGACTTTGGACTAGTCGAGATAGTCAAGGCTTAATATGATAATAACTGACAAAAAATTTCAGATCCCTAGCTTTAACTGTTTTTTGAGGAAACCGTTTCAAAAATCGTCAAAAAATCGTGCCAAAAAATACCTCATTTTCGCAATTTTCGGCCGAAAAAAACATGTTATTTTCATAAAAAAATCCTGAAAAAAGTTACAATTTTATTGAAAAAAAGTAAAAAAAACATGTACACAGTCAAATAGACACATTTAGATCCCAAGATCATCATAATTTTCACTGTAAGAGCCCTTAGAAGCAAAGAAAGGCCTCATCTGGCAGCTTAGGGCTTTGGCCAGAATGTGTTTGTGCCTTGATTCGAGTCCATAAACAGTATGGGAAGCTTCAGATGTCAGCTTCACGGCCCTTTCAACACTCTGAGAATGTGAAGGCAGATTAGGCAGCTCCAGCTTGGTGCCATTCAGCAATGCTTCTTGAAGCTTCTGGTCAGAAAAGTCTTTTGTGAGAGCAGGTTCACAGATGCCACTTT
>JAJOZX010001354.1:485000-530000 GCA_023014485.1 Bathynomus jamesi | reverse complement strand
TCTGGGGTGAGCCAAACGGATAAAATTATACATACTTACGTATCAATAGCATTTCCATGTTGTGTGTTCGCGCGCTGTGGACAGACTGATTGAGACATAAAAAAAAAAACGGCGGAGAAAATGAACAAAAAAACACCATGGAAAAAGTGGTCATGTTTCCTCGTTTTAAATATCTCGAGAAAGAATTCGAGTGTGTTTTAAATTCGAATTCAGAAAATAAAATAACCCAAAATGTTATAGTGGTTTATCAGATAAATATATAAAAAGCTTTACAGAAATTCTTCACCCCCTTAAAAAAAAAAAAAAAAAAAAAAAAAATATATATATATATATGTATACTATAATATATATATATATATATATATATATTATATATACCATCATCTTATAATATTATGTAAATATTATTTATGGTTTTCCTTCCATCGCATCTCAACCTTTCCATCTTCGTACATCTACAATATATATTTTCTTTTCCCTCCACACTCCCTCCTTTCTTCCCTCCAATCCTTATTATGACTGTACGATCGTTATAAAAAAAAATATATATATATATACAAAAATTATTTGATAAACGCGATATTTAATCCTAATCAAATTTCCCTGCACTAAAATCGCCTATGTGCTAATAATTGCTCTTTGCCAACAAGCTATCATTAATAACGGGAGAATGTCTAAATCATCGTCTCATAGAAGGATCACACATCTCAATTAATCATGAAGGAATCCACCTAAATTATAAGTCTCGTCGCTTGTGTGTTTCATGATGTCTTTATAAAAAGAAAAAGAAAAAAAAAATGCAAAACAAATAATGAACATTATTTTCCAGAATAAAATTTGATTGGCGGTTTTTAATCGCCTTAATTTTTTTGGTGTCGTTTTTCTTTTGAATTTTCACAAAATTATTTTAGTTTTAGGGTTTTTTTTGCTGTTTTTCTTTTAGGGGTAATATGATATCTTTTTCTCTCATTTTAGGAGAGAGTGTTTTTTGAAGTAAATGTGTGGATTTTTGCAATTTAATTAGTAGGGGAAAGATAATAAAAGATAATAAAAGATATTAAAAGATATTAAAAGAAATACGGTTTTACGATATCCATTAAAATAGGATATCATCATCAAATTGACTCGAATTTAAAATGTAATTTTCAATATTCTTTTAATATTTCTATTAAAATTACTAGTTTTTTTAATTCAAAATTTTACCTGAAATAAATAATCTTTAACTCATCTTTATTTTAATATTCCAATTAAAATCTAAAATTTCATGAAAATAAGCTCTAAAAATTAACTAATAAGAATATAAATAAAATTTAATGGATTATAATCATAGAATTTGACCAAAATTTAAAAAAAAAAAATCTTAAAAAAATAGTCCTTTTGTACTATAATCTTTATGATAAAGCGATTAAAGTTGTTATCAATTTTTTCAAAGGTTTTAAAAAATGTATAAAGGAAAAGATTAAAGGTACGTGAAATAGTAATAATAAAAAAAATTGAAAAGTTCACAAACAAGAACGTTGTTAAAAAGATAAAAAAAATTAGAATCAAATCATTTTAAGTGGATCAGATAAGAGCCACTATCTCAAATGTTTATAATTTTTAAGTAGATTAAGACGTTAAAAGTAAACTATGATGTTATATTCAGGAAAAGATGGTACAAGATGGTTCACAGATGGTTGGAGATAGCTGGAAAAGGTTTTTTTCCTTTCTTTCTTAGAGATGTAGTGATATTTTCATTTTAAGCCAATGCTTCCCCTTCTTAATCTTGTAACAGCTATATGAGATAAAATATGGTTCCCGTCATGAAAATGTGGACTTTTAACTTTGATCCTTATTCCTCTTGTTAAAACCAAATTTACGATCTTTGGAATTCATTTTGACGCAAATGTATATAAATAATTTTTGCTTATAAATTCTAATTACGAAAGATAAAATATTGTTTGTTTTTCCCCTAATTTAATTTATGGTAATAATTTATTAAGAATAGACGCGCGATGCTAAAGAGAAAAAATATAAATGATCGCTTTAAAAAAAAAAAAGTGTAAAATTATTTTTAAAATTAAAAAAAAAATTATATACAATAAAAAATTATAGACATATGCAGAGAATATTAAAATGAAATTATCTTGACTTATACGTCAATATATCACTTTAAACTAATAAATAATACATTTTGAAAGAGGTCTTATTATGCTCATACGGTTGAACCTACTAATAAAGTCGTGGGTCTTAGGCAGGTATATTTGTTTTTCTCGTAAGAAACCATATAATTTGCAATATTTTTCATTCCATGAACCAATGCTTCATATTTTCCAGTTCTTGCCAGCATCGTTCGAGATTTTATCAGAGGCCAAAATGCAACAATGAACGACTCTGGCTTCTAATTGTCAAAATTGATAGAGGGCTAATTTTCTATACTTGAATTGAGTAAACACAGGAATTATTACAGTCTCCTCTGGAATTTCTTTTTTTTTTTAAGCTTTTCCTCTTATAGTCTTATTTATGGCTGTATTTTTTTTATCTGGCTTAATTGGATTAACTCTTTGTATAGTTCGTAGTTTTAAATCTTATCAGCATTATCTTTAGTTTTCCACATCGGTATCATATTTATAGTTTGGTTTAAAACAGTATGGACTCTATGCCTCTATAAAATCACGCTCAAATGCACATATAAACTTATAAAATATTGTATATAGATAGTACTAAATATATATATATATATATATATAAACTTAATATTTACATACACACACAATAAGACGATAACAGATTACACATACACACCATACAGAGACTTTAATAATTTAATTTGAAACATATAACAAAAATACTATAATATAATTTGGCCTCCTAACCCGCCACAAACAGTTGGAGTAAGATAAACCACACTCGTACACTACTTACAGATCTCACACGATGTCTTTTCAAAATTTTTAATCCACTCTATGACTTCTATTATAAAAAAAAACGCATTCTTTCATATATATATATATATATATATATATATATAATATATTATGCGGCGCATCATATACAAATACAGCACGGGAGAAAAGAAACCCCCCAAAAAATATTTAAGCTAATTTAATTTGTATATAAATTCGTAAGTGTCCATTGAGATTTACAATATAGTGAGTCGTGAATCAACCAAACATCTTTGTTAACAAGCTTGTCCGGAGCTAAGTACACTCTATATGCAGAAAAGTCTCGTTCTTCTTGGCTAAACAAACATGAATTAAATATGAGGAAACATAATATTTACATATTTAACTAACGTGTTAAATTTTTGTATTGCTTTTTTGAGCGGAATTTCCTCAATAAAAATATAAGAAGTTAAATAAATTTGTACTTTCTAATTGGCTATATATGCTCTATGGGTATAGTTGGGCATAGCGGGTAAGTATATAAACAAAAATTATATACATATATATATATATATATACACACCACACACACCCATATATACACCCATATATATATACACACACACACACACCTCGGTTAGTATCACTAACTACGAATGCACGTGTCCCTGGTTCGATTCCCGGCGATGGTAGGCGGCGTTCAGCTCATCTAGCTGTTTATCCTTTCATACAAAATAAATTAGTTGGTAGATAAATGGGTATTCGGGGAGGACTTTGTAATTTCTAAGCACCTGACGTGGGTCGTGATTCGGGTTCCACGTAGGGCTATGATAGGGCAATATGCTTGACCTTCGTCAAATGAACAGTTCCAACAGAATCAAAACCAAGGTAACCAATTCATAATATATATATATTATATATTATTTTTTATTTTTTTCCAAATAGCAGGTTATGATGTCAGCTCTGCATAAGATCATTTCCTTTGATCCAAGAGTGTTTTTTCATGAAACAGTTTCCGTATTTGATGATCTCGTTTTAGTCAATCTAATTTGACTGATCAAATCTTTTAATTTAACCTCGGTCTACATTTTTTAGTCAAACCTTTCGAGCTCAGAGGTGACTGTGAACTTCTAATTAATAGTTTAAAGTCGGTGGTCTGACATCGCTTCAGTGACATCTACTATATTAAACTTTAACCACACTCTGTCTCTCTCTCTCTTTCTATTTCTGCATAAATTTGTTCATGCAGTGCGGCCATCATGGACAATGGAGAATTCTTATATATATATATATATATATATATATATATATATATATATATATATATATATATATATATATATATATATATATATATATATATATATATATATATGATTCAGAGAGTATTTAATCTTGCATCTGTTGGTGAGTAAATTTTCTCTACGGGAGTTGAATGAAGTTGAACGGAGTTAAATTATAATATAAAAGATTTTAATGATACGAGTAGTAATATTTATCACGTTCGAACCCCCCTCCCTTTGAGTCGAATAATGGGTAATAGCTTTTTAATTTATTTATTTATATCTGATGTCACTTTATTACATACCTTTTCGCCATTTCTCCTCTCCGCTTCGCGCTAAATGACTGGTATGCCCGTGTATTTATTACACCGTACTTAACATCTTAACATACAGCGTGATAATAACTCGATTTTACGAGTGTTGAAAAAGTAGTTTTAGATGTTCCCTTATTTATTGGGTATGTTAACTCCTTTAGCATTATTATTATTATTGTTATTATTAGATGGTATGGGTATACTCTAAATTATATTGAAGTTATTATTCGTATAAAGAATAATTTATATAATATTATTAGTAAGGAAAGAAAACTTCATCTTTTTTTTTTTTTATAGAAATTATATAAATTAAGGTTGGAGGTAATATTTTTTTTTAATATGAATTCTCTGGTTCTAGATCGAGTTTGGCATGAATTAAAGTTGTACTTTATGGTGCTTTTGTATATAATTTATTGTTACACACACACACACACACACACACACACACACACACACACACCGGTGTATATAAAGAAAATGTATTAAGTAATTCTATTTATGCTACAAACTACAGTATATCTAATTTTATATATAGGTTACAATATCTGGTTACATATATATATATATATTATATAAAACTTAGTTTTGCTTCTTCCCGATTTGTTCATTCTGACGAAGCTCAAGCTTGTTGCCCCACATTAGACCTACATCTTAACGTGGAATCCGAACCACGACCCACCAGGAACTCAGAAATTACAAATTCCTTACCCGGACTCGATCTCACAACTTCTCGATCAGCAGAACAGCGACTTATCCACTGGGATACCCAGACTACCCAGACTACCCACTAAATTTTAACAATTTAATGGAATTTGTAATGTGGAAAGTTTCTGTAATGAAAACGATTTTTAGTAAAATACTAAAATCGATTATCATCATCGGGATAATAGTGTCGTAATATAATGTTGTATGTGTTACGACACATAATAGTGCCGTAACATCCTTTCCCGTCGATCAGCCAAGTTAAACGACGTTCGGCCTGCGTGGTAGTTGGATGGGGGACCGTCCACCGAGTTCAGATTATGAAGCAACCCGTGGTTCGGATCCCACGTAAAGCTGTAGTTCCCCTCCTTCGTATGACCTTAGATGTTGCGGAGGAGGTTAAAGAACCCAATCTAACAACATCATCATAATACGAGTTCGCTGCTAGTTACTCACGTACTCGTATCTTCACTTACGAAAATAAATTGTTTCGCGTATTTTATTAACATGGCGTTAATAGGAAAATATACAGGGTGTTTCAGGTCGACCCTAGAAATATGGAACAGAAACACTTCATATTAATTACGGAATTACTATGACAAACTTCAAATATCAAATACAAACTAAAAATTCCGGAATTTGTAGTTGATATTTGGTATTTGGTATTTGAAGTTTGTCATAGTAATTCCGTAACTAATATGAAGTGTTTCTGTTCCATATTTCTAGGGTCGACCTGAAACACCCTGTATATTATTTTCTGTGTATCTTCTATGTATGTTCACTTCAGTCAGCCAAATTAAAGGACAGTATGTACGAAACGGATTCATAACTTAACACGAAAATCTATAAATTTTATTCAGTGTAGTTAATTTTGAAAATTAATCGATATACATATAAAGCAGTTTGCTAATATATATATATATATATTCACTAGAAAGGAGGGGCGACACACACCCATTATTTACACTTGGAAAATAATGGAAAAACTAGTCCCTAATCTTACTTTGAACCCTGTAATTCCCCAAACAACAGTGGAAAGTAATGTTATAATGTTATAATGTTTCAGACCAACAAAGACCCTAGGATCCACTCATGGCTGGTCTACCTAACTGTTCGTAATTGTGTATTGTGCATGTCCTCCGTGGTGGCGGAGAGGACCTACAATTTTACGTGGGTTCTGAACCACAAAGCCTTAATTTTACTACCTTAAACTATACCCAATCTATCAACATATGCGTCTAATCGATTTTTAAACATGTTTATAGACGTGCTACTAATTACTTCTACCGGCAAACTATGCCACCTATTTACTATTCTATGCGTAAAAAAGTTTTTGGCAACTGCTGTCTCGAACCTTCTACTTGTCAACTTACACCCGTTATTTCTAGTCCTATTATATTGAGACATTTCGAAAGCTATCTCTAATTATCGAACCCACTCACAATTTTGAAAACCTGGATTAGATCACCCTTTGGCCTCCTAGTCTCGAGTGTAGTCAGTTTTAACTCCTTAAGCCTATCCTCGTACACTTCGACCTAAGCGACGGAATCATCTTAGTTGCTCGTCTTTGAACTCTTTCGATTTTGTCTATATCTTTTCGCATATGCGGATTCCAAAATTGGATCGCGTACTCCAAATGGGGTCTAACTAATGATTTATAAAGAGGAACAATAATATCGCGCGATTTGTACTAAAAATTCCGAGCCATAAAACCTAACACTTTGTTCGCTTTATTGACCGCTGCTGTACTTTGTTTCGCTACTTTTAAATCACCAGTGACTATAACGCCTAAATCTTTTTTCTGCTCTACGTTTTCTAACTCCTTCCCTGACATAATATACGCAAAATTACCGTTACGCGAACCTATATGTAAAATTTTGCACTTATCGACGTTAAATCTCATTTGCCATGTGACTGACCAATCAACGATTTTATTTAGATCTTCCTGGATTTTACCTCTATCTTCGCCATTAATCGCCCAACCACCCAACTTCGTGTCATCCGCAAACTTTGAAACTGTACTGACTAGGCCGACATCTAAATCGTTAATATATATAAGAAAAAGCAAGGGACCAAATACAGAACCCTGAGGAACGTAGAAAAGGAAGACTGTGTCGTGTTCCCAAATTAAAGGCTAGACGGGGAACATCCTTAACCCAGAAAGAAAATAGTTTTGTTGTGAGAGGACCAAAACTATTTAATCAGCTGCCCAAAGACCTAAGGAACACGAATGGTATTGCGATGGACATCTTCAAAAGAAGATTAGACGCTTGGCTCAGAACAATCCCCGATGAGCCGGGCGTACCTGGCCGAGTGAGGTGGAGAGTACAAGAAACCAACTCACTACTTCAACAGGCCAACTCTAGAGGAGGGGCGACAAGTTTGACCTTCGTGAAATGAGGAATTATCGCGCGGAACATTTGAAAGGTTGAAAGGTATATATATATATATATATATATATATATATATATATATTATGATGTTAACGTAACTCATATTTCTAGGGAAATATAAACATGGAAATATATATATATATATATATATATATATATATATATATATTATGATGTTAACGTAACTCATATTTCTAGGGAAATATAAACATGGAAATATATATATATATATATATATATATATATATATATATATATATATATAAATATATATATTATATATATTATATGAGGAGGGGGGTAACGTGAAGCACAAAATCAGGGACACCAAAAACTGAAATTGGCACTCAGTTGAAAGGATTTAAATTCTTTATAAAATTTTCTGGCTCTCTTTATATTTTAGCTTTAAATTTTTTCTCTTGCTTTTATTTCTCATTATTTTTCTTCCATTCTTATCAATTTTTTGCGCAGGAAGGAGTGGCCAAGGGGCGAATGCCCGCAAAATTGTCCCCTCCGCCATAGAGGGTGAAGAGAGCAAAATCAAGTTCCAAGGTTTTCGAGATGCCTGGACACTCTGCGTTTGAAAGATTGGAGGTCATAGGCAGGGGGAAAGATGAAGTGAGAAAAACTGTTCCATAATTGACCAGTGGAGTAGATAAAAGATTAAAAATGTCGATTATCCCTTGCGTTAGAATGTTGGACAGAAAAGGAATGAGAATATGTCGAAAGTCTGGTATTGCGTGCTTTCCTTAAAGGCATTGAAAGCTATAAGATTTTCTCTGCTCCAATCAGAGATAGTAGAAAGATCAGAGGTCGGGTGCATCATAGCCATCCCACGCGAACCATGGAATAACTGTTGAGAGGAACTCTTTGTGAAGCGGGTGGAGAAGTGAAGAGTGGAATCATCGGCATAGGAGTGGATGCGACAGGAAGTGCGACTTAATAGACCATTGATGAATAAAAGGAAAAAAGTGGGTGACAGGACAGAGCCCTGAGGAACACCCCTATTAACAGATTTAGAAGACCAGTAGTCATCTACAACCACAGCTATAGATCGGCCAGAAAAGAAATCGGAGATGAAGGCACAGATAGATAGAAACCAAAGGAAGCCAGTTTGAAAATTAGGAATTTGTGACAGACTCTATCAAAAATTTTTGATAATAGAAAAGGTTTCACCGAAATCCCGAAAGGAGGATAACCAAGAGTTAGAGAGATATAGAAGAAGATTGCCAGTAGAGCGTCCCTTGTAGAACCCATACTGACGATCTGAAAGAAGATTGTGAGAAGAGAGGTATTTAAGAATCTTCCCATTAAGGAAAGATTCAAAAACTTTTGAAAGGCAAGAAATGAAAGTAATTGGACGATAGTTGGATGGTTGAGGGCGGTCACCCTTCTCTGGGACAGGCTGAGTGAAAGCGAACTTTCAGCAGGAAGGAAAAATACAAGATGAAAGATAAAGACAAAACAGTTTTCCTGGCATAGTGTCAGCACAGAAGCACAGTTCTTGAGAATAACAGGATGAGCATCATCCGTTCACTTTCCTAGAGTTGAGCCCAAATAGGGTAGAACAATACGACCTTTATATATATACACAAATACTTTGTAACCTTGTATGTGTTCCGCTTGATCGCTCCTCAACGGAAGTAACGCTCGTGACCTATCTCTGGAGTTGTCTTGGTGAAAGAGAGATTTGTTTTGTTGAGTTCTCCATCTCACACAGCCAGGCACAGCATGGAGGCTTATCTATGACTGTCCTGAGCCAGGTGAAGACGTTCACTGCTTTCAATGATTATTTTACTGGCATTTTTTTCTTAACAATCCTTTAATTTTGCAGCCACTCTCTTTCTCTTATGGAATATCGACCGCTTATGTCTTCCCGAAATTATTTCTATTTCCCTTTGGTTCTTTATTCGGAGCATGTTCTTCCAAAATTTCCAGCATCCTCTCATCTAAGGTTATTAGCATCTCTTCCGTTGTTTTATCCTTGAAAATAATTTGCCAGTTCATTTTTACCATGCTTGATTTGATACATCCCCAATTCGTAGCCTTGAAGTTTAGATTATAAATTTCAGGTTTACTTCACTCTACCGAGCGTGTATTTTCTTTCAATGCTGTCATCACATTGGTCGATATTTTAAGAATGTTATGAACTATATATATATGTTACATTTGGAGGCACTCTTTTGTCTGCAGCCACTCATTTCAGACAGATGAATACTTGTTGCAAACCTATAAATGGAGGTACATAATGTAAAAGAAATATACAACGTATAAACATCTGTATCGAAATCCCGACAACAGCGAGTTCTTGAAATTCACCGACCAATCGGAAAAGAAGTTAATCGCTCGTTTACTCCGTGTATTTTTTGCGGGTAATATTTTGTAAGCTTTTATATACACCATTTGTACGTTAGCTTGTGCCTATAATTTACTCTCTTTCTCTCTCTTTTAATTTTCAGATTCGAAATTTGATTCGTATTAAATGTATTTTTCATGCCCTTTTTCTCTCTTTAATTTCCGATGACGGTTGATTTTCCGCTTTCCTATTTTGTCTCATTGTGGCGTCTTTATCTTCGAAAGAAATGGCGTTCGAACGGGCACAAAAAATGGGTACATTCATTCATTCGTACACGCATACAATTCTTAACTGTTAAATAGTTTTAAACTTTATCTTAATTCGTTACACACACACACACACACACACACATATATATATATATATATATATATTGTGTGTGTGTGTGTGTGTGTGTGTGTGTGTGTGTGCGTGTGTTTATGTTATTCAAATATAAAATGTATTTCAAGTCTGCGACCAATATATTAAGGTACTAATAATTTTATTTTTAAATTTTCTTAATGGCGTTCTTTCTTAATAGAAAAAACCCTTTTGATTTTATTTTTTAAAGTATTTTAGTTCAGAAAAAAATAACCTCAATTTTATTTATAAGAAAATAATTTGTATAATTGCCATTAGATTTGCTTAGATTGGCTGACACGGATTCATGACAAATTTATATATATATATATATATAATGTGTGTGTGTGTGTGTGTGTGTGTGTGTGTGTCCATTATATATGTAATAATGTCATCGGATGCAAAATTTAAGGAACATCATGACATTAAGTTTTATATATATATATATATATATATATATATATATATATATATATATATATATATATATATATATATATGTACAGTATACACACACACACACTTTTTTTTTGAAAGAGAATCAACGTTTTTGCAATGAATATGACAGCATAAAATATCCAGAATATGAGAGAGAGAGAGAGAGAGAAACTTTTAAACTCGTATATACATTACAAATAACCTTATATTTCTTTTTATTTAATAACCAACTAATTTGCTTCATTTCCGCTTCATCTCGTAACAAGAGTACAAATTTCTTCTTTATTTAATGAAGATCTTCACGAATGTAATCGAAATTCTCCCTTTGAGAGTTTCCAGCCCTTAAATGATCATCGAAATGAGAGATTATTATTGTAATTCCGAGTTCGTGATTAATGGGCTTCGAACTCAGTTCCGCAATCTGTATCTCCTTTCGTTTCATTATGCGCGGAGATGGCCAAGAATTAAAGGAGTTTACTCGGTACAGGCACTCAGGGGGAGTAATTAATAAACGGCCCCGCAAAAACGAACTTGTATACATTTAGCTATATACTCAGTTTATGAATTATGTATGTGTGTGTAAGCTTATTTGGGTAAAAGCGTTTTGATATATATATATATATATATATATTATATATATATATACACTACAGCTAAAGCCACTTTTAAGGGTAATCTAATTAAAAAACAAAATGACGCTATGTTTCGGATGCACACTGAGATCCCTTATCAAGTTTTATAATAAGATTTATAAGATTTTGTGCGAGGTGTGAATAATAATGGAAACCTATTTTTTTTATAACTGAACATTATATAAGAATGAAATCCCAGTAATAATTATATATTACATAAAACACGCATTGCGTGTCCTCTTTGGTTAAATCATTGTGATGCATGTCCTATTTCTGTCTGAGTTGCCCCATATTGATAAAGTACAATATAAATAATGACACCAATTCAATCTGTATATAAATTGCACAATATTTCCTATTCGATCACAAAATTTTAATTTTTTATTTGTTTATTTATATTATACCATAAAATTTAAAAAAAAAAATCAGATCATAAACTCATCATATGTCATCCGTTTCAGTGATTATTTTTTGTTTCGGAATCATCATGGGAGGAAATTGTATTAATCAGAGTGATAATATTTCAGTTTGAGGAACGAGATTTTCGTCTTCTGAAAATTCTGAAGTTAAAATTTTTTTTTAAATAAAATTTTTAATTATGCGACTGGGCACGCCCATATATATATATATATATATATATATATATATATATATATATTAACGTAAAGAACGACGCTTTGTATAGGAGAATTATCCGCGCAAGATGAGAGCGAAAGAACGAAACAAATGAAAAAATGAGGTACCCACCCGGGAATCGAACCGGGATCTTCCGATTGCCGGTCAGATATGATAACCACTACACCACAGGCCTCATCCAAACAAATGTCGTAATTCCTCTACATACGTACCCGGGTGGGTACCTCATTTTTTCATTTGTTTCGTTCTTTCGCTCTCATCTTGCGCGGATAATTCTCCTATACAAAGCGTCGTTCTTTACGTTAATTATACTGCGTGTTTGCAGGTATAATGTATATAATGTTACGGCATGCGGGAGGTGCCCCTTTGGGGCATTGGTTTCTGCGCGTATGTAGAGGAATTACGACATTTGTTTGGATGAGGCCTGTGGTGTAGTGGTTATCATATCTGACCGGCAATCGGAAGATCCCGGGTTCGATTCCCGGGTGGGTACCTCATTTTTTCATTTGTTTCGTTCTTTCGCTCTCATCTTGCGCGGGAAATTCTCCTATACAAAGTGTCGTTCTTTACGTTAATTATACTGCGTGTTTGCAGTTATAATGTATATATATATATATATAACAAATAAAAATTATTAAAAATTAGTAAATTCTTTTATTTTTTTATTAATTTATTTTTCAAATTTAAGCCTTGAAGTAATAAATATTTATTTAAAAAAATCTGTGAACACCGAAAATACTGTAAGGTATATTTTATATTTTATGTGTACCGTAAAACGAGATGTTTACTTTAACAATTAATGGTCCTTCAACTTATTTTCAGAGTGAAGAACGGCAATTGTTAAAAATTAACATAGAATAATAATTTGTCATTGCACTCCAAATGCACTCAACCGACTTAAATGGAAGAAGAGTACCCGATGTATACGGCTTCCCCGCAATAAATATCGCCTTTCCGCCAAATATGGCGGCTCTTTTCATACGCTGAAATGTTTTAAAGTCTATGTTGGGTTGAGCATCAGAACAAATCAATAATAATTATTTCCCTGCTTTTCTTAGAATTTATTATCTTCCACCCTCTCACACACACACACTATACGCCTTCGACTATACCCCCCTTCTCTCTCTCTCTCTCTCTCTCTCTCTCTCTCTCTCTCTCTTTCTCTCTCTCTGTATTCGTATAGTTGAATGAAACCAATATACAGTATACGTTTTTATGTCCATATTTTCGTATAGGAAATGAGCCCAAATTGGCTAACATTGCGCAAGAGCGCGTAAAAGGAAGAGGAAACTTTTCAAACTTTTTTAGTAGTTTTTATTACGACGAATGAAAATGATGAATTTTTCCGTTGTTAAAAAAAATTCTAAAGTTAATTAATCATTTCTTTTTGTACGACAAAACCGAAGCCACAAAATTTTATTAGTGTTTTTAATTGATATGGAATGTGGCTCTTAAATAGGCTTTATGATTGACGCAAACACTGCGTGGATTTTGTATATAATAAAAAACTGCGTGGATTTTGTACATAATAAATACGTGTATGATTCTATTTCAATATGTCATATAAGGGCTAATTTGATTCTGTGCAATACAATTTTCGAAAATAATTGCGCTATAAGCATTGGCTCAGGATAAACTTAAACGTAATTTATAAACTTAGGTTTGGTTTGAAGGGTCTGAGCATAAAATATATTATTTTATAGTTAATAAACGGATGAACGAACCTATTTCTTTATTGTGACGAACAGAATAAAAAAGAGGTTTGTCAGAATAAAATAAACACAAATAGTTGTAAGAGGCAATTTTTACTCGCAACGCCTATTATGTTTAGAATAAAAATAGAATATATCATGCGTCCAAAAAGTTTTGTTGATCGTCAAAGATGCTTCGTACAGTTGGTGTTCATGATATACTGTCACATTCCAATGGTTGTGTTACTGGATAGTCAGACTGCGTGAGGTCAAATAGGACAGTTCATAACATCACCGCACGAGAAACTAACCACCGACCATGCAGGATGACCATCAGGGACCACAAAACAAAATAAAAAGAGTTCTTACTCGTGTGATGTCTAATCCAATTTGTCGCAACGAACAGCTAAGAGTTATATGTATAAAATAGGTTACAATGAACGTATGTATCGGGCCCTTGGCAAAATCTCCCGCTTACAGACGCCATTGTAAAGCGAAGATTGAAATGTCCACCAAAATAATATACGGGTTTGTGACATTGAGGAGGTCTCTCCTGTTTTTGGACGAGTCTCATCTCACTGTAATAAATCTATGTCGAATAACGTGCATGGAAATAAAGAGTGTCTATTCAAGCATTTCAGGAATCCCATTTATCGCTCAAAGAGGGTTTAGTGTAATGGTATACTGGAAACTATTTGAAATGCTGTAAAGACTGACCTACTTCGGGATTTCTTAGTTCTGGTAAATATACATATCTATTCTTTAGAATCGCCTCCGGCTATTGCGCGAAATAGGTTGCTTTCCAATTAAATACAAATAAGCTGCGAGTGAATTGTGGTACGCGTCACACTTCCTTCAAAACACTACTCAGTGGAAGAGACGAGAGAAGAAGCGGATTCTTCCCTGGACACCTATAGACATTCTGACACGAACCCAGTATTAAACAACTTGATCAACTCCTTTTACATTTGCAACTGGTTTATAAATTGTAAATATGAAGTGAGTTACCGTGTGTCATGATAAAAGACTTATCTCTTTTGTCACAACACGCATTATAAATCATGGAGTAAGGTTACTCGAGGGAAATTGGGTTGTTTTGGGGTAAACGGAAGTTTTAGTACAGTGAGAATATCGACGGCAACATAAAATACTATTTTATTCTTTGGTAGCAAACGTTTCAAATATTTTATGCCCATCCTCGATGCAGGAAACTAAATAATAATAAAAAAACTCGGTCTATTTACAGACTGGTTTTGCCAAAAGGTTTCCAGACAATTGGAAATTCACGAATTGTACAGTGAATTGTGAATAATAAACGTTAATAAATGTGACAAAATTAAAAGATAAAAATGTGGAACAAACGCAAATTTAATTTGAATATAAAACAAACTTTTAAAATTTTAATGTTAAAAACATTTAACATTTAACATTTACCATCATTCTTCATCAGTTAAGATACAAAGTAAATTACGTATTTACATTATTTAAATTTCAAAATTTGAATTCAATTTGTTTTCTTCGAGATTTGATCATTTGTTCCTGTCGTATTTATTGACATTTATTATCAGATTATTGTACAATTCATGAATTTTCCCGTCTTGAAACCTTTTGACAAAACCAATCTGTAAATAGATCGTTTTCTTATTTTAGTTTTCTGGCACTGAGGAGAGACACAGAATTTCCAAAACGTTTCTTATTAAAAACAAATGGTGTTTTCTTTCGCTTTCGCCATTCTCTTGATGCACGATTGTTCGGAAAGGTAGTCAATAGGAATTGATTTCGTTTGCGAACAATCTGTATATTGACACAACTGCATAATTTGTTCTGGCAAGTCACTTTATATACATATATATATATATATATATATATGGCATAGCTGATCATATTACGGCTTCAGTTTTTTAGAAATTGGAAATTATTTAATTTTTCCTCTCTCTCTCTCTCTCTCTCTCTCTCTCTCTCTCTCTCTCTCTCTCCGTTTCCTTTACTTCTGGTACTGTATTACTTTACCGTATCTCCGCTGTTGTTCGGGAATCCCTTTTGTTTTCGTATCAAATTCATCGCACAAATTGCCCCCCCCCCCTCAAGGGGGGGGGGTCAATCCCACACGCTCTTAGTGTCAACATTTCTCTTCCCTAAAAGCTCGAAAACTGCCAAAAAAGGATTATCTTATTCCACACATAAGCCACAATTCAACTTTAATTTTTTTGTAGCGATCACAATTTACAATTTACAATATGCAATTTGCAATTTACACGAATTTACAATTCGTATAAACTGTATGATATACTCTCCAACCACGAACGAGCATTCGCAGCTAGCGAATACTGTCTGAATATTTATAATATATTATAATTGTATGCTAATACTATATAAAAATATAAATTAATGTTTATATACAGTATATATATATATATATATATATATATATATATATATATATATATATATTATATATATATCTATATGAATAGAAACACACACACACACACACTGTATATATACAGTATATATAATTTGTGTAGATGTTGTTGTTTTTATAGTAAATATATTAATATATGTATATCTTTAACGTTAAAGTTTGTTTTGAAAATGTCAGGCTTCATCTTATAAATTTTCTTTACGAATTTATATTGAATTACTTATTGTTTTAAATTATAATCTATGTAAAGGCGGGGGTATTAGAAAGAAATATATTAGTTTTAGGGGGAACTTTCTGTGTATTATGTATACATGTACAATATATATGTTCGTAAATACAGCATTCAAGTTGTATGTATGGATTATTGATATATAGAAATCCTTGTACGTACATGAGTTATATTATATATATATATATATATACATCATATATATATATAATATTATATATATATATATATATATATATTATTATATATATATACATATATATACACATTGTACATTTCGAAACCCTATCTAACATACGTGTTATATGGACGCTTGTACACGCAATCACGAAACCATAGAATCGAAACAAGACATTTAACGGGGTTTATCAATAACAAAGATGATTTATGCGACAGTAAACAATAACAAAAAAAAAAAAAGTTTGTCTACAAGTTCCTTAAAAAAGTCAAAGACGGGAATCTACTTTATTATAAGAGTTTAACTGGTATATTATATAGAAAGGTAAACTGAAATATACTCTATATTTTTTACTTCTATATGGTATAAAGTTTCATGCATTTTTTAATTTTTGGGGATTTAATATTCATTAATGCAAAAATAGGATTTTAGAGAATTAAAATCGAGAAAAGATTGATAACATTTGATTTCCTTTCAAACGACCTTTGAAGACAAAACAAATAATAATTTTAAAAAGCTTTGATTCCCCCTAAAGGGTAAGGAGGAGGTGGAGAACGTAAGAGGAGACAATGGGTTTCAGCATTCTGAGGTGACAAAAACACACACACACACACATACACACACATATATATATATATATATATCTATATATATATATATATATATATATATATATATATATATATATATATATATATATATTATATTAATCATTTAGTGTATGTAATTAGGAGATTGGACAGCAAAGGTCACACTCAGGATATCTGGTCGAGCGACTGTGGATGCGAGGATGTAACAACTAAAAGTAATTCCGATGGACCTTCGTTGTTATTTTGTATAAAGTGAAAAGTGTAAAACGATGCAGAGTCGCTTCAGACAAACGAACAAAGAGGGATATCCGCTCGTGAAATAGAATCAGTATAAGTACAACTTTGTTTTAAATTGCGTTTCAGTAACTTTACTAATTACTCACATTCATTCCACGTTCGAGAGCAGCGTTCTTTCTAAGGGCGAACAGTTGTTCTGCAGTTGAATATCATTTAAATAATTTCTGGTACAACCGAAGCCAAGTTACATCGTGTCTTATCCGTTGGAGAAGTAAAAATACAGAATCTTGCGGGAGTCATGGATGATGGATATAAGCCGGACTCCATGCGACTATATAATACAGGGCTTTGGATGTGTTTACTATAATATATGTCATGAACCCCACTACGCCGTTCGAATTAATGTAAACCTTATTGAATGATATAATATGCATTGAATTGTAAAAAATATTGGCATCAGGAGGTAAATTTACACGTGATAATCTACGAGTAACGTAAATGCCAGATCAGATTCCTGAGAAAGCCTAAATATAATAGAGGGTACAAAAAGAATTAGGTTACCATTCGTAGCTTGCCATTTGCTAGAAGAGGAAATCAAAGAGGTGAAAAACCGTATGGATGCGAAGGAAGACAATTTATGGAGTGAGGAACTCCGTCGAAGGCATATAGTTAAAAACTTTTGGCATATATAATGTAAAATTCACCGAATTTGACTAAATGATTGACATCCGTAAATAAGATGCATAAGACAGGAGGTCGTCAGTTGAACTATCGTACATTCGCTTGATCATTCCGCGCAAAAACGTTTGGCTGTTTTGCGCATGAACCACTGCTCCATCTATCGGCAAGATAGTGAAGTATAATATTATACATTGTAAATGAATCTATTTTAAAATCATCACATCTAGATTGTTTTGAACTACTAAAATATGTGAGTTTATATTTTGTTTGAACCTTCATGCTGTCAAACGTCTTTGCTCCCAGAAGGATCTATGTCTTAATAATATACTGTACTGTGTTTGAACTGTAGGAAAGGATTTTTCCAGATTTTAAAATAAAAGTACTGTATTGCATTTCACATATCTGTAAAGTTTGAATACCATGAATGAGATGAATTATGCAAGACGATGACTGAATGGATTCGAACAAACCTTTTTCACTGCAGAAATAGGATGGATGTTGGTATTTTCCGTTAATCAGGTATGGAAGAAGTTTGTGGGGAGAAAAGGAGAACAAAGTTCGGTGATTAAATGAGGATTAAATGACTACATCTCTTAATTTGTTTAAAATAGGTGGTGTCTTCGACCTTAGAGTTTTAGTGAATGTTTCAAAAATTGTTGAAAAACTAAACGCGCTATAGTGAGAATGTTTGAATTCCTAAGTTCTTCAACCGACTTGAAGAGGCAATTTGTGCGACTGTAAAAATCAGAAGAACGGACAGATGATTGACTGAAGAACATTATTACCTTTTACCCTTTTCGCAGTAGCCATTTTCAATTCAGAACTTAAAATATTAGCATCATTATTACTAAGACTGTATGTTCTAGGTCATTTGTATATAAAATACATCTTCACTGCAAGTCCTTTTACGGTATTTTCTTTCATCGCTGGAATAAGAAAATTCCCATTTTCATAAAGTTCCCAACAAAATAAATTACACTTTACGTAGGCTGTTTATCGAATTTATAAGCTTGTTTACACATGTTGATGAACTGGATTAAAGGCCCTTCATCTCCAGTAACAAAAAGGGTGTGAAACTTCTAGCGTATATGGGTATAGAAATCCTATTATATATTAAGTCGCAGTTTACTCATACTACATTCAGGGATTTGTGTGACTATTTCTTCTGGAGTATGTTGGGTATTGTGACGAGCATTTTTTAAAGTGATAAATTGATAACTGATTATACTCGTATTATTTATGAAAATACACTTTACCTTTTTAATAACTTTATACAGAGTACACAAAAGCTTTCAAGAATATGGAATGATTAAGTTTGTTTTTGAGTTGCATTTGTATAATGTATATTTAGAGAACGAAAGTGCTAATTTCATATTTTGAATACGTACGAGTAAACTCCTTAACAGTGGCAGAGATATACTGTAATATAAAAAGTATAGAAAACCTCCCTAGCTTTTCAAATTTCCAGAAGGGTAAAGTGCCCCTTATTTCTGGCGTACCATCATATTTAATCCTTATAACATCTACATCAAAAATGGCAGTTAAAAAATATCAAATAAAAAAGTCATTATTTATAAAATAAATGTTACAATATTGCAATTTTTGCCATGAGTGACTGTCAATTGAATTATTTATTTAATTTAATTTGGCCCTTAAGCTTTAGGCTTTATTGAACTAGTTTTTGAAATTTACAAAATAGAGAACCTGTGTATAAATTGAACGAACGAATGCATGCATGGGATAATAGGCTGAGGTTTATTAGCATATTCGTTTGCAGTCATATCGCTTAAGGAAAATTTAATCTTTGTAGCTTCTCTGATGTGTAAACGTGTTTTCTAAGGGTGAGTAAAATCTTCCGGCGTTGTAAAGTGAATATAAATTGGGCCGTATGCATAAAAGAGTTAAATTAGCAGGCACAAGACCTAGACAGATTTTAGAAAGGTCAAAAAATACTAATCAGATGAATCCAAGAGTATAAAAATAAGATAAAATAAAGGAATAGTATTCAGAGAGGAAAATGTGTACAGCCAATTGAAATAATCAGAGAGAGATCTGAAAATCGTTAAACATTAGTAAAGATTAGCACAATTAATGAAAAAAGGGCGCTCACCCCGAGATAAAATATTTACACGCGAGAGAAGATCTTTAGATATTTTTTATTATAAATGCTAAAACCTCACAAAAGTGTAAGTTCAGCTAAGGAGAAAATTCATTTGATTAGAGCATACATTCTGTATATGGATACTCAAACAAGACTGGTCTACTGGTTGAGTGGAAGCATCAAAAAGTGATACGGACAAAGCAGAAGAATTTAACTCGTTTATGGCACGAGAGTCTAAACAAAAAAAAAGTTTGACGGTTATATAAAAAGAATAAATGTAAATAAATAAATAAATAAACAAAAATAACAAAGCATCCTCCCCACCATGTACCTTGACATTCGCGTGTATAGCCAGGAAAGTGAAGAGATAAAGAAGAATACACAAAGTTTTAAAATAGGAAAAGGATAACGGCATCGGAGGATGTTCTAAACGAAAGTGAATGGAATATAAATTAAAACACAAAAGCTTAAAATATTGAATAAAAAATTCCAAACCTGTTTGTACACAAAAACGGGAGGAGGTGGTACGCTCGGATCTTGTCTATTCGTTCATCTAACAGGAACGCCCCAAACTTTTAGGTTTAAGTCGACCATAATGCAGTATTAAGTAATGAAAGTGAAGATGCGCGAACGAGTAGTAGTTCGGTTAGTGGTGGCCAGTTAGGAGGGTTCGGTAACTGTCACTGATACGTGGTTCACGAAGCAAATTAAAAGCCGAATGCGAATATGGAAAAACAATGGCGTGAATGGTGCATGATGCGAAGACAAAATATAGATTTTGAGAAACAAAGCAGTCTAAGCTATAGCCGTTTCTCATTACTACGTAGAGTTGTTTCGTTTTACTTCGGTGACGGTGTTTATGTACGTATGCACGTATAGATAAATGGATGGTTGTATCTCTTTCTCTAGCTATCTATCTCTCTATCTATCTACGCATCCGACTACATTCGTAAAATATGAGAAAACAACATATAGTATTCAGTCCATTGATATAACAACCATGATAAACGCACATAAACATTATATACACAGTATATATATATATATATATATATCTATATATATATATATATATATATATATATATATATAAGTGCTTCATATAATTTGCCCGATTTATTTATGCGACTTCCGTTCGTGGCTCATTCTAAAGTCATCTTTTTATCCCGTGAATGGAGTCACATCCGTTCTTGTATACTGCTGATTCACACTCGTCGTCAGCCAACCAGGAACACGAATCACACAAGTATGTGTAGCTGTGTGGGATGCTTATACTTTTGCAGTGTTTATACATTAAGTTATGTGTAAATGTAAGAAAATGGGAGGTAATATAATGTCATATTAATATATATATATATATATATATTGTGTGTGGTGTGTGTGTGTGTGTGGTGTGTGTGTGTGTGTGCGCGCGCATCGGTGGTGTAGTGGTTAGCGTCGCTAAATACGAATCCACCGGCCCCGGGTTCGATTCCAGGCGAAAACAGACGGCGCGTAGCTTACCCAGCTGTTCATCCTTCCAGAAAAAATAGGTTGGTACATAAGTGGGTACCCTGGGTTGTTTAGTGGTTAAGACGCGAGGCTGCTGATCGGGAGGTCGTGAGATCGAGTCCGGGCAAGAACTGTAATTTCTGACTACCCATGGTGGGTCGCAGTTCGGATTCCACGTTAAGCTGTAGGTTCAAGGTGGCGTAACAAGCTTAAGCTTCGGCAGAATGAATAATTTGGGCGGCGGAAGCAAAACAAAGGTTAACCAAGGTACAGTGTGTGTATATATATATATATATATATATATATATATTTTGTACACACGTAATGCGTAAAGAAATATCCTCCGAAATTTTATATATATAATTATAATATATATATATATATATTATATATATATATATATATAGAGAGAGAGAGAGAGAGAGAGAGAGAGAGAGAGAGAGAGAGAGAGAGAGAGAGAGAGAGAGAGAGAATAAATTTCATAATTACCTTATGCCTCTGCTTTATATGAAGATCATAATGCATGCACGTTGGTATGTGTATTTGTGTACGTATACACATATGTATGTATGTATGTACAGTATATATGCATGCATATGTGTGTATTTGAATAGCAAGTAGGAGGTACAATGGAAATGCAGAGTAATTCTAGCTTAAAAGGAATTTGAAAATAAAAGCTTTTTTTCACTGGAATTCCACTTTACAAAACATTTGAAATTTTAATCTTTTTATAATAAAGTTAAATGTAAATAATCTTAAAATAAAAATTATACCAAATGAAGCATATAAAAGTAAAGTTTGAATTAAATAAAGCTTCTCCGAGTGTGCAAAGTCAATATTTATGTTAGTAAATATTTATGATAGTTATTCCTAAACATTCTTCATATTTAACCAGATTTTCTTTTCTAAACACTTCGATTTAAGTAACGTAACAGAATAATTCCTTATTTGTTAAAAGATGGTTTTAAAATGCAACTCTATACTGTATTTGATTTCACCGAAACACGCAAACAAGTATGAATTGCGAGGCATCTTAATTCATACTTATACGCATTTGTTATAAGCGGCATGTTTGTACTTACATAGATGGGCCGGTAAACCGTTATATAGAGCATTAAAAATGATAAGGAATGAGAGTTTTGTCGCAACAACTTTCAGAAATATTTGGATAAGTACTTCCTCCGCGTTTAAATCGCTTATTTATGATACGTCCCGCGTGTGTTTCCTTCCATACGTATTTATAAGTTAATTCTACGTCACTGGTCGTCTATATTTTTAAAAAGGCGTTCTTTTTTATAGTATAAAAGGAACGCGAACATCTAATTTGATAAAATATATAGAGCAACTTTCGCAATGAACTTTTTGACACGCTTCCAATTATTTACGTAGCAAAAACTTAAATGCAAATGGAACTATACAGAGTGGCCACAAAGTCCCTTTGTAGTGAAATTACAGTATATCTGTATGTTGTCCTTGTTTTTCATGCAAAGGGACTTTATGGCCACCCTATAGATTCTAATTTAGTATAATTTATATTGCTTCATAAAAATGTGTTCATATATAGATTTTTAGATTTCATCATACCGTGTTTATAATGACCACATAACCATTATAAATAATTATAAATAATAATAACACTAAAAGTTCCTAAATTGTTTGCGAATCAAAGTTTGGCATAAAAATAACGGATCATTTCACAGTCAAATCCTGAATTTGAAAATAACCCCAAATAAAGTAGACATATCCCACACGGACTTAATTTATCTTGCTAAGTCGTGGTATCATAATACATATACCCAGATATTGAAAACGTATAATGATGTGAAGTAGTTATCCGTAATCATGCAAGCAAATGCTTTCGAAATGCATATATATATATATATATATATATATACATATATATATATATATATACCCTTACCTTACAAAGGTTCCGCGTGATGATTTCTCATTTCGCGAAGGTCAAGCTTGTCGCCCCTCCTCTCGAGTTGGCCTGGTGAAGTAGTGAGTTGGATTCTTGCGCTCTCCACCTCACATAGCCAGGTACGCCCGGCTCATCGGGGATTGTTCTGAGCCAGGCGTCTAGTCTTCTTTTGAAGATTTCCACTGCAACTCCCTTCGTGTTTCTTAGGTCTTTGGGCAACTGATTAAACAGTTTTGGTCCTCTCACTACAAAACTATTTTCTTTCAGGGTTAAGGATGTTCCCTGTCTCGCCTTCAATTTGGGAATACGACACAGTCTACCGCTTCTACTTTCCATCGTTGTTTGGGGAGTTATGGGATTCAGAGTAAGATTAGGGACTAGTTTCTCCATTATTTTCCAAGTGTAAATAATGGTGTATCTCTCTCTTCTCCTTTCCAGTGAATATAGGTCTAGTTCTCGTAACCTTTCCCAGTAATTTAGTTCTTTGCACCCATTGATCTTGGCTGTGAAGCTTCTTTGGATCCCCTCCAGCTGTCTAATGTCTTCTTTTTTATATGGGGAAGTTAGGACCGAGCAGTATTCTAATTTGGGTATTATCAGGGTTTTCAGTAGAGGAATCATTACATTCCTATCCCTTCGTTTAAAAGTTCTCAATATCTGACCCGTTATTCTCTTTGCTCTGTTTACACGCCTCGGTGGTGTAGTGATTAGTGTCGCTGACTACGAATCCATCGGCCCCGGGATCGAGACCCAGTGACGGCAAGCGGCGCGCAGCAAAACCCAGCTATTTATCCTTCCACACAATAAAGAAAGTGGTTGGTAGATAAAATGGGTACCTGGGTGGCCTAGTGGTTAAGATGCTGGGCTGATGGTGGGGCTTGGTTCGGATTCCACGTTAAACTGTAGGTCTAAGGTGGAGGGAAAAGCTTGACCTTCGTCAGAATAAACAATTCGGGCGGAAGCTAACTAAAAGTTACCAAAGGTTATATAACCGATGCGCCTCGGTGGTGTAATGGTTAGCGTCGATGACTACGAATCCATCGGCTCAGGGATCGAGACCTGGTGATGGCTGGCAGCCGGCGCGCAGCAAAACCCAGCTGTTCATCCTTCCACACAATAAAGAAAGTGGTTGGTAGATAAAATGGGTACCCTGGGTGGCCTAGTGGTTAAGACGCTGGGCTGCTGGTGGGGCGTGGTTCGGATTCCACGTTAAATTGTAGGTCTAAGTTGGAGTGAAAAGCTTGACTTTCGTCAGAATGAACAATTCGGGCGGAATCAAAACAGAGGTGTGCGTATATATATATATACACACACACACACACACACACACACACACACACAGTGTGATCAAAAAGTATCGATAATTTTATTGCAACGGACAAATGAATGCAAATAAGAAATAACCGTTTACATATGTGAGTCTTCCTGCCCTCTGGCGTCTGCAGTCTGAAGCAAAATCTGCTACCATGAGTCAGTAGTTGGTTGGAGCACTTAAAGGGAGGGTGTGTTTTTGCAGTACGTCGAAATCTCGGAAATGGAGCAACGCGCGTTGGGGACGAATAAAATGATTAAAACAGCTTTTGGAAATGATACTCTCAATGTAGCTAACGTTTACAAATGGCACGAAAAGTTTAAAAAATGGAGAAACATTTGCTCGTATCAGAAATCGAATCTGTTGGACATTTTCATCCGTAATGAGAAGTGGAAGGGTGGTCACTGCGTTCCTTGTCTTCAAGCGATGTTTTTCCATTTTTAAACTTTTTGTGCCATTTGTAAACGTTAGCTACACTGATATTGTCTTTCTATCGGGTGGACCTCTGCATCCATATCCTATACAAAAGGTCCTCTGCAATTGCGTCACAGAATTTGTCACATGAAACCACTCAACGATCTTGATTTTCTGCTCCAGCTGCAAACGCGGTATCACTGTTTAGCTATTAGAAATGTATAGGTATACTGGAGCGGATCCACGATTGAGTGGGGTTCGGTACGAGCGCCGAAGGCTTCTAGGGGGTCCTGGAGCATGCTCCCCCAGAAAATTTTGAAAATTAAGGCTCTCAGAAACGCGTTTTTAAGCAATTTGCGGGGTGTTTGTTCAAGTTTATTAGCTTTTACATCTAAGTTATGTACTGATTTGCAAGAAAATTATGCAAGGAAAGACAAAATTCGTGATAAGTCTTAAAGAAACATTACGAAAATTTCGCAATATCAAAACCTAAATTTCTTTTGAAAATCATACTTTATCATTCTAGATTTGCTCATTAACATAATTGAAGTTATTATATTTCTTTACCAAATTTTGTGTTGACTGAGATATCAGTTAATCTCCCGACTCAAAGACTGGATCGACGAGCACCATTCGCTGGGGTGCTGTTCAGCGAACCGTTGAACTACAGCTTCGTAATCCACGGGCTTGTCGTAATGAATGCTCATCAACGCCAAGCCCGACAATCTCTCCGTGGACATAGTAGTCCTAAGGTACTCCTTCACAAGTTTCAAGGTACTGTTGGCACGTTCATTGTCAGCAGAAGTGACGGGTATGGTGCAAGCAATTCGCAACAAGCAGTTGGCGTTTGGGAATATATCGGCATCGCAAGCCTGGAAAGAAAAAGTGATAAAGTTACAATTAAGCTAGAAAATGTTACACTAAATATTAAATATTAAATAATCGGAGCATACGAAGAATTGTCACTCCAAGATGGGCATACGAAGAATTATAATCTATCTTTAATGCAGGTTGAAGCGAATTTGGTTTGGCGTTCTCTGACTGCCACTTTCTCCTCTATCGCATATATTCGATGTCAAGGGTCCCAGGGCTGGGAAGGTCTGACTCGTACATCACAGAAATCTCAGTAATGTCTGTTGCTGGCTCAACGGTGACTCTGGGAACAAGACCAAGTAACTGAACAGCCATCTTCTGAATGGGACCGAATCTATAACAAAAAGAGTTCACTAATTAGGTGGAGAATGCAGGGGACGGATCCAGACCGGTTGGCGTTGCCACCGTGTTACGGAAAACTGTCAGATTTTTAGAATTTAGAAGTTCGTGCTCTACAAACGTACCTTGTAGACATCTGCATAATATGGTCCAGAAAAGAAAGAAATAGAGGAGTATTTGGTCTGTGCTGTTGTCCGGCAGTTGTCCTTAGTACACTGGGTTCAGTACCTACATCAGAACTGATATGCGCAGCTTGCGAATACCATCCCCTGAACACATCGTCAGCTTTATCTCTCACTTCCTTCAGCTCTTTCTGTGTGTCCGAGATCATGTTGTAAGCCTTCACAATGTCGTTTGATTTCTTCTGAAGCTTAATGCTTAACGGCTTGATGATTGCTAAAGTTTTCATGGCAACAGTCAAGGAAATAAGAAATTGAAACGAACAACACGTGTGATAGAATTGTATGCTTTTTGGAGTGTCTCTCTATCCTAGTTTCAGTGTATTTCAGAACTATACTGCTGGTACTGTGGTTCATTTGTAATAACTTCTAATGTTTTAATAATTGTTGGCAGCAAGAGCACAAATGTTTCATATGCTTCAGGCGTTCTACCCGAGTGCGGCAAAAAGGTTTCGGATCTTTGGTTTTTGAGATTCTGGCTGATCCAAGCTTATTACTTTCTCCAGACACCTCTGTCGCTTTGGAGAATAATTGACAAAGTTAGAAATCTCAGTTATGGTTCCTGCCATATTGCGTACAGATGGTAGGCTAGAAGCTTTTACGATGAATGAGATTGAGGCATGAGAATTGCAATGCACATATATTGCCTTGGGGTTTTGCTGAACTATTATGCGTTACGCCCCTCGAGCCTGGCTGGACATGTTTGAAGCGCCATCATACCCTTGTCCACGGCAGTCTGCTATGTCTAGACCCCACTGCTCCAGTTTTCCTAGGATCAATTGAGAGATGACTTGCCCAGTTACGCGTTCAGTGGTTTTAAAATCTAGAAATTCTTTGCGAATAATACAATTCTTGTCAACAAACCTCAAAACAAGCGATAATTGTTCAAGATTTGCATTGTCTGTCACTTCATCGCAAAGAACTGAAAAAAACTTTGCTTCTTTTATCTCCTTGATGATCGAATCCCTAATTTGATTCCCAATTAGACCAATAATTTGCTTTTGAATTAATTTACTGGAATATCTTGCATTGGTGCGGCATGTTGCTAAATGTTTTTTTTTTAATTTCATCACCAGCATCGACACGAAATTCTAGCAAGGCAAGAAAATTGCCCCTGTTTGCGTCTTGGGCGCTGTGCTGTCATCTCTGTGACCTCTTAAGGCAATGCACTGTTTGCCACAAAGATGGACAATTTTTGTCACACTTTTGATAACGTCTCTGTTTTTGTGCATTGTATAGGTACGTTGACTTTCAATTTGCACCTGGATACTTTTTTCAGGATTTCGACTTGTGGCGAGGAAATTGTCATAAGCGACCATAGCAGCTACGTAGTAAAGGGCGCTCTCGTGTTGACCGCACATCGTACTTACTTTTGTCTACCGTGTAAATGGACTGTTCACGAGAGCACCAAGGTTTTCTCGGGTAGCAAATAGAATGCATGGGAGACAGAAACCACCATCGCATTCATTGCTGTACACCAGCCAAGGATAGCGTTGCTGCCAAGAGCTTTGAAAAGACCGATTACAACCATTCATAAACACTTTGGGGAAAGAATAATCCTTTCCTGGTTGAAAATGGTTAGTTATGACGTTGAACTTTTCAGCTTGTTGCAGAGATCTAACAGGAATTTTCTGACGCAACAGGGCACCAACGTCAATATCATGTACCGACGCATGGCAAGCAGGGTTACCTGCAACGGAAACAAAATGCGGAGCTATTATAATTATATTAAGAAAATGAAATAAGATTTAGCTTACTTTAGTTTTTAGTCTTAACCGTAAAATATATCAAAACAAGAAAAATGGTTTTCTGCGAGTCAGCTTGTCGTACAATACGTGTTCCTACCGGTATCACTGGCGCTACTGCGAATCCTCTTTGCAGTCGGGGTAGACTATCCTGCTTCATCACTGTCGAAACGAGAGACAATGACTTTAACATGAGCAATCGATCAGTAACTGTAAGTAGTTTTTAAAGTCATTGTTTTAGTTTACGGTACAGTTACTAACCTTGCTACTGACGTGGGATGGACCAAAATATCGGTCAATTCTTGGTTGCTCTTTAACTCTTCTTGACATTGTAAACCGAAAATTTTATTGAATAAATACTGTACTTTGAATGAATATTGCTTTCTGAACTTTTGAGTATTAAAGTAAGACACAGGGTCGACTAACGATCTGAAACAAATGAAACAAAAGAGTATATTACACGCTTTCAGTGTTGTTTGTAAAATAACTTGTATGTTCAGTCTGTTCAGTCAGTTAGCTTTGGAAGCGGGGCTTTCTGTTTTAGAGTGGTTCTGGTTTAGGGGGGTTCGATCGAACCCCCCGAACCCCCCCCGGATCCGCCAAAGTGCATATGCGGAATAAAAACCCCAATCTGTTACCTTTCTGAAGAAGAAGCCCCGATAATAAAATATACATCCATTATAAAATAATGGGAAAATAAAAAGAGGGACTTTATTTGGAGACACCCTATATACACAGTATATCTTACCTTCAGATATCTTAAGAAGATTTTGAACCCTCAACCGCTATTGTGGGGTTTGTGGAGAACCCCGATCAGTTTAATTTTGTGTGACCGAGAAAAAACCGAAAGCGGTTGAGGGTTAAATTTTGTTAATACTCAGTGGTACCTCTTATATTAGAATTAGTGTTTACTGAAGCGATCTTAAATTACAATCAACGAGGCTTCTTTAAAAATTTATGAATTCATATGTACGTACAACAACAAACTTGCCGGCGTCTTTGGCTCAGTTGGTAATACCGTTTCCCTATAAGCGAATTGAAGACACTGAAGTCGGGGTTTCAACTCCCAATGGTGTTAGTTAATAATAACTCAGAAGTTAGAGCAATGGGCCGTATTTCAGGACCTCCCGAGTGATTAATATTACACGAGGAGCGAACGAACTCGGAAAAATATATGAAAAAGAGACAGTTCAAGTTGAAGGACCTAATATCTTCTAAATGTGGTTTAAAATGGCAAATGAAACCCAAAACTTATTAAAGAACAAATTATGTTAAATAAGTATCAACGCTCCAAAATATAAAAATTGTATACTAAAATTAATTTAATATTTAATTCATTAATAAAATTATTTTCTTAGTCTCTATTTCAGCTTTAGAATTATTTCAGAATATAAGAATTTCATACAAATAAAAGAGAAAAAGCTGAAATTACTGAAAGAGAAAACGATGAAATTATAGTATAAATAAATGGAATTAATTTATGACTATCTTGATTTTAAATAATATTTTAATTTAATTTATACTTTTTATACTGATTAGCTACATTTTATGAATAGACTAACGATGCGTAACTCTTTTTTTATATTTGTATTAACTTTCTCAAATTATCTGTTTATAAAACGATATACAAGTTATTTTAACCTAAATAATTCACAAGTTATTTAATACAAAATATCATGTATACTGGGTCCTGTATAAGTATACACTATATACGAGGGCCACTCAATATATTTTGCCTCACCTATTTTTTCTTTCCAAGTTTCCTTGTAAGTTCCAGAAATTTTGTACACAAGTAGATACATACCTTTTTTGCAAGTTTTTATTTTCCCACATGGTCTCCATCATTTTCTACGGCTTTCCTCCACCTCGAAACAAGAGCCTTTATTCCTTGCTGGTAAAAGTCCGCTGGGTTCCGCTGGAGCCACCTCTTAACCTCCTCAAGAATCTCATCATCACTCCGAAACTTTTTTCCATGAATATATAGCAATATATGTCTCTGAGTTGATTGTTTGTCCTTTCCTCATAATGTACCACCAGAATCACCCCTTTCATGTCCCAGAAGATGGTGGCCATAACCTTTCCTGCAGAGGGAGCCATTTTGAACTTTTTCTTGCGTGGGGAGTCTGCGTGATGCCACTCCATGGATTGGCGTTTTGTTTCAGGTTCAAAGTGGTGTACCCAAGTCTCATCCCCAGTCACAATTCGTGAAAGGAAGTCATCCCCTTCTGTCTCGTATCGAACCAACGACTCAGAAGCAATTTATTTTCTTTGGGCTTTGTGATCTTCAGTCAGTTCGCGAGGAACAAACCGTGAACACACTTTTGAGTATCCCAGTTGCTGAATTATCGTATTCACACTTCCTTCACTAATTCCTAGCTCCAGTGATAGCTCTTTGTATGTGACGCGCCGATTTGATCAAATGATGCTGTTAGCACGTTGCACAGTGTGAGATGTCGCAGCCGATGCCGGGCGACCCCTGCGTGGCTCATCATCGAGGCTGGCTCTCCCTCTCTCCGATGATCTCACACGTTTAGACCAGCGTCCAACTGTGCTTCGATCAACAACAGCATCTCCGTAAACGTTTTGTAGACGTTTGTGAATATTTCCAACTGTTTCCTTCTCTGCGGTTAAGAACTCGATAACAGCTCTCTGTTTACGACGCACATCACTGTCAGACGCCATTTTCGAAACTGCGTTAACCATCGATTTTACACAAGAGCGTTTAAAAGCGGTTTTATATAAGGAGGGGAGGTTCAAACTGGAAAAATCCGGTTATGTGAAGCGCAGAAAGTTCAAACTTACGGCCCAAAAGCCATTTTAGCTCCATGGCCTATTATTTAGCAAAGAAAAAAGGGTGGGGCAAAATATATTGAGTGCCCCTAGTATATATATGCGCCTCGGTGTAGTGGTTATCATCACTGACTATGAATCTACTGGATCCGGGTTGGAAAACCCGGTGACGGCAGGCGGCGAGCAGCAAAACCAGCCGTTCAGCTTTCCACACAATAAATATTGGTTGGTAGATAAATGGGTACCCCGGGTAGCCTAGTAGTAGTAGTGGTTAAGACGTTGGGCTGCTGATCGAGTCCGTGCGAGGACTTTGTAATTCCCGACTGTCCGTGGTTGGGCGTGGTTCGAATTCTACGTTAAACTATAGGTCTAAGGTGGAGTGACAGGTTTGACCTTCGTCAGAATGAACAATTTGGGCGGGAGCAAAATCAAGATAATATATATATATACATACATACATACATACATACATACATATATATATATATATATATATATATATACATATATATATATATATACACATATACACGGTGAACCAAAAGTAGGTGGACAGTAGGTTGAATACGGTTTGTGTTATATTATATTATAACTATGGTGTTCATTATAACTATGGTGTTTGTGTTTTATTATATTAAATATTATAACTAAATTTATTTAAATTTTATTTTGTATTATAGTATACAAAAAAATTAAATATGTATTCTCAAAATAAACGTTATCATTTACTGTCCACCTACATTTGGTTCACCCTATATATATATATATATATATATATATACTGTCAGTTGTTGCGCTCATAAGTATTGGTACAGAGAAATATTCCAGTTATGTATATTCGTCCTTATCTCTTGTATCATACATACGATAGTTATGAAAGGTTCATCGTTCGCTTGGAAAAATTTGACAAATAAAAAAATTAGTTCAACTTCTACATATAATGTAAAACATCAAAGAATTTGAGGAAAATTAAAAAGTTGAATGCAAAAGTTTTCGTACATTTATTTACAAAATTATTTAGTACTCTGTGTGTCCATTTTAAGCTTGAAGAATTTAAAATTTTTAGCAATAGTTGGCTGTTTATTGATTAGAGACTGTTGGAAATTCGGAATTCTAGAATTTTCTCTGTGAATCTTCATGGAAGACGGATGACTGCACAAGCCATTAGTAAACAATGGATCTTCGTGGTAAAAAGCTGTCTATAGATCTTATGAGATCTGTTATTACTGCAAACGAGTCTGGAAGGAGTTATAGGAAGATAGGAGAACAACTTCGAATTCCATTTACGACGGTTGCCGCAATTATAAAGAAATGGAAAGGCTTTGAAACAATCAAAACTCTACCAAGGTGTGGATGACCTTGCAAGATTTCAGAACGTACACTTAGACATATTAAAAAAATGGCTGCTCCGAATCTACGAGTGATTGCGGGTGATATTTGCTAAACATTAAGACTGTCTAAGATTGATGTCCATCCCTCTACCGCACGTCGTACATTGAGAAAGAATGGTCCCGCATGGAAAAGTTTCACGAAGAAAACCTCTGCTACGAAAAGCGCACAAAGAAGCTAATTTAAAGAACGCCAAGGATCATCAAAATGATGGATTTGCATTCTAGAAGAAAGTTCTCTGGACAGACGAGACCAAAATTGAATTATTCGGGAACAACGAGCAAAAGTACGAGTATGTTTGGCGAAAATCAAATACTGCATTCGAGGGAGAAAACATCCTTCCTAGGAATAAATAGGGTGATGGCAGTTTGCTTCTTTGGGCATGCTTTATTGCTTCTGGTCCAGGAAAGCTTGTCATCAATGGAATCTTGAATTCGAAGAAATATCAGGAAATCAGTTCGGGAATTGCAAATGGGTCGCAATCGGGTACTGCAACAAGATAATGATCGGAAACGTAAAAGTAAGAGTACCACGAAATAGCTTCAACAAAAGAATTTCAAGCTTCTCGAGTGGCCCAGTCAAAGCCAAGATCTCAATTTAATCGAAAATTTATGGTTTGATTTGAAAAATGCTATCCGCAAGAGAAACCCTTCGAATCTTAATGTACCTGCAACAATTTATTTTAGAAAAATGGGCTAAAATTTCTACTGAGAGCTGCCGAAACCGTGTAAAAAAATACCCAAAACGAATCATTGAAGTCATTCAAGCAAAAGGTGGACACATAAAGTATTAAATAATTTTGTGGGTAAATGTACGAAAATTTTTGCAGTTTATTTTATTTTATTTTCTTCAAATTCTTTGATGTTTTACATTATATGTTAGAGTTAAACTCATTTTTTTATTTGTTAAATTTTTCAAACGAACAGTAAACTTTCAATAACTATCCAATGCATGATACAAAAGATAAGGACGAATATAACTGAAATATTTTTCCGTACGAATACTTATGAACGCCACTATATATATAGTTTTTGCATTCATAGGCGATATAACACATATAAATATGTAAAACCTAAGTTGATAAGCCTTATATATATATATTATATATATATATATATATATATATATATATATATATATATATATATATATATATATATATATATATATATATATTATTTCGTGGAATGTTTGTTAAGTTGGATGAATATTTTCGTATCTTTATTTCCTCTTTATGCATATATAAATCTTATTTTAACATTCAATCAACGAGCTATTAAGAATATGATGACGCTCTCGAGGTCAAATCAGTCGTGACCTTTGTAATGCAATGTAATATTTTATCTTCAGGACGCATTCGGGATTAAAGTGTGAAAGATATAAAATCTGATACAAATGCGCGTTAAATTGCATCTCAACAAGGAGGAAAAAGCTAAGAAATGCTTTTTTAAATAGCTGAAGTGTTAAATTAAGTGGGTTTTTTTTTTCCTTTATTCGTTTTAGGCTAATTTAAAGTATGACCTTTTCTAACTGTTTCGAGAGATCGTATGTCAAATCTCAAAATTGGAATAGGAGTTTTTATGGTAGAATTGATATATAGTCATGTATATACTTAATGGCATAATAACTTTGGGTTTTTTGAAACACGTATATATATATATATATATATATATATATATATATATATACATGGGATGAATTTCACGATTAAACACGTGAACACACACATACACACACACACACACACACACACACACATATATATATATATATATATATATATATATTATATATATATATATATATATATATATATATATATATATGCACACAATATATATATTGCAAAGATTCTTGAACGATCAGTTAAGATGACTTACAATATTCCCTTTAGTTGCATGTGCATTAGCTAATATTTAAATTATATTTTACTCTGCAATATTCTGCATTCAGATGATATATCGGCCCGTGGTTCGAAGCTCACGTAAAGTTGTAGGTCCCTCCATCACATGGCCTTTGCGGTTACTAGAGTAAACTGCAAATATTATTATTTTACATTTATGCTTCAAATTTGTGTGTATATATATGTGTATATATATATATATATATATATATATATATATATATATGCAGGTGAAGTTTGTTTCTTCAATTTAGACCTACAGCTTAACGTGGCATGGAAGTCAGAAATTATAAAGTCTTCGCCGGGACTCGATCTCTCGACCTCCCGATCAATAGCTCAGCGTTTTAACCACTAGGCACCCAGGGTATCCATTTATCTGTCAACCTATTTTTATGGGAGGATGAACAGCTGGGTAAATTGCGCACCGCCTGCTTTTGCCGGGAATCGAACTCGGAGCCAGTGGATTGGTAGTCAAATCGTTCACTTCATATTTTATAGTTTGAAATTTCTAAATCTTTTTTATCTATTGTAGAAATACAGGGTGATTCACTCGCTGGTAGCCCCAAAGTATCGTATTAGCGATACCAGTGAGTAAATCACCTTGTATTTTTCTATTATTTGAGGTAGTGTTAAAGGTGTTCCTACGTCTTACGCGATTTACAGAGGTTTTAAAATGCTATTTTACGCCAATAAGACAAGCGACTAATATTAGATATTATAAACGTAATTTATTTATATCTGTGACAGATATCTGTTTATACCCTTTAAAAGCGAATAAGAGTTTAATAATTTTATTTTTAATGAAATTATAAACATTTCGAAAAGATGAGAGTTGGGTGCGTATTCTGTCTGGTTCTTACAAACGTATATTTTGGACAGTTTTACAAGTCTTTCTTCTTAAATAGACTTTTTTATTAATACAAGTTGAGTTGGATTTAATTTACGACTCAAAGGTTAGGTTAACTTTATCGTGTATAATTGAATTCGCGAGATGGAGAAATAATCCATGCGTTTCTTCTTTTTCAGTTTTCGACTTAAGTCCCCGAAAATCTCGGCTTAAAATTTCGACTGTTTTGGGAAAACCCAGCGCCAGTTTACTGGATTTGTTCTGGTTGACGATTTTATTCAGTCTCAGAAAGACCCCTGGAGATTAAAGAGCTATGACCGGTCAAAACGCTTTAATTATTGTAAGTATAAGAATGGATTAAGGATACCTTTATAAATATGAATTCTGACATTAAAGCTTTCCACATAACGTACAGCCGGGCCAGCACCCGTACTCGGAGGGTAACACCGTTTCCTTGCTAGGTTGGGAACCTCTATTTCCGATGGGGCTGGTAAATAATAACCCAGGAGTTAGCGCAATGAGCGGCATTGGTGTGGCCTGACCATTATACGAGTTTCTGGCCCTCGTGACTAATCATTAAAGTACAGCCATTTACATCCTTCAAAGGTCCCTATAAATATGAAGCCTCGGTCGGAAGTGTATATAGAAAAACGAGTGAATAGGCGAAGGGACGTCATTTTCATGCTCTCATTCGATTATTTTATAGTTCTCATTGTTCGGTTAATTCTTATTTGCAAACAACGATAATTTGGCGTTTGAGAGGAAATGATAAAGAAAAAAATTATGTAAGAATTACATATCTGATTGCGGGAAAGTAATATGTTGCAGAGGGATCCAACACAGGCCGACCGTGAACAATTGTTCAAACCAAAGTAAATAAATATAAGTAGTTGAATCTCCTCGCTAATTTTAAGTCACTTTATTAAATAGTTACGAGGTTAATTTATTGAAAGAGGATAATTTAAGACATGCTTTGTGTGTAACCATACGTGCGGGTATAGTGACGAAGTAACGGACGTCATTTTAATATAGAATCTTCTGGATATGAAAAGGGACCGAAAAATATAAATTGTGTACGAAAACATGGCTGAATAAATGCTGTTGTTTACTAAAATGAGATATAATAATATAATGTTTGGGAATGTTTAACTTCCACGGGTCACTACATCATTTGAACGCCGGGAATGATCGCCCATCCAGCTACCGATCAAACTGAACGTCGCTGACCTAACGGGTAGTGGTATTGTGACACGCATAGCCATGATGTATATAACCCTAACATGAACTGAGGATTGCCATAATTAATATCAGTTTATCATGAAAAATAAAATTAATTTCGCAAAAGTATACACAAACTTTGGGTTAATAATTCCAAATTTTATTTGAAACTTTTGTTTAGGTCTTGCTAGGGTCTTTGATGGTCTGAAACATTATAATATTATAACATTATAACTTCCTCTTCTCTTATGAATATTGGAAGGTGAACGTAATCTAAACACGGAATTTTTCGTTGGGTTATGAATGAGTGTATTTGAAACGCTACCAATTTGTACCAGTCGTCCTAAAAGGGTTAATAATGAGAATATCACTCTCTTCTTGAATAGTTATCATTGATTATCGAAGAGAAAACTAAATGTTCGCGGTCTAAACTATAGTTTATCATAAAGTTCCCTTTTAATTTTGCGAATTTCCACTCCGTTGTCCGTTTACAAACAGACCGTTTGACCGTCTAAACATGGCTATAGAATTCCTCATTATAAAATGTGAAAGATCACAAATGTCCGAAATGAAACATCATCGACACCATTTCAAGAGACAGCCGTGAATTTGCCACCAGATCAGCAAAACTCGGAAGAGAGGAAAACTTAAATATACAGTCGACTCTCTTCTAAAATCCAAATGTCGATTTTTACTAAACATTTCGATTGAATGGAACAATTCTATAAATCTATAAATGGTCGAAAAAATATTCAGTGAAGAAGACGAAGGTACGCGACTTCACCCTTCTCGTCATTCAGAATTGTCTCGTTAGTTTCTCTCATTTCTGTACAGTGAGAGTACTTTTTCGTATCTCTGTAATCCAACTGTTGAAAATACTGTATTTGTTTTCTTCAGCGTTTTTGAATATGTGGAGAAGAGATTACAACAATACTGAGAATAATACCTAAATTTTATCTGAAACACGTCATTCTTATGTAAGTTTTCTGTTCGAAGGAGCAAGTATGAGAATACCTATTTGAGTCTGTAACTATATCTATACAACCATTAATGAATAACTGCACAAATACTGTGAAAATACTTATGGATAAAGTAGGATCCACATTTTCATAGATTAGTCTAAGCAATAATAATAATAATAATAATATTAATAATAATAATTACATCTAAGAGTTTCGTTAAACAGTACTTTTGTTACTCATATATTACATATATTACATATCAGTTACTTAGTTACTATTTTTTTTGGTGTGTGTGAGTGTGTGTGTGGTGTGTGTGTGTGTGTGTGTGTGTGTGTGTTTACCCAATTCCTCCTGGCCAAAACTGAAATTTCCCACAATCTGAAGCACGCGATAATGGCGTGGGAACGTTCCACGTGCCCAAGAGCTTAAAGTAACAACTGGTTTCCCGGTTTTGACCAAGTTATACGGAAAGCATAATGGTCTTTTAATTGTCATTCCTAATTATTTATTATTATTCATTAAATATACATATTTTCAGACCTATTTTAAAATGAATTTACTAAGAACTTTCGATATCAAAGTACTGTATTAAACTTATGTTTTTGATTATATATATATATATATATATATATATATATATATATATATATATATATATATATATATATATATATATATACACACAGCATATCGTTTCTCAGTTAATTTTTTAATAGAACATACAAATTTTCTATGTATTTAAATAAACAAAATCTTATAGGGATGTAGAGAATAATTCAACATTGACGCATTTTCAGCCAAAACACTCTTTGAAAGATGAATAGCTTCTGGACGTGATTCGTGTATTTTCACATTCCGTACGTGAAATAATAGTTACACGCTCACCGTGTAAATATAATAACTATTGCACGATAATGATTGCAAGCGCATAAAAGAGATACGAGTACTTTTATTCCAGTAAATGCCATGCACGTAACATGAAAATCACTTCCTCACCTTTATAGACTCATTTCCAAAGTCCTCTCTCTCTCTCTCTCTCTCTCTCTCTCTCTCTCTCTCTCTCTCTCTCTCTCAATCACTGTGAAAGATTTGTTCCGGTGTTTAGAATTCTCGTATATAGCCAGCAGGTATTTATCTGGTAAATAGTACCGGAAGTAATTGCTACGCAATCTCGACGAGCGAGCGATATTCCCACGGTGGGAAGCTCTGTTCGAGATCAGATGTACGAAGAAGCACCTGCCGTTGCGTGGAAGAGGAAATGAGAAAGATTTAATTGTTGAATCATGGCACTGCTCTCATTATTATTGAGATAGAAATACGGCAAATATTTTATGCCGTCGAGCCGATTGAGCAACACGAAATTATCCTTTCCGAACCATGAAATAAATTGCAATAAAACCTATTATTTTGCATGTTCAGAAATCGCACACTGAAGTGTGTATATCTACAGTATATACTGTATATAATAATGAAGGTTTCATATATAACTCTGCTTGTATCTGTACAGTAATCTATCTATCTATCTATCTATCTATCTATCTATCTGTCTATCTATCTATCTGTCTATCTATCAATCTATATATATATACACACACACACACATATATACATACTATAATATATATATATATATATATATATATATAAATATAATATATATATATATATATATATATATATATATATATATATATATATATATATATATACACACACACTGTATATTAATTTATTTAATTTGATTACGTGCGTAGCTCTGCTTATATACTTATACCTCTGACAATGAAAGATAGAATGTGTGTGTGTGTGTGCGTGTGTGTGTGCGTGTGTAGTTTCTTAATCTTTAACAAAACAGTTATCTGACTTGCCAAAACCCTTAAAAGTTTAATAAACAAAAATCCTTTTATAATGCGTCCATTTCTTAATTCGTTCATTACCCAACATTTTCTCGATTTTGTACGAGACATTCGCAACTCAAAAATAAGAATTTACTTATTTTAAAAGAATTCCTTCAAACATTTTTACGCTTTTTTTTCTTTATTTTTCTTTTTCTATTTTCTTAATTTTGTTGCAAAATTCATTTACTTAATTTTTGTGTATATTTTTTTTCCGTTTATCATTTTCTCTTTGAGTTTTATTTCCTTTGTGAAAACCCCACCTACGTGAAATCTTTTGTCAACGTAACTCCGCCCCCTTTTCATAGAAATTTCCCAACAGAGCAAAAAAGTATTGAGTAAGATTTGCCATTGGTCCGATGCTGGTGAAATAGTTTAAAATGTTTCTATGTTCACTTCATTGCTTTTTCATTTTCAATTTTGTTTATCGATATCCCATTTATGAAGTAAATCAATGGTCGTGTTTTTCTCTCTATAATAATATACTTCGTATTTCTTCAGTAATGTATTTTACGACACACTTCCACAAATTAATACAGTATATACACGTAAACTTATGTTTCAAGATAAATATTTACATCAATTTCATATACGTATAATACACACACACACACACACACACACACACACACACACACATACATATATATATATATATATATATATATATATATATATATATATTGTTCTACAAGTTCCTTTAGGCTTGAAACTTTTCCTACTAAAATAGGGTGGGGGTAAAGGGACTTGTGGCGCACCCTGTATATATATATATATATATATATATATATATATATATATATTAGTGATGTAGCGGATGTCATTTTTTTCACATCCGTGGATGCGGATGCGGATGAGGATGTTTGATTTCAACATCCGCGGATGCGGATGCGGATGCGGATGTCTACATTTTCGTTATTTTTTAGGATATATTCGAGATTTGTTGTGTTTAACGTATATAATAAGTTATTATATAGAGAGAGCTGTAGCTATAATGTAGTATAATTGATTAATTGTATAATAATTGCTGTACTTTTCTCTGAACAATAAAATAATATCAAGCATCTAACTAATATAGAAATCAATTAGTGAATTCGTCTGCAAATAAATTCGTTATATTTGTTGGGTTTCAGCCACAATTAGAAACCATAATTGTGTTACCAGGATGCGGGACGTGAACCCAACTCAAATGCACCCCACCGACCTCTTTCCCCAACCTCCACCCTTATAGAAAGAGATCTTTAATTAGCTTGATAACTATTTATATTAAGTTTAAAGTTTTATTATGGCATATTTATATAATGAGTAATTAAAGTAAAGTAAACTAAGATGTTCATCGTTTAATGTTCAAACTTAATTATAGGAAGGTTATGCTTAAGGAACATTAATTTTTCTGCCTTTTCTGCTGCCAGTCTGTTTCTCTTTTCATCATATATTAATCCAGCACTGCTAAATAATCTCTCGCTTGGTACGTTTGTTGGAGGACAGGCTAAACGTTTCCTTGCAAGTTTACTCAAGTATGGATAAGATATTCTAACGTATTTTTCCACCAACTAATAGGATTGTCACATGCAGCCAGCGGTTTTTTCTTGGTGATTGCTCTCGATCATTTTTACTACATCTTTGACATCGCGTAGGTCTCGTCATTGCTGCTTGACTCAGAAACTGAGAACAGATTCTGTGATAGATTTGCTTGTTGAAGGTGTTGGTTCTGTCACTGAAACTTTTATTCTTTTGGTGGGTGGCGAAGCGACAGATTCAAGAGATTGAAGCTCTTCAACTGCTTTGCCAAGTGATGATTAACCTCTTCTAATGTACTAGGTGAAAATAACTTAGCTTTGTAACGTGGATCTAAGTAGGTTGCAAGAGAGTACTTCATACAAGAACAGCCTCTCGTCTTGTCGCTTGCATCACTTTTGCGCACATGAACTGTTCTATTAATATAGTAGAAATTTGATAATTTCCGCTTATTAATGACATTTTATCTCAACGGTCACATCCGCACGACATCCGTCAGTCCAAAGTGCGGATGCGGGTGCGGATGCGGATGCGAGAAAATGTGCAAATGTTCCGCGGATGCGATGCGGATGTGACCTACATCACTAATATATATACATATATATATATATATAGTATATATATATATATATATATACACGGTGAACCAAAAGTAGGTGGACAGTAGGTTGAATACGGTTTGTGTTATATTATATTATAACTATGGTGTTCATTATAACTATGTTTCATTATAACTATGGTGTTTTGTGTTATATTATATTAAATATTATAACTAAATTATTTGAATTTTATTTTGTATTATAGTATACAAAAAAATTAATATGTATTCTCAAAATAACGTTATCATTTACTGTCCCCCTACATTGGTTCACCCTATATATATATATATATATGCTGCAAACCCACAAGGAAAAAGAAAACGATTCCAAGGCCTTTCGTGTATTCAAAGTTACACCTCCCTGACGAGGTGTAGCTTTGAATACACGAAAGGCCTTGGAATCGTTTTTCTTTTTCCTTGTGGGTTTGCAGCATTCATTCATTTCACGTGTTTTTATTGTGAAATTCATCCCATAATATATATATATATATATATATATTATTATATATTATATAATATATATTAGATATATATATTAGGGTGACAATAAAAATCGAAAGTTGGAGTTTTTTATTGGCCATTTTTCATGCTGCTACTACATGAGAAAACAATGTACTGTAAATATTAGGTCATTCGATAATATTTAAGGGTGTCTCAAGTGAGGTAAATAATTCTCCTTATAACACACATTAATTGTTCATTACCTAGTAAAATAAATTAATATTTTTTTTAATTAATTAAATAAACGTTAGTTTTAGTTCATAAAGTTTAAGTGCAGGCGTACTCCCATCGTAATAAGTAATTAAAAAAATATTAATGAATAAGGAGAATTATTTACTCACTTGAGACACCCTTAAATATTATCTGAATGACCTAATATTTACAGTACATTGTTTTCTCATGTAGTAGCAGCATTGACAAATGCCAATAAAAAACTCCAACTTTTCGATTTTTATTGTCACCCTACTATATATATATATATATATATATATATATATATATATATATATATATATATATATATATACATATATACATATACATACATACATATACACATACTGCAATGATTACTGAGATAGAAACCTTGTTATATATTACTACTGCGCAAGTATGCTTAAAATAAGAGCGGTTCCTTTTCTTCCAGTGCATTCGTGTGGGTGTAAATACGTCCCATAATTATTCGAGCTAAATAAAAAGACGTAAATTATATCACTCGAATACTTACAAGCGCTTAAAATAAGATTCTATCAGAGAAGAAAAAGGTAAAACCAAATTATTTGAAATATCAGTGATTTGGGAGGGGATTCATTTACCGCAAAGTAGACCTCCCGTTGGAAGGTAAGCGTATTAACGCCGTTTGCGTAAATTATGTAAACGACTGCGGAGTAATAAATTAAACTATTATTTATATATATTTTTTTTTAATAAAGAAATATGGTTTCTTTAATAAAGAAATTATGATATTTAAAAAAAAACGTTCTTCCGTAAATGGATTTGTGTAATATTTAAAATTTTACTCGGTGTATAAAACTGTATTTTATTTAAAAGTGTATTTTATTGAATAGGTGAACTATATTTACGAGTTCAGTTCGCTTTAAAACATACCGAATTATTTATAAAGCCAAACTGGTGCCAAAGAGAACCCACCCCATTCAATAGTTAAAATTACCACATCTCGCGAATAATTTTGAAATGAAGGAAAGGAAAAATAAAATTTTAATATTTAGAATTAGGAAATAGTAATATACGAAATTATTTTAACTTGTCGATGCATCAGTTGCGTCCTTTTTGCCAACAATTTGGGTTAAAATAACTCGGTTGTGCTTAGAGTGCCCTTACATATAGAAATAAGGGATATATACTCATATCTCTGTCTGTCTGCCTATCTGTCTGTCTGTCTGTTTGTCTGTGTGTGTGTGTGTGTGTGTGTTCGTGTCTCTCTGTCTGTCTGTCTGTTTGTCTCTGTCTGTCTCTGTCTGTTTGTCTCTGTGTGTGTGTCTCTGTCTGTTTGTCTGTCTGTCTGTTTGTCTCTGTGTGTGTGTCTCTGTCTGTCTGTCTGTTTGTCTCTGTGTGTGTGTCTCTGTCTGTCTGTCTGTTTGTCTCTGTGTGTGTGTGTGTCTCTGTCTGTCTGTCTGTTTCCCTCTCTCGCTCTCTCATTATATATATATATATAATATATATATATATATATATATTTGTTTTCAGCTGAATCGGTATAAATAAATGAATGAACGAATAGGACTGTTGCAAAAAACAAAAAAAACGATAAAATTCCTCGACCCAATGTGTATGTTTGTAGATAAATTAACAATCTCTACAGATAAAACTGAACGCAAATTGGCACAGTTATAACGCAAAAAATCCTTTTCTAAAGACCTCGTTCGTGATGACGTCATAGCAAGATAAACGGATAACTTAAACACGTGATTATAGCGATTTAATGAACATTGTAGAGGTGTGAAGCGTCAATAATGGAGAAGTTACTTTATTTTCATTTTACGAAAATCAAAATTATTTTAAATTTATCCAAAAAATTTAAAGGTTAAAGTTTGATGGTATTGTAGTAAATTTAATTTTTGTATATCGCATCCAGTTTAAAAGTTTGACACATTTTTAAATATATATATATATATATATATATATATATATATATATATATATATATATATATATATATATATATATATATAATATATATATATATATATATATATATATATATATATATATATATATATATCGTATTCGGCGTACGAAGAAAAGGTTAACAGATTTGAATTATTTAAAAACACAATAGAAAACAATAAAATCCCGATAAATATGGTACACCCCTTTGTTTCTTTTATCATTGCTTTACACACACACTTCAACTACGCTATTAAATTACATTATAAATTCAGCATTTTGGATGTGTTCTGAAAATATAATTTTTTTAAAAGCCAAATATTTCTAAATTTGTATTCCGCAAAGAATTCTGTCTAAAAATCTATAAGAATAAAGAAGAGTAGCGGCTCTTTTTACAATTAGAATTGTGACAAGACCAGTTGAGCGCTATTAATATTCAAAATTTTATTAAAGTTTACCATATAAGGCCTAGAAAAACTCGTATTAATATTGAAGTAAATTTTGTTCATCCTTTCAGCACCGTAATGCACAGGTAACTCCGCCTACCTTTTCTCATCGTTGTACGCCATTGGTCCTTGCAAGAGCAATCGAGACTGTTGATTGGTCTCACGTGACGTCATGTTCCAGATTAATTCAACTAGTAGGTAGAAAACATACAGAACCAATATACAAAAAGGATGCAAGTGAGAGTGTCAGAGCACGTGTGACCACGCTGAAAAGTGGATGTGTGCCAGTGAGTTCTACAAAAAAAAGAAAAAGAAAAAAAAATCGGGCTAATTTGTTGCTACGAAACAAGTGATCTAGTCTCGATTAAATTTCTATATTTTATATATGTGTTTAATGCCAATAACCTTTTGGTATTACGTCGAAGTAACTACTAGCTTTTTAA
>JAJOZX010001354.1:472500-480000 GCA_023014485.1 Bathynomus jamesi | reverse complement strand
CTCTTCTTTAAATTCGTTCGAGTTTATTTTTGTTTTTTATGTTGCACGGAATGAAGTAATATGCGAATGGTTGCCGCATTATAAATTGATCATTTGACATTCATATGGCCAATGTCCCTATATATTTATTCTCGGTGCATACCTGTGAGTTAACCCAACCTTAAATGCATATCAGGAAGGTATGCAGAAATAGTTTCACTATAAAGAATCTCTCTCTCTCTCTCTCTCTCTCTCTATATATATATATATATATATATATTTAAATCCTTAACAGGTTCTTCCGGTACACTCTACAGAAAAAATGTCATTCTTAGACAACCTTTCATATCGAATAAATCGGTGCAAATAAGAAGAGAAATAAAGTCTACAACATTATTAAAACTACCGAACGACTAAGTAATTTCTAATACATTTTCCACACGGATCCATTTTTTAAAAAGAACTCGAGTCCTATAAACAACGATTCCTCGCCAGTCATTCCCGTCTGCTAATCATACACCCACTTAATCAACCCACGATCAGCATTAGAGTAACCCGTAATGTTACTTTTTATAATAGGAAATTACTTCTCTGATTCCTCGTCTCTCACTGTGATCAGATGGGGCGATTGCATTAACGCATCGACTTCTTATACCTACTCGATTATTTAGAGTTTTATATTCCCCCCTATTTGCTATTTGAATTCATATAAATATATATATATATATATATATATATATATATATATATATATATATATATATATATATATATATATATATATATATATATATATATATATATAAATGATCATTCTTTCCCGTCATTTTGTTCGGGGTAACTAATTGGCCGTATCTAATACCCGGTGTTGAAGTGGGCATATAGAAAAGAAGAGGAGCTGCATCAGTGGATGTATTCTAGAGTATCTTAATGCCTTATTAACGAGGAATACAGATATGGTTTATTCCCATAAGGAGATCTAATGGAATATGATTTATGACCACTATTTTATCTGAACTCTGACACACTTATTTAAAATTTAGTATTGCAATCACTTCGCATATATATATATATATATATATATATATATATATACACGCGTGTGTGTGTGTGTGTGCGTGTGTTGTATATATAAAATTTTGCGCATCAATATACATTTTATTCAGGTTCTACCAGTAAAAAATCAGTATATGAATGGTGTATTTATTTTTTATAGCTATATCTATTCACTGTTATAGGAAAGATTCATAATATTTTAATAAGAGACGCACACACACACACACACACGTATATATATATATATATAAAATGCCATGCAAGATCATGCATAATGATCATGCAAGATCATTTGCATAATGTAAAAATTAATATGACTAACAGGATTACAGGATTCGAACCCAGGACCTCTTGAGTATGTGTTGCAACCGATAACCACTATACTAAAACAAGGTAAAAGCTAACACAACCTGACGTATATTTCAGTACTCGAGGGAACACAACGCTTTGGCGACCAGAGGTATTTTATGTGCTAACCTCACTGCACTGAAGCCAGTGGCAGCATTTAATTCAGATCCCTGTGGTATAACACTGGAGCCTCTCTTATATATATATATAATTATATATATATATATATATATCCATAAATTTCTAAAACAAGATAATTAAAATTGTGAAATTCCAATACCGAATAAAAACTGACCAAATATACATTAAAATTAATAATTAAGTTCGTGGCAAAGGATGGTCAACCGCTCGAAGCGTAAAAATGTTCGAAACTTATCTTGTTGAACGTGGGCAGAAATACAGGTCTAAGGATAGGAACTGAACGAGAACCAGACACTAGAAATGAGAAGGAATCCAGGGGGAACACTAAGGAAAAACGCATGTTGTAAGGGAGAGCTTTTTATTATTATCTCTCTCTCTCTCTCTCTCTCTCTCTCTCTCTCTCTCTCTCTCTCTCTCTCTCTCTCTCTCTCTCTCTCTCTCTCTCTCTTTCTATCTATCTTTTGAGAAGATGCCACCCAACTCATGATCACCATGATCAGTTATTATAAAAAGGATTCGTACAAGAGAGCTTGATTTATAGGAAAGGATCAATTTTTTGGTTGCCATGGGGACATATATTATTATAAAAGGCAAAAGTTTCATGACCTTTGTTAATAAGAATATATGAATGGAAAAAGTGTGACCAGTTGTTCTTAGTGTAAATCATGTTATAAATGTTGATGGGCGTTTTATTGGAAGCGTTAATTAATTTTATGAATTAAAATATCAAACTTTCTTTGTGAACGTAATTTTTGTATTTAGAAACCAATAAATTCACGAGTCATATACTCTATATTCGAGTATTACTCTATATACAGTATACTCTACAGTATATACACCCTCTATTTTAAACATCACTATATATTTTTTTTCTTCAATTATAAATGATTTTGTAGAGGGGCTTAAAGACATATTTACTCGGGTAATTTGGTTCTCAGATGCATCATCGTTGATGCATTGAATGAGGAAGGGATATTTAAATCTGGTTCCACTCCAGAGTCTCTTCCACGTACGATTTGGTACGTGCGAAGAACCGTAAAGAACCGCAAAGAAGATAACGAAATTGCGAACGAAAATCTTCAAAATTCTGAGAAAATATTCTTAGGTGAAGGATTTAAAAATATTGGTTGTCACACGCTTTCACAAGGGTTGCGCGTTATAGTTTGGATGATTGGAAGGTTGTTGTCTATTTGCATGTTGTTATGAATGGAAAAAAAACAACAGCGTTTCTTTTTCTGTCGTTCTCTGTACTTCATAGATATGCACTTTTTACAAACGCTCTAATTTGCAAAAAGGAGACGAACGAAGAATTTAATTCGATATATGATAATAATGATGTAAGGCTCCTTCGTAACAAAAAAGTCACGTGACGGAAGGCACCGACTACGGTTTTACGTGAGACCCGAACTATCTACGAGTCGTTACTTTATCTGAACGCGGAGGACGGTCAGCCATCCAACTACTGAGGAGATCCAACGTTGCTCAGCCTCGCTGATCTAAGGGAAACCCGTGTTGCGACTTGATCATGATGTAGGTCTTATATATATATGTATATGTATATATATATATATATATATATATATATATATATATATATATATATATATATATATATATATATATATATATATATATATATATATATATGGGCGAATAAAGACAGATATAATTTGACATTTATTATGGAGAGGATAAGCAGAACACATTCTGCCACTAATTGGCATTACATTTAAGATGTTCTTTGCAAGACGAAAGATAAGAAGGGAATTCCACCTTGTTTCTGTATCGACAAATCATTATCAAATACACACGTGTAGAGTGTTCAGGAATCAATCAATTTGTGTTTCTTAAGAATATATTATTTTCTGATTCGGAGACAATTTTTTGGGGTTTCATAATTCTCTGTATGGTATATATAACTTTATAGAAGTTAAACTCTCTCTCTCTCTCTCTCTCTCTCTCTCTCTCTCTCTCTCTCTCTCTCTCTCTCTCTCTCTCTCTCTCTCTCTCCAAGTAAGAGAATTCTAATATTCACCACATGTATACCTGTTGTTTGCTTCCGCTCGAATTGTTCATTCTGACGAAGGTCAAGCTTTTCACTCCACCTTAGACCTACAGTTTAACGTGGAATCCGAACCACGCCCCACCAGCAGCCCAACGTCTCAACCACTAGGCTACCCAGGGTACCCATTTATCTACCAACCACTTTCGTTATTGTGAGGAAGGATGAACAGCTGGGTTTTGCTGCGCGCCGCCTGCTGTCACCGGATCTCGATCCCGGGGCCGATGGATTCGTAGTCAGCGACGCTGATCACTACACCACCGAGGCGCATGTATAGACATCATGAAGTAATTTTAGAAATTAAAGTACATCTTATTCTAAATTTAATGCGTTGCATTATAGAGCCATTAGTTTTTTTATGACTATAAATGATACCATTTTCCTACAAATAATACAAATCTCTTCAAACAGAATAGAAAAAAAAATTCATCTCCCCGTAAGTAGAAAGATGAAAGGCAGGGCATTAAAATAATACCCTATACATAATACCTATACACGAGGGCACGCGGGAATCGAGGCATAATGACTGATAAGGAATCGGAGTGGTGGCATGCCGTGGTATATACTCGGAGACTTACTTACTATTTTTTCATGAGACGTTATGTCCCCTGTCAGTTATGGGCCAAACGCTCGGAAAAGAGATAAAGAAGAAAGATGTCAAGAAGGAATGATAAATGCGAAGAAGAGAAAAGGAAGGTTATGATTTATCAAAATTTACATCGTGTTACTTATTAAACATGGACTAAAAATAATAAAAAATAAGAAGGACGAATGCGTATATCAAAAATAAAATTAAAAAAAAAACGAAAAACTTCTGATATTGAATGAAATCAAAATAACATATCTTAATTGATATAACCAAAAAAAAAAAAAAAAAAAAAAATTGTAACTAAAGTACAGCGATAAAAAATGTAAGAAAGGGATCACTAAATAAACAAAGATATAAAAAAAGAGAATAGTTTCCCTTAAAACCGTAAATAACTGAACTTAAACATTGAATAATGAAGGGGAGAAATAATAAATTACGGAGTTAATCGTCTCTCGGTTGGTTTTGGCGTGTGTCTTTTGCACGCTTCGATTCCTTAGATAAAAAAAGGAGGCACGCGCTCTTGCCTTCGAGTCAGCCGTCTTCCACGCAACGGCTGTGACGCACGACGAGTCAAAGGAGTTTCACGTTGTCGAGTTTGATAGCTTCTTACGTTACCGAGTTTAATAGTCGATGATAGACAACGAGCTTTATTTAATAAGTTAAAGTTTTAATCTGATAGGTCGAAAGAGTTTTATTTGATATTTCGCTTTTGAGATTTGAGTTTTCTTTTCTATACTTTTGTTATTATTGCTTTTATAGAGTTTCAAACTGTATATATATATATATATATATTATATATATATATATATATATATACACAGACTATTTCTACAATACAAGGTCTCATATGAAAAATAATTTGCATTTTATCATCCGTAATATGGAATATACTGACATTGTTTCGCAAATGTTATTGAAATTTAAATACAGTTTCATATTAAAATTTTAAATGATCGACTACAGTGTATGTATATATATAAGTTAGATAAGTAGATATTCTCTTAAACAATGCAATTTAATGCATTATGCTTCACTCTCGTAACCTGAAACACAACTGTTATTTTGGTGTCAGTGTTTAAACTGCAAGTAATAATTTATTTATGTACTCCTGTTTCCATTAAATTGTATTTTCTATGCGTAAAATTCATAAAATGATAATGACATATTTAAATATAGTTATAATACAAATTTTGTGTGAATTATATTACCTTATATATGTAAATCAGTGAATCCCTTTGTCCCACTTACATTGGGTATTGACATTTGTGTCTGGAGCACACACACACACACACACACACACACACACACACACACACATATATATATATGTATATATACATATATACACACTATATTAATCAGGTTATACTGAATCTATTTGTCGTATTTATCATATAAAGTCACTAATGTCTATAACAAATCTATTGCGTGCGCTGGTCTCGTAAAAGAGTGATCAGTTCGAACGGGATCTTATGTCATAAACATTTGAATGAACTCTAAGACTCCTTCTCGATACAATATACTTGAAATGGTCTGTTAAAGCCAATTTACTCAATCAGTTCCACCATCGATAATTCGTGAACCGCAAATGCTATCTTCTTCAGAACGCTATTTTATTTTGCTCAACACCGCGGATGAACGTCCTCTGTCATTAAAAAAAAAACCATGATTTATCTACGTCAAAGTTAACACAATATTAAAATTCAATAAAATCCTCATTAAATTCAATTATTATTATTATCATTATTATATATACTGTATATATATATGGGATGAATTTCACAATTAAACACATGAAATGAATGAATGCTGCAAATCCACAAGGAAAAAGAAAACCGATTCCAAGGCCTTTCGTGTATTCAGAGCTACACCTCGTCATTCCCTGACGAGGTGTAGCTCTGAATACACGAAAGGACTTGGAATCGGTTTTCTTTTTCTTTGTGGATTTGCAGCATATATATGTATATATATACACATATATAATATATATATATATATATATACACACTGTGTGTGTGTGTGTGTGTGTGTGTATATATATATATATATGAGGTTCCACAATTATTATTAATATTATAATTAGCAGGTTATCGGTTTAGTTTTTATTTATTGTAGTAAGGCGCGAAAATAATTTTTAAATTAAGATAAGGTATTATTTTTTTGTTATAAAAATGTTCGTATTTCTTATGACGTAACATTTTTTTTTTCGACAGATGTGGCAAGATATTGAAACACTTCTAATGAACGAGAGTAGTTCTATTTCAACTTCGTTGGATCACTCTTCATACAACAACTTCCACTACAGTTTTCCCTTCCTACCACCGACACCCCCCGTTCCTACCCCTGTTCAGTGTATTTCAACTTCCCCTCTGGGGGAGAGTATGAATGAGGACATAAAAATCCTCGAAACGGATGACAAAGCCATTGGAAATCACAGGCAAGTCCCCGTTTCATCAAAGGCTTCAATTCCTCCAACGGAAACTTCTCAGCCTCCTTCAGATATCACTGTGAAAACTGAAGTGACGACTATTAACCCCTCGACAGTCCAAACCACCACCACCACCACCACCATCCCACCAAAGATCTCCCCTTCAGTATCTCTTCCGGCAACCTCATTCAGCCCAACCCCAGCTCCCTCGATACAAACTGGATTACAACATCGAAACCCCAATCAAATAATCTGTACTGCGCAAAATTCTCATTTCTCTACAACTTTTAGTAGAAAAAATGAGAACATTGACCAACGCGAAGTGCATAATCACCATAATGTTAACCAGCCGCCGCCTCACCACGAATTTAGAGAACCAAAACTTCACCAAGTGCCCCACCAAACAGAATGTTTGCCACCCCAAGAAAAGAGTATAACCATTCCAGCACAAACCTTTACCTCAACTGATCATTCTAATCAACTTTCACCTCAGAAACAACACCCACCAATAACTACAATTAGTCAGCCCATAAACACACCAGTCGCACATTCGTCTCCGCAGTATAATCACTTGCAAAATCCTCAGTCAACTTCTCTATCAATGGAGACGCCTTCAACGAATACCGCATCGGTCCCATCTTCCGTTAGTCTTCCTACTTTCCATTTTATCGATCAGAAGTACGAAACTATAGATCCCAAATATGCTCAAATAGATCACAAATTCAATTACTTAGATACAAAGTTTCCATTGTCCGCAACGGAGTTCTCGGTTATAGATCAAAAACTCCAGACTACTGACAGTAACAAATACACAATACCGGAGACTGAATTTATAATACCGGAGCAGAAATATCATTTACCCGTATCAGATGCGAAATTATTAGCAAATGAAGACGA
>JAJOZX010001354.1:460000-467500 GCA_023014485.1 Bathynomus jamesi | reverse complement strand
ACTTAGATGTTGTTTAATCCATCTGGGAAAGGAAAACCGAGAAAAACGCAAAAAATAAAATGTTTCTGCGTTATCTTGATGACTACTTTGATGCCATTTTGATAAAGCTACATGTCTTTAATCTTTAGTTTGTGTGTAAGAGTTTTAAAGAGGTAAAAGCCCCTATAAAGTGTAAAGTCTTATGACTAAATGCATATACAAAATATGCTAAATAATTTCTGCCCCTTATACCATCTGGTATAAGATAGGATAAGAACGAAATTTGCCTCAATGGCATATCGTAAATTAAAGTCTCATAAAAGAAATATTACATTTCGTAATATTATTCTGTTGCGTACTGTACATAAACAAAAGTTTATTATAAGATACATTTGAAATGCGAGAGTAAATGCACTTTTTTTTCGTGGGGGGAGGGCATACTTTCCAAAGCTGGAAGATTCACAAAGAAAATTATCATTATTATTATTATTATTATTATTATTATTAGATACGTCTGTAATGCACTTTCCACGAACATAATTATTATTTTCAAACAATGTGGAGTGCTTTTGTCGCGTTGCTGAACTGGATTGGATGTGATTTTCGGCATGTTCTTCAGACGGACCGTAGACGCAGGATCTAAGCAGAGTTCCTGGCCATGATACAAATCCAGTTTTGGCGCCTGATCGCACAGAGATATAGAGCGAAGGCAACGAAGGCCGAAGTTCGGCTCCAAAGTCCAAGTCGTTAATTTGGGCTGGAATTTCATTGCGTTCATTATTTTCCCTCGCATAAATCCTCGCATTCACCCGTGTCTGGTTGTGTGTGTGTGTGTGTGTGAGACCATTGATTGGGGTAAGGCTTCTTATTTGCGTCTACGAATTTTGTTCCTCCACAGCTAACGCTGCTCACCTGCATATAACGAATTTTATTTGGAGTCAGGAAAGAGGATTTGTGGGTGTCGAGTACGACAATTGCATGCCAAAAGATGCAGTTAAATTCTTTGATTTATTATCCTCATAACCAATTATTATAAGCACTATGACTAAACTTCACTGTCTGCTTTGCATACACAAACGAGTTAGACTGTGGTTGGTATATATAATCACGTTCTGTTCGTTGCACGGTATAGTCTCAATATAGAAATATAAGCCGGCTTCAAACCAATTCATTGCGTAAAGAATGGGTTATTAGACAGTGGATGTTTAAAAGCAATCTTAGAATGACCACACCATCCTTTATTCCGTGGTAAATATCCCATTGTCTCGTCCGCGACGAGACCAGTCTTCTGTGTACATAAAAACTAAGGGGGCAACGTGAGAATATCTATGTTGCGATTCACTTATCAGCCCTGTTACAATTTTTTAATGAATGTAAATTAAAACCGATGGTCCATGAAGCCTTAAATAAGCGAGTAATGTACTGTTTTCATGCATAACTTTGAATGAAATAAAATATGATAGCGTTAATTTATCGACGATCGAAGTAAAGTTCTCTATACATGATCAGAATACCAAACAACACTTCCCCCCCCCCCATCTCTCTCTCTCTCTCTCTCTTTATATATATATATATTATATATATTATATATATATATATATATATATATATATATATATATATATTTATATATATATATATATATATATATTTATTATATATTTTATGTCTATAATCAACGGTTGAGTTGAATTCCATCAAAATGCAAACAGCTTATCACGAAAATATTTTGTTAAAGATAAGGTGTCCCTTATTAAGTTTCCAAATAAAATTTATTGTCTTCATATCTATATCTATTTATGTTACTTAAATGTAACTTACAGCCAAATCTCCCTTAATTAAGGTAGGTTCAGAATAACACACACACACACACACACACACCACACACACACACACACACACACGTGTTTGGCTGCCTTACAAAATCGTGACATTTTCACATTTTCAACTGGGGATGGCGACATTTAACTTTATCTAAATAACACAATTAACTTAATCTAACCTAACTTAACCTAGGTTAAGTTAGATTATATCCCCTTTTTTTTCATATTTAATGATTTTCATTAAAAATAAGTCTGAAATTATGGTGACACTGTTAATGTCGTAATACGTACAATTCGCGTCGCAATGGGCTTTGTGTGTATCCTAAAGATTGTCCTTGTTCTGTAGGGAAACGAAGAACACACACAAACACACACGTGTGTGTGTGTGTGTGTATATATATATATATAATATATATGTAAAGAACGACGCTTGTGTAGAAGAGCGTTCCGCACAAGATGAGGGAGAACGAACAAATGAAAAATGAGGTACCTCCCGGGAATCGAACCCGGGATCATCCGATTGCCGGTCAGATATGCTATCCACTACACCAAGGACCTCGATCAATCAGAAGTCGTAATTCTCCTACATACGAGCAGAAACCAATGCCCTGAGGGGGCACCCTCGCATGCCGTACATATATACATTTGTTCGTTCTCCCTCCTCATCTTGTGCGGAACGCTCTTCTACGCAAGCGTCGTTCTTTACATTAATTATACTGTGTGTTGTTTGCAGTTAATATATATATATATATTATATATATATATATATATATATATATATATATATATATATATATATATATATATATATATATATAGTGTGTGTGTGTGTGTGTGTGTGTGTGTGTGTGTGTGTGTGTGTGTGTGTGTACAAGTTGCACATCAGTTACACATTTTGAATGTAACCTTATATAACACTAAAATCAATGTGTAACATTAGCGTAACGTTTTCAGCTTTTAAAACCAGTAAGACACTTTTCCGCTATTTTGTCCCGTAACTTTTTATTGTTTTTATAAAAAAAAAAATAATGACGAAAAATAAATGACCATCATACAAAAATAGATATTTGTTTCTGAAGATTGGAATACCATACCAAAATTTATTTACCATTTCAAATTAGTAACTCGTAGAACTTACAATATGCACGAATACATCAGGGTGGTATGCAATCATCATCAAAATTTAAGCGTAAAAGTTTAAACTTAGAACTATGTATTACGTACTCATACTCGTATACTCTAACAGTATACTGTCGGCGTTTCAGACATGAAAATATCAGTTTTCTAACCCAGTCAGATCAACGATGAGTTCTCCAAGAGAGCTTTCGGAAGACCTGAAATAAAGGACTGTTGACGCGCACTAGTCTTGAGAAGGCTTCGAGAAAATATTCAACCATTTTGACCTACTTGTTACTATGATCCAGAACGCCATGAAGAATAAAGATGTGAAAGTAGTTTCCTATTGTTGCGTCTTTACTAAGATCAGCAATGCCCCCAAAAGTATTCCCAGAACTGCAAAGAAAAATTTCCGCGATGTTGCCGAGAACGTCCCAACTTACTGCAAAGGACCTCAAGTCGTCGCTTGAAGAAGAAAAGATACCTCACTGCACATTTCAGTGGTTCAGGGAACACTTTACAAGAATTGCCTATATGTTGGGGTTGCAAAGAACCCATTCCTTCGTCCTCATCACAAAGTTTCATGTTTCAAGAATACCAAGGGACTTCTCTATGATTCTGAAGTGCTCTGGAGCGAGAGTTATCCGCTAGTTTGTCCCGTAACTGTTTGCTGTCTGAGTTTTATTCCTCTTAATTGCGTAACTTAGGCGTAACCTTTAAACACTATAAAGACTATAGGTTCCCCCATAAAAATATAAATATAGAGGCCCATAACTTGTAAATACGCATAATATGCGTAGCATAGCATCTTATAAAACTGAAATTCTAATTAAAATAAAGTAACTGTAACGATATTTTAATGCTTATGTTTTGCTATTAAAAATAGTTATAAACACGTGTTACTTTTGCGTTACCTCTGATTTCAAACAATAAAAGTTTGAAGTACCTGGCGTAAGACAACATAATGAAGGCGCTTAAGAGAACGCATCAAGAGTATTTCTGAATATTAATAACATGTTTAGCTTACAAGGAGAGGCGGGCAGAATAACTACTTCTTCGAAATTCACTTAAAGTAGGTTCATTATGGCATACATTATTAGTGATCCAGTATTACAAAGTGTTGTTATTCTTATACATAAAATAGATTAATAGAGTTCAACTAAAATAAAAAATATATACTGAAGTTTAATTGCGTATCAGTTTGTGTTTGAATTTAAGCACATTCGGAATTCTCTCCACTTAAGATTAGAAATATCCAGTTATTTATTGTGTTTTGTTAAAAATCGTAATATAAGACCCTTTTTCGACTTCCCAAGAAGGATTTCCAGTTTCATAAAGGGCAAAATTGTAATTTTTCATTTACATTCAATCATACGTAGGTCATATTACAACATTAACTTGTTAAATATCTAAAGAATGTTCAGGAGTAAATAACATATGTAGGCGTATTAGTAATAATAATAATGTTTTGGGTTGTTTAACGTTATTTCGTAACGGCAAAGAACACGTGACGAAGGGGACCTACAGCTTAACGTGAGGTCCGAACCATGTACGGGTTGCTATACCATCTGAAAGCGGAGAATGGCCACCCATGCGACGATTGAACAGACCCAACGTTCCTTAACTGCATTGATTTAACGGAAAGCAGCGTTTCGATTCGACGTAGCAGCGACATACTGTAGCTTCTTTGAACGTTTAAAAATAAAAGTGGAAACAAAATATGTCTACGAATGTTTTTACCTCGAGAACAATTTTTAATGTATATATATATATATAAAATGTTATAATGTTTCAGACCAACAAAGACCCTAGGATCTACTCATGGCTGGTCTACCTAACTCGGGTTATAGTTGTGTATTGTGCAATGTGCATGTCCTCCGTGGTGGCGGAGGGGACCTACAATTTTACGTGGGTTACGAACCACAAAAACCTTAATTTTACCACCTTAAACTATATTCAATCTATCAACATATGCGTCTAATCGATTTTTAAACATGTTTATAGACGTGCTACTAATTACTTCTACCGGCAAACTATTCCAGCTATTTACTATTCTATGCGTAAAAACGTTTTTGGCAACTGCTGTCTCGAACCTTCTACTTGTCAACTTACACACGTTATTTCTTGTCCTATTATAATATGATATTTCGAAAAAGCTATCTCTATTTACGTTATCGAACCCATTCATAATTTTAAAAACCTGAATTAGATCACCCCTTAGCCTCCTAGTCTCGAGTGTAGTCAATTTTAACTCCTTAAGCCTCTCCTCGTACGACTTTGACCTAAGAGACGGAATCATCTTAGTTGCTCGTCTTTGAACTCTCGATTTTATCTATATCTTTTCGCCTATGCGGATTCCAAAATTGGATCGCGTATTCCAAATGGGGTCTAACTAATGATTTATAAAGAGTAACATATACATATGTTACGTCCTCATTACATAAATTTAGGTGTATACTGTATATTTACGTTAACGGAAATCGTGAATTATAAATTTTGTTTATTGTATCAAAAGGAAATCCTATTAATGCATTTTGGTGAAAATTTCCCTAAAATAATGAATTTTAGCCTTGATTTCAGGTGTTCAAAGGAAATTTTGAATTTCACACACACACACACACACACACACACACATATATATATATATATATATATATATATATATATATTATATATATATATATATATATATATATATATATATATATATATACCGGGTGGGCCATAAAAAAAACCATTACCCTGATTTGGAACAATATAATTTTACATTTATCAAATGTTATTTATACAATCAATATATGTGTCCTATATAGAATTTCATGGTCTATCTCGTGGTGAAGTTGGATTTTTGCGAGAAAAACAAGAAACAATTTGTACGGCAGGACGGCATCAAGGATTTTTTCTTGGTAATAAGCAGCAGTGATTTTGACATTTTGATCAAAAAACAATCTCTGACTTCCCTAACTTTGAAATAAAGATGGAAACCATGACTTTTTGAGAAAAATGCGGACATTCCCTGCAAAGTCGATCTAGACTGATAGATTTTTTGTCCTGTCTTCCATAAATTCGGTCATTTTGTGTATTTATTGTTGAAGCAACTGTAAAGGTCTTCTCGTCGCTGAATCATATTTTCGACACTTCTCTGTCTGCGAATCGATCTAACAGAGCACGACATTTTTCAACTCTTGCTTGCTTATTTGATGCAGAGAGCTTATGAACTTCGACTCTTTTAAAACATTTAAGACCCAGATTATGTTTTACTATACGACGAACACTAGAGCGAGAAATACCAGTAGTTTTTTAAATTTCTCTAACGGACTTGTGGGTGTTGGGCCATTCTTCTTGATTGCATATCATGGATGAAACCGTGTCAATATTTCCCTCAGCAGGTGATGTTTTTGGCCTTCCACTGCCTTTTTTTGTTTGGTCGAACCTGTGATATCGATTTTCTTTATGAGATATTGAAGTCCAGGTATCGTCCATCGTTTACTTGGAAACTTTCTTCATTCGTTTTGCACCCCAGTGTTTCTCCTTACTCAGGTTCAATATCAATGCTTCATCTTCCAAAGAGTATTTCATTATGTTATAACTTGTTCACCAACTATAGCAGAATGATGGTCTGAAATGAAAAAGGAAATAAATTAATTATTTTGTGTAAAAATTAGGAAAATTAATTATTTATGGAGAAACTGACTGTCACCTGAAAGTATCAGTTGCTGACTTTGACCGCCTTTCAATTGAGCACCATGTTCTGATACCTCCCTCTAGTTGTGAGCCTGTACCTCTACTCCTGGGGCGTTGAATCCAGATTCAAAGCCAGTGTTTGAAAGAGTAAAAGTATGGGTACAACATACGGCCTCAGCAGTAAAATCAATATACAAGCTGAGCCACAATATTTTTTCAAAAGTTAGGTAGTAGTGTTTTTGGCCCACCCTGTATATATATATATATATATATTTTTTTTTAACTGCAAACAACACAGTATAATTAATGTAAAGAACGACGCTTGTGTAGAAGAGCGTTCCGAACAAGATGAGGAGGGAGAACGAACAAATGAAAAATGAGGTACCTCCTAGGAATCGAACTCGGGATCATGCAATTGCCGGTCGGACATGCTATCCACTACAGACTACACCAAGGTCCTCGATCAATCAAAAGTCGTAATTCTCCTACATACGAGCGGAATCAAATGCCCTGAGGGGGCACCTTCGCATGCCGTACATATATACATTTTAACTGCAAACAACACTCATCTTTTGCGGAACGCTCTTCTACACAAGCGTCGTTCTTTACATTATATATATATATATTATTTGATTCCGCTCGTATGTAGGAGAATTACGACTTCTGATTGGTCGAGGACCTTGGTGTAGTGGATAGCATGTCCGACCGGCAATTGGATGATCCTGGGTTCGATTCCTAGGAGGTACCTCATTTTCATTTGTTCGTTCTCCCTCCTCATCTTGTGCGGAACGCTCTTCTACACAAGCGTCGTCCTTTACATTATATATATATATACACGGTGAACCAAAAGTAGGTGGACAGTAGGTTGAATACGGTTTGTGTTATATTATATTATAAC
>JAJOZX010001354.1:442500-455000 GCA_023014485.1 Bathynomus jamesi | reverse complement strand
GGTTCGATTCCAGGTAGTGGCAGAGGGAGGGGACAAAGCTCACCTAGCTCTTTATCTTTCCATTGGTTTGTAGATAAATGGGTACCATATAAATCTTTCAAATGAGGCAAGGTGGTGCATACGGTTCGCACACAGGTTGATCCTGAACGTTTGTCCATAAACCCAACTTTTCTCACCTCTAATAAAAGTAAAACAATATATATATATATATATATTGTGTGTGTATGTGTGTGTGTGTGTGTGTGTTTGATTACAAAGTCCTTGTGCACCTTTAAACTTTAATAACTTTGAATGGACACATAACAGAAGTAAACTATCGCCAAATTACTTTGATTTCTTGTTTTTCTAAAGTTTTCGAATCTATCCTTAATAAGAAGATTCTTAAACACCTCTCGACTCACAATCTTCTTTCAGATCGTCAGTATGGATTCCGCAAGGGACGCTCTACTGGCGATCTTTTTGCATATCTCTCTGACTCTTGGTCATCCTCTTTTCGGAATTTTGGTGAAACCTTTGCTATTGCGCTAGACGTATCAAAAGCTTTTGATAGAGTCTGGCACAAATCCTTAATTTCCAAACTGCCTTCCTTCGGTTTCTATCCTTCTATCTGTGCTTTCATCTCTGATTTCCTTTCTAGCAGATCTATAGCTGCGGTTGTAGATGACCATTGTTATTAATAGTGGTGCTCCTCAGGGCTTTGTTCTGTCACCCACTCTTTTCGTTTTATTTATTAATGATCTATTAAGTGGCACTTCCTGTCCTATCCACTCCTATGCCGATGATTCCACTCTTCAACTCTCCACCTGCTTCACAAAGCGTCCCTCTCGACAGTCACTCACTGCTTAGCGTGAGACGGCAATGATACACCTGATCTCTGATCCTTCTACGTTCTCTGAATGGGGCAGAGAAAACCTCGTGGCTTTCAATGCCTCAAAAACTTAGTTCCTTCATCTGTCTACTCGTCACAATCTTCCACATGACTATCCCCTTACCTTCAACAATACACAACTCAATCCTTCCTCTTCTCTTAACATTCTTGGTGTTTCCTTTTCTCGTGATCTTTCTGGAAAGATCACATATACGCTCCTGCTAAAACAGTTTCTAAGAGGTTAGATGCGCTGTACCGGCTCCACAGTTTCTTCACCCAAATTCAGTTGACGTCTCTGTACAGGGGTCTCGTCCGCTCCTTGTCCGCTCATGTGTGGGGTGGCTGAACCCACACAACTGTACTTGACCGGGTGGAATCAAAGACTTTTCGTCTCATCAATTCTCCATCTCTCTCTGACTATCTTCAATCCTTCTCTCTTCGCTACAATGTTGCCTCACTCTCTATTTACTATTGCTATTATAACGGACACTGCTCTTCTGAACTCTCTAATTGCATGCTTCCTCCTTTAAGGAGAGCACGCAGTACCAGACTTTTGACATATCCTCATCCCTTTTCTGCCCAAGTCTTTAACTCAAGGGTTAATCGGTATTTTCAATCTTTCATCTCTTAACCGGTCAACTCTGGAACAATCCTTCTAAGTTCATCTTTCCTCCTGTCTATGACCTCCAATCTTTCAACGCAGAGTGTCCAGGAATCTCAAAAATCTTGCACCTTGATTTTGGCCCCTCCTTTCTGCATAAAAAGAAACTGTAAACGGCATATGAAAGCATAGTTATTAAATTTTTTTTAACACAATACATTACAAATTACTATGTCTCAATTTAACCGCCATCTTCCTCGATACATCGTTCAATCTGATTTTCCAAAGACCATAAACATTCTCCAGTTGCTGCTGATCGATTTTAGGATTTGCTTTTGTGATCCTGGCCATAAGTTCATCCAAAGAATATGGTTTTGACGAGTAAACAACACTTTTAACATGGCCCAATAAAAAGTAGTCTAACTCGGACAGGTCAGGTGAACGAGGTGGTCAAGCAATTGGTTCACCTCTACCGATCCACTTTTCACCTCTACCGATCCACTTGTCTGGGAACCTTCATTCAAGAATTTTTGCATATTCAAAGCATAGTGGCAGGGAGCACCGTCTTGCTGAAAGAAGATGCTATCTAAAAAATTTAATCATCTTAGTTCAGGGATGAAGAAATTCTGCAACATTGCAAGGTAACGTTCACCATTGACTGTTGGTTCTTCACAAAAGAAAGGAACAATGATGCATGACTTTCTGAGAGCGTACCAGACATTTCATTGTTTGGGGAGTGTTTCATATTGCCAGACTTCGTGAGGTTTCTCTGTCCCCTAAATACGATAATTGTGGTGGATGAACTTATGGCCAAGATCACAAATGCAATTCATAAAATTACTCAGCAGCAACTGGAGAATGTTTTCAGGTCTTTGGAAAATCTGGTTGAACGATATATCAAGAAAGACGGCAGTTATGTTGAGGCCTAGAAATTTCTAATATAATAAAGTACAAACTTTAATAATTATGCTTTCATATCCCCTTTACACTTTATTTCTAACATCTGCATATTAAAAGTTATTAAAGTTTAAAATTGCACAAGGACTTTGTAATCGCACTGTATTTACAACCCCTAGAAACAATCTCGGTTTAAATATACTTATATATATATATATATATATAATATATTATATATATATATATATATATATATTATATATATATATATAGAGGGTAATTCAAAAAAATGCTAACATTTATATGGGTTTTTCTGTTACAGGGATTTGAAGATTAAAGAGTACTGAATAAGCATTTGAAATGGCAACAAGGCTGAGTTTGGAGGAAAGAAGGAAGGTTGTGGCCTGGATGGAGGTGTATCAGTCTCCCACAGTCTACAAAACACAAAGTGCATCGCAAAAAGTGTTAACAAATAAATTGGAAATAAAAAATAAAACCACATATACGTGTTAACAAATAAATTGGAAATAAAAAATAAAACCACATTTTATACGTGTTAACATTTTTTTGAATCACCCTGTATATATATATGACGGCTACATTATAACACTTCATTCACGAATGTTATACAGTATTTATTAGCTTGAAAACGTCGTTTGACATTAACGATACCAAGCTTTTGCCTTTCTGTCTCTTTTGTCTCATGAAGAATACGTAATGCGATCCTCGTGAGCTTATTTCCAAAGCGAAATGGTTTATATTTGTCAGTACATTTTAAAATTATTTACACGCTGTGATTATGTTGCTAAATGACCTTGCAACACTTACAAATAACTTAAATCGTCTAATTTTAAACGGTTCCATCCTTTCTACTTTGACAGTTCACTGAAAGTTATATATTATATATATATATATATTATAATTTTTAGTTTTGACTCCATAATGGTAGTTAAAAATTAATTTATGACACTTTTCATAAATTATAACTAAAATAAATGTTGAAACCAATTTTTAATTTTTATATTTCTTTCGTTTTTCAATTAACAAAATTAATAAATTTAATTATTAAATCCGAGGCTAATTAATAATTGAAAACTAATATGAAGTCGACAGTTGAAAGCAGCTCAATAAATAAGTCAGAAAGGTTCTGTTTAAGTTGAAGTAAATTAAACTGTCTGTTAAATAGTGTAATTAGAAGGATCTCCTACCAACTAATTGACTTTTAAAACATTTTATATATATATATATATATATATATATATATATATATATATATATATATATATATATATAATATATATATATATATATATATATATATATATATTTATATATATTGTGTGTGTGTGTGTGTGTGTGAGTAAAGTATGTTGAAATACCCTAACAAATAAAATTATTATAAAAACCCACAAACCTTTTATCTTTTATCTTTTATCTTTTATTTCCTTCTTGGTTCTTTACAAATATATATATATATATATATATATATATATATATATATATATATATATTTACAACTAGACAGATAGACAGATGGATAGATAGATAGAGAGTCATGGATGGTTGAAAAGACGTACATGGAATAAAAAAAAAAAAAACGGATTTGATAGTTTTAAGTGAGCGACGTCTCGACAGCTTGACTGCGCCCGGACGGTTCATCTAAAAAGGGTATGTTGGCATCGGACCATCAATGATGATGAGAGTGGTCGGCGAGGTTTATCTTCACGGTACGAGATGCACTAAAGTTAAAAGCCAATGAAAATGCATCATTTTAATCTATATCGGAATGAAAATGTAGGTAATAAACAGAAATGAATAAAAACAGAGACTCTAAAAATCTTTTTGTACAAGATGAGACCATTTATAAAAATGTAGCGAGATATTATAATAGAAATTCTGGATTTACGCGCATTAAATTTTACTTTAGGTATAATTGCTCTTTCTGTTGGCACTCTGGTGGTATCATCAGCGTCGCTCGATTAAGAATTTAAATCTCGAAGGAGCCGAAGCCAATTTTTAAAATTTATTTAAGGAGAGACTGACTTTTCCACGATTGAGATTGATTGGGTTTTGGTGAAATTGAATTTCACGTTTGAAATGAAATTTCACTAACCTAAAACCTGAAAATTGGTTTTAGTTGGTGAAATTTTATAACCACTTCCGTAACTGCGAAAAGCCTCATAGAGGTTTTTCTCATCTATCACAGTTAAAGACAGATTTTACTGAAACAAAGCTCAAACATTGTTATATGCACGCGGTTCGTTATATTTAAAAGGCAAAATAATAACTGTAAACACGTCTACATTCACCGTTCATTCTCGTATTCTACCTATAGATAATTATATACTGTATATATATATATATATAATATATATATATATAATATATATAATAATATATATATATATATATATACATACAGACTCGAAAATACTTAAGGAAAGTTCATTTATGCATTCTATTTGTTTTAAGTATAATGACTTTGCGAGTCTCATCTATCGCGTGATAATAGGAAAAAAACCATACGCCATTGTTTATTTGACATCCGTCATCGTATATAGAAGAGATCGGAGTCGTATAATGAAGTTCGTTTACCTGCTTAATTACCTGTGCTTTATTTTCAACATGTTCTTTTGTTCTAGCACTTGTTTCAAAATAAATTTCACTCTATACTGGAATAATGAGGTAGAGAAAAGGCATAAATCAAACCATTTCATTGGAAACTGATCTTTGAATGCTAAAAAATAATTTCTGAACAAAAAATCTGTATATACAAAATGAGTATCAAATACCGATTATATTTTTATGTACTATCGGGTTGGTGAAATAGTTCCACTAGAATAATTACGCTATGATAGTTAACTATAATGAGAAACAATTGATTCTTATTTTTTACAAACGCATTTTCGCGAGAATGAAGACGGATATGAACTGGGGGGGAAATATAATCCCCTCTAACGAGAAAAAAAAAAACATTATTAAGAATGATAATATCATGAAGAGAATAATTAAAAATACAAGTTAAAAAAAAATAGCTTATATATATATATATATATATATATATATATACACAGTACATCGCGTGTTGGATAAAATTTCGAGAAGAAACATTTGCATAAGATCAAACCTAAAACTAAAATATGTTCCCCACGGAACCAAAACGAGAAAATAACAACCACTTAATAACATGTAAAGGGTAATACGTAAGATATTAATCTCTGGTTGTTATCATCGCCTCATCCAAACAAGTTACACAATTTACCTTAATCTTCATTAACCACTAAAGGCCTCTATTAAGCTAAAGAATAAATAGCTAAATAGCAGTTAAACTCGTACAATAAGCTGGTCGAAGCATCACAATATCGTATCTGCCATATTAAAACAGTTTTAGATAATATAACATTAGTCTTTGCGAACTTTTATGGCGAGGACAGCAGTACAATCTTCTCTTTGGGCTACCGTTGACAGCCGTTATTTGTCATTCCTTTGGTTGGCCAGCAACTTGTTCGCTATTTATGGGCACGGACTGATGCTTACTTGGTGAGTAGACTTTATTTTCCAGTTATATTTATGGTTTTATTTAATATATTTTTAATTCGTTTCCATTTATTTCAGATATTATCACATGAAGATGTGTGTGTGTGTCTATATATATATATATCTGTGTGTGTGTGTATATATATTAGATGAACGAGATTAAGTGACACTGAGTTTGGGTAATATAGGTGACCGTCCTCCACGTCTAGGTTGTGTAATGACTGGCGGTTCGGATTCCACGTAAAGCTGTGGAGGTCCCGTAGGCCACCTGACCTTTAATGTTCAAAAAAAAGGGGTGAAACAATCCAAAAACAACAATTCAGCGAAGAAAATAAACAAAATTGACGAAGCAAACGGAGAAAAAAAAGGACAAGAAATAAAGACCCACAAACTCAAACATTTTAGAACTTTTTCAAAAAATTAGTAATTTCTTGTTTCATCTCCTTATTTTGAGCTCATGTTAATTTTTAATCCCCTACTGTTAACTGTTAACTGTTAACGTTAAGAAACAAATAATTCTGAAGCGCTTCTTTCCAATTAGGTTTTGATATTAAAACTGTTTATCACTCCAAGAATGTAATTTCATTCACAGGCATTTTGCAAATACTGTCTCAGCGTCTAATTTCAGCTTTTGATTATTTTTAATTATTCACCGTAAATTAAACAAGCAGTAAGGTATATATATATATATATATATATATATATATATTATATATATATATTCATTTTCAGTCGTATATTTACTATTGTGCAAAGGTTTTGAAGGTTTTGAGTGTATTTCGTCTGTTAAAATTTCTTTATATTTGATGCATTCATTAATATATTTGTAATTTCACCTATATCCTTGTACCCATAATTTATATCGATTATAAAAATCCCTTCATTTACTATAAAAAGTGTCTCGGCAGATTCTTAACAAAATTGTTGAACCTTTTTCCTGTTTTTGTCAAAAGGAGTCGTCGTGTGATCTGTTGAGCCTTTTTGTCGTGACTTCTTAGCATACCATATTGCGCTTTTGTTGTGACATCTGAATTTTAGCTTCAGGATTAGTTATTTATAATCCCCTAAGGACTCTGTTCCTCATTTACCTCCCTCTCCTTTAGTTTTAAGGATTTTAAGATTATTGTAACGCATCGTCGTGTTGTTCAATGAATAAATACGCGAGTCCTGTATCAAAGTTTAATCACCATTAAAGGGGAATATAAAGAAGTTACACTGACTTCAATTTTAATAGTAAATACGACAAATTTACTCGATTTACGAAATCGTCATCGCTTTGTAGGTAGACTAAAAAACAAATTCCACGACCACTAAATTGGTTTCAACATCTGAAGTTGGTTTGAACAACATTTGGACGTTTTCCAGTTTATGTACCGTTTTCTACAATGTTGGCTTTTATGCAACTTTCTAGTGTTTCTTTGCTTCTGTTAGGCACAGCATAGAGTAAAACAGAAGATTAGGTTAGGTTAGGTTATCAAGAACTTACCTCTCTTAAAAAGTTGTTATAAACGACGGCGGTTGTATGACCAATCAAAAATAAATTATATGAAAAACGGTACACAAACTGGAAAAGGTCCCAACATTTAAACAATAAGGCCATCAGCTATTAAAATATTGTTTATCTGATATAGAATATTATTACGAGGCTTATCTATAATGATTAGGTGTTCGAAATTCTCTCCTTTTCATGATAATTGTATATAGTTATTTTCAATAGGAGATGTTTGGCGAATGTATGCAACTCAAACCTGCAGATCCATATCTAAGCAGACCAATTCCATTTCGATTAATATCCCAAAGGAAAAGTTAATATAAAAAGTCAGCAGAATAACTACACTTAAACATAGGCTATTTTGTTTGAATTAAAGGTTAGGCCAAATGCTATAAACTGTGCAAGTTGTTTGCTTTTATATCTTGATATGGTACTGTACACAGTGTTTCATATGTCTGGAGATATAGCTTTTACATATTTTTTTTTGTTTCAGGTTGAGAGTTCGGCATGGCATGGTTGAGTATGGTTAAGTATGGTTGAGAGTATGATCTCCGGACCTTACACCCCTTTGATTTTTTTCCTGTGGGCACATTTGAAATCTGGAATCACCTGAAGATCAGGGCCCCCAGCCTCAATTACCAAATGATATCTTCGTTAAAACTAACGAAAATATCACGACTTAACCTAACCAACCGTCAAGGGCGTACAGTTGACCTAACAGGGCATTCAATTTAATTTATTATTATATTTGGTACTGTAAAGCAAAAAACAAGAATACATGGGGGCCCTGATCCTCAGGTAATCCGAAATCTGTTGCCTACGTAAAAAGACTAAGAATAATTGAGGATTTGAAAGCTAAGCTATGACTGGAATTGCAGCGAATTTCTGCTGAAACAATCAGAAGTGTTCAGAGAGGTTACCAGTTACGAGTAATGAAGTATCTTGAAGTTCATGATAAACAATTCGAACACCTTCTGCAATAGTATGTTGAAAATAAAACATTGTCCTAAAGTTGTATTATTGTTTCTACATATTTCCAATGTCTCCAGACGTATAAAACACCCTATATATTAAATTTTAATGAAATATCTTCAGTTTAAAGTAAAGTTTTGGTACTTTTCCATTAATTATCTGACCCCTTTATTATTGAATGCTTGGTTAGGTCAACTGTACGCCCTTGACGAATGGTTAGGTTAAGTCGTGATATTTCGTTAGTTTTAACGAAAATATCACGACTTAATCTAACCAATCGTCAAGGGCGTACAGTTGACCTAACCGGGCATTCAATAATAAAGGGGGCAGATAACGGAAAAGTACCAAAATTTCATGATATATAGCCTAAGAAATACAGTAAGTTCTTATAATTTATGTTCGGTCAAATTTTCAGTACATAAGCTACTAACAGGCAAACAATCATTGGGGCCAAAGGTAAAGGCTTGAGTTCTTAATAATAGCGTTAAAAATTCTTCGCCATTTGGCTGGGCCAGTAGGCTAACTAGCCTAAGATATAACTCGGCCGAGCATCACGATCCTATAATTACTGTTTATACAATTACATACTTACCTTTCATACATGTAGCGTTAAGCGTAGAAGTAGTTACTGAAACAACAAATTCACGTATAGTCTCAAAGGAACTCAGCATTAGAGAAACCTTCCAGAACGGAAAGTAACCATTATTGTGGAAGGTGAATCATCAATTAAATTTGACTCTTATTTTGTAAAATAAATTTAGAGTTTTAGGATTCTCAGTTCAGACGAAAATGTTTGCGTGTAAATGCTATATGAGTGGATAGCGTAAATGCAAAAACTTCACTTTTTTCTACGTGAAGGTCAAAATATGAAAATAAAAACCCACTCTAATTCGTTTTTCTGTATCCACCCGAAGAGGATGCCAATGGGCATCGAAACTGTTGTGGAAATAAACTCTGTCTATTAGAGTGGGGTTTTATTTTCATAAGTGGATAGCATGTTTACATTTTTGTTTTTCTAATTTATTATTAGAGATTTTTTTTTTTGATGGGGAGCGCGGGATTGTCCCATTAAAAACCGATAATGAAGCATTAATATTTGGAAGAATAATCAAAGTCAGTGAGTGGTCAGAAGATGTGAAGCTGCACTCAAAATCTAAGTGGCTCGTGAACGTAAAGTAAATGTTCATGTCTCACTGGCTTAACATTTTCTGTCCAAAATCGTTTGTACAAAATTATTTACGTGTAATAATATGAGCGAGGATTGCCTGGATATAGACGGACTTTGATGGTACTGTATGTAAATATGTATCTAAGAACTTTACACTTCATACATTGTATCTTTCTTATTTATATATGTAGAGGGTGATGTTTGTCTGTCTGTTATACGTTCGTTTATACACGCCTAAATGGCTAAGGTATTCTGCATCAAATTTAGTGTACACATTAAAGGAGAACTAGGGAAGGTTTTAGTAACACACTCGCTCCTCCCAGTCCCTTTCTAGCTTGTGTTTCGGGAGGCTTTTGCCGCGCAAAGAGCAGCGGGCAATATATACAATATATCCTTACGGAAGAGTAGCACAAAGATGTCTGAAAATATTTGTCATTCTCACAGAAGCCTCCGCCTATATACGAAGGCGTAGCCTGTACATCTCTTACTGATTGATATGTATTCAAAGCGACGGGTTAGGTATTGTGAAATGACCAATCAGGGGCTACGTTTCATTTCTTTCAAAGGCTGACGAATCAGATGAAGAAAAATGTTTGTGCATCTTAAGTACAATACTATTTCGTCAAAATACACACACGCATAAATGATTTAAATTACGATAGTTGTGAGAAGCTTTAATAAAACTCAGTCTTTGAAAAAGATTGATTTGTAAATCTTATTGCAAAGCCTACAAATTGATTAAAACATAGTCGTCCACGTTCCTACAAAATTTCAAAACCTTTTGCGAAATTGGGAATCAGTTAGTCAGTCAATAAATTTACAAAAGAACACAGCCATGAGAATTTTGAGCTACACATTCGCAGTCACTTCGCGGGTCAACGTTCGTGAGCAATGTTAAGTTCTCAATGGCTTAAAAATTTGGCCAAAATCTTTAGTATGAAATTAGTTACATGTTATAATGCGAGTGTAGACTGATCACTTATACGTGGGCTTAATTTGATTTCCGAAGTCATTATCCTTAGTTTTTTCTCAACATATTTTGCATTCTAATTGTACACCTTTCTCGCTCGTTAAATAACCGAACTGGTATTGTAATGGTCTGAAAAATTATGTACATAGATAATTTTTTTCTTTTTTCTGTTTTTATTATTATTATATATGTATGTGATGGGTGATTAAGATTTTCTGAGATATTAATGCTTTTCACTTTTACGTATGTTTGGCAGAAATACACATCATATAAATAAATGGAATAAGGTTTACTTTATATACTGCACATTAGAAATGAAATTGTTAAACACTGATGACAATTAGTTGAAGAAATTAGAGATGTATGTTACAAAACTAATCTCTTCCAGTATTAACAACAGACGCTTCTCACGAGAAAACTTCAGTCCTTAATACTTCAAAAGGGATCTTAGCAATATAGTCTATAGTTAATATAAAATTAAAGTTAACATTTTACATAGACTCAAACAATAATACATACTTTAAAATACGTAGAAATGTTTAATACTCAAAAGTTTCTAATATAATAATAATAATAATAATAATAATAATAAAAGACGTTATTATACCAATTGAAGAGAATAGAGGTAAATCTTTTTCTTATTTCTATAAAGAGAACCGAGCCGTAAAAAGGATACAATTCTAGTCACAATAAAACTTAGATGTTTTTCCCAATTTTGCCGATAGTATTTTCCGTGCGACTGTTTTTAGAATACGAGAATCAATTTCAAAAGGTTTTGCGATTAGGATTTAATTTGATATTAAACTCCTACAACGCCATTCGAATTGGTCATTACATTTAAATGCGAAGTGAGACCTCCTAATACGACGATGGTTTAACACACTTTAGAACAATCTTTAGGATAATTTTAGACTTACAAAACATATTGAATTTCCTTGTTTATTTAGTTCGCTTTTAGCTCTGAAAAAAAAGCCTTGTGCGATATATATATATATATATATAATATATATATATCTATATATATATATATATATATATATATATATATATATAAAGGAAGAGAGAGGGACAGACAGACAGACAGACAGACAAATTACATATTATAATAATAACTATTTTATATTTAAAATGAAAATAAAAAAAGGTTTCATACGAGCCTGTTCTATTTCGCTAATATCATTAATGAACTTAAAAGAAAAGTAAAATTTTTTTAAAAATAAAACTAATTATTTTAGAAAATTTCTAAAAACAATTTGTAAAAAAATAAAGGAAAAAGGTAGACGAAAATAAAATTATTTAAAACAAAACAAATACCATTCATTTAAAACATTTAAAAAAAAAAAAAATTTCACCCGACCCTCCAACGCTCCCTCCCCCCTCCTGCTTAACGTTCGAAGTTGTTTTTGAAGGAACATTTCTATAAATATACACAAACATACACACAAACAATATTATCTTAAGTTCTTATTTCACATCTAATTTTTCTTTTCTAATACATTGCCCATCCTGTCTATTGTGTGAGCTACAATCTTAAAGGGTTTTTTTTTTCAATAGACAAGAGATAAGCAATTTTAAGTAACTTGTATTCAACAAACATTTTTTTTAACTTCATCTCACTCGTATCTCCTTTGTACTATATATATATATATATATATATATATATATATATATATATATATATATATATATGTATATATTCACGCATTTAATGTGAATTTCAGGTATATACATTATATATATACACACACACACACACACACACGTTTGTATGCATTTATATATTTTGCACAATATTAAACTGCCATTCAAACGTACATATATGTACATCGTTACATTGATATATCTTCAAGGCGAGTATGTTCATACTTGCTTATATTTAGACAATAGCTTTGCAGAAGAGATTTATATATATATATATATATATATATATATATATATTATATATATATATATATATATATATATATATATATATATATATATATATATATATAT
>JAJOZX010001354.1:385000-440000 GCA_023014485.1 Bathynomus jamesi | reverse complement strand
AAGAAACTTATTTAAAAAACTGCCGGTAAATTGGCAACGACCAATTTTTACGAAACTAAATAATTATCAATTTAAAAATAATTAATTATCGGTTTAAAACTAAAGATAGAATCTCTCGGTCCAGAGGAGCAAGTCATAATAGACTACTATCCACAAATACGTTACATTCTATATCTATTTATAACGGACATGCAAATATATCAGATCCAAAGAATCCAGTCAATTTCATTACGGTAGCCATCAAGTCACGGTCCATATCGATTGCGGACCAAGTCAAAATTTACAACCATATACATTATCAATTTAAAAATAATTAATTATCGATTTAAAACTAAAGATAGAATCTCTCGATCCAGAGGATCAAGTCATAATAGACTACTATCCACAAATATGTTACACTCTATATCTATTATATAACGGACATGCAAATATATCAGATCCAAAGAATCCAGTCAATTTCTTTACGGTATCCATCAAGTCACGGTTCATATCGATTGCGGACCAAGTCAAATTTACAACCATATACATTACAATATATACACTTACGAGGAAAAGTGTAGGTGTGGCTGTAAAGACTGTACAGTAATGTAGAAATGTGTGTGCACCCATTATGGGTCTCCCATTTAAAGGTGTTTGTGGGGCAAGTGAAGATCATGAGTTTTTCAATACCTCACAGTACTATGGGGGGCACCGCTCGGCAGAGGAATCTCTTTAAATGGGGTGTGTAAGGACAGAGAGTATCCCCTAACCCAAGACGCTGCTTCCCTATATCCCACAACACTTGTGTTGAGCTGTGGGATCTATCCCCACAAAACCTTAATTTTACTACCTTAAACTATACCCTTTCTATCAACATGCGCGTCCAATCGATTCTTAAACATGTTTATAGACGTGCTACTAATTACTTCTACCGGCAAACTATTCCAGCTATTTACTATTCTATGCGTAAAAAAGTTTTTCGCAACTGCTGTCTCGAACCTTCGACTTGTCAACTTACACCCGTTATTTCTAGTCCTATTATATTGAGATATTTCGAAAAAGCTATCTCTATCTACGTTATCAAACCCATTCATAATTTTGAAAACCTGGATTAGATCACCCTTAACCTCCTAGTCTCGAGTGTAGTCAATTTTAACTCTTTAAGCCTATCCTCGTACGACTTTGACCTAAGAGACGGAATCATCTTAGTTGCTCGTCTTTGAACTCTTTCGATTTTGTCTATATCTTTGCGCATATGCGGATTCCAAAATTGGACCGCGTACTCCAAATGGGGTCTAACTAATGATTTATAAAGAGGAACTATAATATCGCGCGATTTGTACTCAAAATTTCGAGCTATAAAACCTAACACTTTGTTCGCCTTATTGACCGCCGCTGTACTTTGTTTCGTTACTTTTAAATCACCAGTGACTATAACTCCTAAATCTTTTTCCTGCTCTACGCTTGTTAAATCTTTCCCTGACATACTATACGCAAAATTACCGTTACGCGAACCTATATGCATAATTTTGCACTTATCCACGTTAAATCTCATTTGCCATGTGACTGACCAATCAACGATTTTATTCAGATCTTCCTGAATTTTACCTCTATCTTCGTCAGTAATCGCCCTACCACCCAGCTTCGTGTCATCCGCAAACTTTGAAACTGTACTGACTAGGCCGACATCTAAATCGTTAATATATATAGAAAAAGCAAGGGGCCCAATACAGAACCCTGAGGAACGCCACTCGCTACATTAGCCCAACACGACTCCGCTCCATCAACGACCACCCTCTGTTTCCTGCCTCGCAACCATTCTTCTAGCCAATTTATTACTACACCCCTGATTCCATGAGCCTTAGTTTTTTCAATGTCTTTTGTGCGGCACGGTGTCAAACGCTTTTTGAAAATCTAAATACACTACATCAACCGCCCGATGTCTATCGTAAACGTTAACCACGCTTTGGAAAAATTCTAAAAGATTAGTTAAGCAAGATTTGTTTCGCCTAAAACCGTGCTGCGTATTTCTAACCAGATTATGCACTTCTAAGTGTTCGACTATACGATCCCTAATTATTGATTCCAGTAGCTTACCTACAACAGACGTTAAACTGATTGGCCTATAATTTCCCGCCGCACCTTTATCGCCTTTCTTAAAGATAGGTGTTACGTTTGCTAACTTGAAATTATCTGGTACGCACCCCTCAGAAATAGACGCATTAAAAATCTTTGTTAGCGGCACAACAATGCTATCTTTTAATTCTTTTAGTTGTATGGGATATATGGAATCCGGACCCGGTGATTTACGCGTTTTCATTTTATCAATATAGCGCATTACTTCCCCTTCACTAACGACAATATTATCCAAAATATTACCATTATCAAAAGGTATTATGTCTATGACCGTAGGGATATTCGTTACATCTTCTATAGTAAAAACTGACGTAAAAAATTCGTTTAGCAAGGTAGCCATTTCCTTGTTTTCAGAAACTAGATCTCCATTTCCATTTTTTAATGGACCTAAGACACTTTTTACTGGATTTCTATTTTTGACGTATTGAAAGAATCGCTTGGGGTTTTCTTTACCGTCACGAGCTATGGAGATTTCAAATTCGCGTTTTGACTTTTTTATTACATTTTTAGCTTCACGCCTTAGAGATATGTAGTTGTTTCGTAACAACAGATTATCTTTATCGCACTTGTATAGCCTTAAGCCCTCTCTCTACTCTTTATAATGTCTCCTACTCTAGAAGTAAACCACAAGGGCTTGTTGTTTACTTTCGCACGCTTAATTTTGTACGGTACACATTCCTCATTTATAGTCCTAAATACCGTTACGAACGATTCCCACATTAGTTTTGCGTTGGAGTTCCCCATTACGTTTTCCCAATTGACGTGTGAAAATTTATTTCGAAATTTACTAAAGTCTGCGTGCTGGAAGCTAGGAATTTTAGTCGAGTTAGTTGGTTTCGAGTGACTTACTGAGAGGACAAACTCTACCATATTGTGATCGCTATTGCTCAACGGTTCTATTACTTGAAGATCAGTAATTAGCCTATCATCCGTAGTTATTACTAAATCTAAAATACTGTCCAACCTCGTAGGTTCCCCAACCTTTTGAATAAGAAAGCTATCCTCGAGAAAATTAACTAAACGATTACCTTCCGCGTCTCCCTGCATTGTATCGTAATTCACGTTGGCGCAATTAAAGTCACCCATAACTAAAGCCTGCTCACTACCGATTATTCTCTTTAGTTCACGATATAACGCTTCGTCCGTAGCAGCTGTTTGATTTGGGGGCCTATATATAACCGCAACAAGAAGTTTGAAATCGTTCAATTTAAGTTCTGCTATAGTCGAATCTATCGGTTCTGGAATTGAGTGCTTTACTTCTATAACGTTCGCAATATTATCTTTGATATACAACATAACACCGCCTCCTCGCCTACCTATTCTGTTTTTAACAAAAAGTCTATAACCTTTAATTTGTACTTATTTTTTCTGTATATGTAAATTTATCCTTTAATATTAACTCCGAAACAGTGAAACTGAATAAAAAAAATATCTGACGAACAATTTACGAAAGCGCAAGATAAATTTCTATCTTTCCGAGAGATCAATGTTATAACAGGGTAATACACGATATAATTAGAGAATTATGATTAGAAATATATAGTGGCAAATTTTAGATTAATAATTATGCTCGCGGATAACCTGATTTGCATAAGACATTATGAGCTTGAGGATGAGTGGCGTATGGTCTTATCATCCTCGATAATAATTTCACTTTGTTCGTATTTTACGAATTCATTATCGGACAAAATATATATTAACAACCATGAGAACCGTAATTGTAATTCTAATTTATTCTCCTCATTGCTACCTTCATTATAATCTAGTTATACCCATGTCTGTCCTTACGCATTCAATAAGCCCTATTTTTGTTTCCAAGCAGCAGAAATCTGAGCTGTAAGTTAGAAAATGCTGGTGAACTTTTTTCCTATCTCACGCAACTGCAAGCTAGAAACTGATGTAAGAATTACGTCCAGTCAGATTCATTTTATAATAATATAACTTTATTCAAGTATATATATATAATTATATATGTATACGCAGGAGGAGGGTGGTTGGATGGTGTGGAGTATTTCTTATATATAAAGAGTCGTCTCTCGGTTAACTCCCTTTGGCGGAATTATGCGAAAGTTGTAGAAATTATCATACTTTTCTAAAATGATTTTTTTCAAAAATGTAAATGGAAAAGAAACACTTTTCAACAAACCGTGACGAAAATCATGCGGATTTATGGCGTTTTATATAATAAACACTTAAATGAAAGCCAGTTGACAGATACATATATACACTATATATATATATATATATATATATATATATATATATATATATATATATATATATATATATATATATATATATATATATATATAAAATAATTTACACCAAGTTACAAAACTTTATAGAGCTCCCATATAAGGCTGAAAGACTTCAATCTGCTGACATATGATTGAAACTTGGTTATATTTGGTAATCCAATATAAGAAATCTAAATAAATACAGCCGAATTTTATAAAAGTATTTTGTATAATTAAAAATAATGACAGGTATAAAAATACATATATAAGATGTAAATATTTTGACTACCTCAATTAAACGATATATATATATATAATTATGGATTTTTTTATGATTAGTTTAAGTATATATATATAATGACCCGATATCAACTTAATTGTCATAATAGAATTTTAGGTATCCGTATATGACGAGATATTCTTGCCACTTTTATCTGCCCATATCTTAAAGAAGTTGTAGCGATGTACATTAAGATAAGGATGAATTAAACCCTGACGTACGATGGTGCTTCGTAGCTTCATTAATCTAATCCCACTGATTCACTTTATAATCCCACTATTAATTATATTCCTTTAATTACTTCTTTTTTAATCGATTTATTTTAATTGTTTTACGGAGTCGACGTTTGGAAGCTCGTATTTTATCAATTCTTAGTCGATTTGTGTTATTCACGCCCGTTAATAATGACCAAGTTTAGATTTATTTATTGCGTAAAGGGGTTTGTGGCAGTACCGCAATAACTGAAATTGGGGGCAAGATTTTCAATATATACAGGATGTTTCAGGTCGACCCTAGAAATATGGAAATTGACGAAATTTGTAATATGTATTTGGTATTTGGTATTTGAAGTTGTACCCGCAATAAAAAGAAACGCTTCATATTAGTTACGGATTTACTATGACAAACTTCAAACACCAAATCCTAAATACAAACTACAAATTCCGCCAATTTCCATATTTCTAGGGTCGACCTGAAACACTCTGTATATTACTCATGTACTAAATAACCTTACATTCGTAAAAGAAAATTACGTAGAAGTTGCGTATAAGTTACATTTTAACTTTTATGTGACGTTGAATTAATTGTGTGTCATTAGTGTACCTTTTTCAGCTTTAACGTTTTTTTTATTAAAAGTGTAGGACCCTTATCCGATATTTCGTTTCGCAGCCAGTCCGCAATTTTTTGTTGCATTTTAATCTTCTTAATTGCGTAATTTAGGGTTGACGTTTTTTTACGTAAATCTATATGAATTCTTCGAAATAAATGTAACGTATAAAGTTTCGTAACTTGAATGATGTATAAGATGCGCAGTATGGCACCTTATAAAACTGAAATTCTGATTAAAATACAGTAACTTTAAATACATTTTTATTTTAATATTTTCAAATTATACGTAACTACAGTATAAACAAAAAAGAGACTGTTCTAAGACAGAAAAATAATGAAAGCGCTTAAAAGTATTGTTTAATATTCATTACATGGTAAGATTTTCCATAGCAAATAATCTGTATTGTAACTTTTCTGTGAATAGAAATATTTTTGAAAGTGTTTTATGAAATCTGCTCTGTCTGCGCATGCGCGCTTGTCTTGTTTCGGTCAGTTCACGGGCGAGTATTCTTTAAAAATTAATTTAAAGCATGATTCATTCTGGCCTATATTATATATAGTTATATTACAAACAGATTAAGTATAAAGTGATAAATTCAGATTTAAATTTGGTTACATTTGAGTTTGAATTAATATATTTACGCATATTCATAGTGCCTTTGACTTAAGTTTAGAAATTATATGTATTCTTAATTTTCAATATATATATATATATATATATATATATATATATATATGTATGTATGTAAAGAACGACGCTTGTGTAGAAGAGCGTCCGCACAAGGTGAGGAGAGAGAACGAACAAATGAAAAATGAGGAACCTCTCAGGAATCGAAGCCGGGATCATCCAATTGCCGGTCGGATATGCTAACCACTGCACCAAGGTCCCCGATCAGTCACAACTCGTAATTCTCCTACATACGAGCGGAATCGAATGCCCTGAGGGGGCAACTTCTCATGCCGTACATATATACTTTTTAACTGCAAACAACACACAGTATAATTTTGAACGAGCGAGTGAGCCCTTTAAAACTACGAAGGAATGAACGAACGAAACGAATGAAAGAGTGAATTTTAACTACATAAACTGATCAAAATATTTTCAAAAGGCCACGTAAAGGCTCTGAAATGTTAAATGAAAGAACAAGCAAATAAATAGGGGGTCAATCCCAGAATAGGCACCTGATGTACCTCAATCCCAGATGAAGCACCTGCGTTCAACCTCAATCCCAGAATAGGCACCTTGCAAGGAATTAAATAAAAAAAACCTGATGATTACAAAATTTATTGTTTATACAAAGTTTATTACGAATAATATTATTAATAAAATATTAAATGTGAAAATCAGGTAAAAATCAAACTGGTAAGAATAGCAAAACTAACCAAAAAAGCAGAAGATATAGCAAAAGATTAGGTTAGGTTAGGTTAGGTTAGGTTAGAGTTGATTTTTTCAAATATTGATAAAAACAATGAAATTATATCTCTAAAAACTGTTTATATTTTTTTCTCCTCAATCCCAGATTAAGCACCTGTGTTTTGCCTCAATCCCAGATTAAGCACCTAAAAATGATTTCAGGTGCCTATTCTGGGATTGATCCTAAATAGGTTATATTACTTTAGATATAATTACAAACGTACACGCTTACATGATTTAAAGGGACAAGGAGTGGGCACTCCTTTTAGCATCCCCATCCCGTTCCCCTCTCCCGCCCTACCCCCACCATATACACTGCGAATCTTCCGTTCAATAGTAAACGTTTTGACGGTGATCGCTGGAAATGTATGTTTCATTACGGTATAATCGTACAGTGACTCCGCATGTATACTTTTTGTGTCATAGTTAGTAATAGTTACATAATTAATGTGAAAAGATGCCTGAGCATCGAACCGTTGGTATCCCGAGCATGATTTAAAGGGACGAGAAGTGGGACCCCTTTCGGCGTTTCCCCCCATCTCCACCCCGAACCACCCCCCACCAGCTACGCTCCCCCGCAAGCCGTTACAGATAAAATGGGGTCGTCTGCTGTAAATCTTGTAGAAAATCCGTTGTTATGCTTTATATTTGACAAAATAGATCATATTAAGTCAGACCTTCTTGTATCTGTCTGTCATGATTTTTATGATTCAGAAGAAATAGAACATGCGAGGGTACAATTAAACACCCTGTTCAGTGCTACCCTCCCAACTCGTAGAGGTAATTCTAGAAACGAGAATACCCTAAAAGACATTATAAATAAAGTGTCGACCCTCCGGGATAATGAGAACAATATTACCTTTTACGTTACTAACTTCCACAGAATACTGGTAATCTCTATGGGTAACGTAGACGTCTCGGTGCTCCTCAAACAGTATAATGAGGTACAAAAGTCGGTAGTTGAACTGAAACACCAACACATGGTGTCAAATCAGAAAAACGCGATTTCGCTAGAACAATTCCTGTCAGAGTTAGATGCGTTGAAAGAGACGCTCCTCCCAAAGCCCAGTTACTCGGAAGTAGTTCAGCAAGCCGGATCTCCAAGAAGCGCGTCGGGCAGCGAGGGAAACGAAATCCCCGCCTCCAACTCCCCCCCTGAAAGTGGGGTGGAAACGCAGCATGCAGGGGTAGCGGTCAACCCCCCTCCCGTTCAGGAAAGGACCTCTGCTCCCGATTTCACAATGAGGAACAGGGACGGTCCAATGCCAAGAGACGAGGCATCAATGCCCTCTTCCCTGCCTCCCACTGCAGAAGAGAAGTGTTCGATTACGCGTCGCTCGGTGCGCAGTTCCCCCCCTCCCACCGAAGAAGGAGGGCCACGCGCGGCCGTCAGGTTATAAACACCGCTAACAGACCCTCACCAAGCCACAGAGTAATGGAGGGGCCTCGTATCCCGCAAAGGGTGTGCCACCCATCCCCCAGGCAGGCGAACCCTGCCTCAGGGAGATTGAGGGAGGAGGACGACGGGTGGGTAACTGTTAACAGGCGCCCTTCCCGAAGGTTTCCTCAACCGGTCTCCGCGGCGAGGCCACCGAGGGGGGAATCTCACCCTCTTTGTGTCGCGAATTCAGCTCTCGAACGAGGCAAGCGATATTCGACACATGATGGAAGAAGTCATTGGTGAAGAACAGTATATTGATAGTTAATAAACTAAACACGAAATCTCCGTATTATAACTCATTTAAAGTAATAATTAAAAGTGTAAATGCGCATTTCAACCCGTATAATATGAGTCAATGGCCAGACGGTATTATTGTTAAGGAGTTTATTCACTTTTCCAGGAGATTTGATAACAGGCAAAATAATAATAATAATAATAATAATAATAATAATAATAAGCGCCCTAACGGTAATGCCTGAAAGTTGTACTGTGTAAAATAATAATAATCTTACTAATAATAAATTCTCTATCAGTCATGGCGGATAACTTGTTGAAAATAGTCTCATATAATGTAAGGTCAGTGAGGAATTCAACTGTAGATGTTCATAAAATCTGCGACAGTGCAGCTTTGATACTCCTGCAGGAGCACTGGCTACCTAAGCAAGAGCTAAAATTCCTCTCTACCATCCATGATGACTTTATGTACCATGCGTCATCAGCAGTAGACTTGTCAGATGAATTAATGTAAGGTAGGCCTTTTGGTGGTGTTGCTTTCTTAATAAGGAAAAAATTGTCAAAACATATAAAATTTTTAACAAGCGATAATGTAAGGTTGTTAGGCATTGAATTACAAGTGAACACTGATTGCATATTAATTGTAAACTGCTATTTACCATATAACAACGGCAGTAATCTAGATGAATATATTGATTTGCTGTACAAAATTAAGTCATTATCAGATAACCCCAAATATTCTCACTGTATAATAATGGGGGACTCTAACGCACATGTGAACTCGGAATTCTTTGTAGAATTGGGTAACATGTGCGAGTCGGCCAATTTAAATATAAGTGATGTAGATGTATTTGGGGTAGCCAGTGGTAATTTAAATATGTTAGTGATATGAGTGGTACCACCAGGTGGATATCATTGTCTCACTAGTAATAATCTAAATTCTAAAGGATCGAATTGTTAGAGTTCATATTCTGCATGATTTCCTTCTTTCTGATAATAGACCATTAGAAATATTAATTAACGTTACCAAGTTATGCGCAACACGACTTAAGAACTCAATAGGTAAGAATAATCGCGTCGATTGGTCCAATGTTACGATGCAGCAGAGGATAGAATACAAAGACAGAACAAGTCACCTCTTTAATAATTTAGAAACTTTGCACCTTGCCTGTAATAATCCTTGCTCAAATGATTCTCACGGTAAACTCATAAATAGGTATTATAGTAAGATAATATCCCTGTTAAGAGAAGCAGGAAGCCCCCTGATTAAATCTTACAACTATCATACTAAGATTATTCCTGGATGGAATGATTTTATTGACCCCCTGAAGAGGGAATCGAAAGACGCCTATGATTTGTGGTGTTTTCATGGTAGACCCAGATTAGGACCAGTATACTTGAGTATGTGTAGAAGTCGGGGTAAGGATAAGGCGGCCATAAGGTGATGTAAACAGGAAGAAGAGTCTATTCGAGCATCAAAAGCCTGTGAAGCTCGCATAAATAACGATAATAAAAAATTTTGGAAATTTGTTAAGAATCAAACGGGTGTAAAAAATGTCCTCCCTTCGACAATCGATGGGGTGTCGGGGGAGGATGAAGTTGCAAAGCTGTGGAAAAACCACTATTCTAACATTCTTAACAATGTGAGTAGGGATAATCTTAAGATAGATTGCAGCGAAACGATTGTGGGAGGGACAAGGGAAAATATTTGATATCATTTTCTGAAGTAAAGAGGTTAATTAAAGAGTTAAAGACTGGTTCTGCGTCAGGGGTAGATGACTTATCGAATGAGCACTTAAAATATGCAAATGACGTAGTATGTCTGCATATATCATTGCTCCTATCAGCCATGCTGGCTCATAGCTATATCCCTGCAGAGTTCATGAGAGTGTATATCTTGCCCCTGGTTAAAAATAAGTACGGAGACATTCTGTCCAGCAATAATTACAGGCCTATTGCTGTCGCTTCCTGCTTCTCGAAACTACTAGAAAAACTCTTGTTACGCCGATTAAATGATTTTCTATGGACATCTCCTAATCAGTTTGGCTTTAAAAGGTCCCACTCAACTGACCTGTGTATCTATGTACTTAAAGAAACAATATCTAAATACATTGACAGTAATTCAACTATTTATAGCTGTTTCCTAGATATAAGTAAGGCATATGATAGGGTGAACCACGATATTTTATTTGCAAAACTAGAAGACAGGAAGGTTCCCATGTACATATTAAATTTATTGAAATTTTGGTATTCCCACCAATCTTTCACTGTTAGGTGGGGCAACGTACTATCCGAGTGTTTTGGCTCCTCTTGCCGGGTGAGATAAGGCTCCTTGCTCTCCCCTATGCTGTTTAATGTGTATATCGACGGAGGTGGCCGGTATATTCCCCACGGTATATTCCACCACGGTAAATTCCACCAGGTAAATTCCACCAATGGTAAATTCCACCAAAGTAAATTCCACCAGGTAAATTCCACCAATGGTAAATTCCACCAGGTAAATTCCACCCCAAATTATTTAAAATAAAATATGATTTAAATAAGTAAAATGTAAATATTTTATTCATATGGGTACAAATAGAAGAATACAACGAATATTACAATAATTTATGGTGCTCTTCCAATATGTGCTCCACCGCGAAATTTACATTCCAATACGTGATCTACCTTAGATTATTCGGATTAGCAGCAGGTACGTTAGTTAGCCTTATAAGGCTAACTAACGAAAATATCACGACTTAACCTACCAATCGTCAAGGGCGTATAGTTGACCTAACGATTGGTTAGGTTAAGTCATGATATTTTCGTTAGTGCTAATCCGAATAATCTAAGGTAATATTTACATTTTACTTATTTAAATCATATTTAAGTAATGTAAGTAAAATGTAAATATTACCTTAGATTATTCGGATTAGCACTAACGAAAATATCATGACAACCTAACCAATCGTTAGGTCAACTATACGCCCTTGACGATTGGTTAGGTTAAGTCGTGATATTTTCGTTAGTTAGCCTTATAAGGCTAACTAACGTACCTGCTGCTAATCCGAATAATCTAAGGTAGATCACGTATTGGAATGTAAATTTCGCGGTGAGCACATATTGGAAGAGCACCATAAATTATTGTAATATTCGTTGTATTCTTCTATTTGTACCCATAGGAATAAAATATTTACATTTTACTTATTTAAATCATATTTTATTTTAAATAATTTGGGGTGGAATTTACCTGGTGGAATTTACCATTGGTGGAATTTACCTGGTGGAATTTACTTTGGTGGAATTTACCATTGGTGGAATTTACCTGGTGGAATTTACCGTGGTGCAATTTTCCGCGGTGGAATTTACCTAGAACCATCGACGGATTAATTTAATGAGGCAACAGTGGGATGTTGTATAGATAACACAAGGATAAATAACTTAGTTTATGCCGATGATATGGTGTTAAGTCCCTCTGTAAAAGGTCTGGATCGGCTACTAAAAATCTGCGAAGTGTATTCGCAGAAACATGATATTCTTTTTAATGTTACAAAAACTAAGGTTATGCAATTTCATCCTAAAAGCTGTAATCAGCCAGCTGATATAAGGTTTAAAATGAATGGTGAAGTAATTGACGAAGTACAAGAGTTTAAGTATTTGGGTCAAATTATTACCAGCTCCTTGAGTGATGACTCGGATATAAGAAAACAATCTCGAAGCCTGTGTGCTAAAGCGAATATGACCATAAGGAACTTTCGATTCTGTACAAGTGACGCTAAAGACACTCTCTTTCGTACTTTTTGCAGTAATATATACGGACAGCAACTGTGGGTGAATTATAAAAAAGGTTCTGGCAGAACTCTAAATTTGCTGTACAACAGGTCTTTTAGACTCTTACATAAATTACCCCCGAGATGCTCAGCTTCGCAAATGTTTGCTACCCGCAATGTCCCGAGCTTCCCGGAGGTAACAAGACGTGCTCAATACAGTCTAATGCAAAGAATTAAAAAATCAACCAACTCGATCATCCAAGCTATCCACGAGTCCTGCCATTTATCCTCTAAGCTATGGACTTCTTGGTACGAAAACGTCTGTCTGTAGCTCCACTTAACTTCGACATTACAGTATTATTTCTAATCAATTGTGTATATTTTTATCCTTAGTATATGAACTGTCATTGTATTAATAATATTTGTCATATGGACTATAGTCTGCCAATAAACATTTTCATTTTCATTTTCATAATGTAAAGAACGACGCTTGTGTAGAAGAGCGTCTGCACAAGATGAGGAGAGAGAGAACTGCAGTGGTTAGCATATCCGACCGGAAATTGGATGATCCTGTGTTCGATTCCTGGGAGGTGCCTCATTTTTCATTTGCTCGTTCTCTCTCCTTATTTTGTCCGGACGCTCTTCTACACAATCTTTCTTTACATTAATCATACTCTGTGTTGTTTGCAGTTAATATATATATATATATATATTCGATGACATAAGTCACATTCCCCGTGTGAGCATAAAAATAAAACAAAAGAAAGAGACCCAGCATTTCAAAGATATAAATTCTTCAACGTCTCTCATTTACCATGGAAACCAATGTATACGTCTTTGAGGAAACCGAGTATTTGGAAGAATATTTAGGAAACACTGCATATTATTATTATAACCAGCAAAATTTGAGCGTATCTCGTTGTAGCAGGTCGCTGGGCTGTAAGGTTTATGAAAATTTGTCATTTATGGTAGAGCCAATATTTTTGGTCTCTCGTAGCATCAATTTTGGACGCCGGTAGCGTCCCTCCTTTTCCTTTGTTGAAAGTGGCAGAGTTAGGTTATGACTATACAGAGAGCTCTCCTGCAATTCAATTTTTGGTTGTCTAGATACATGATTGTTGCACCGTGTAATGATGCAAGTTCGATTGTGTTGTTGGTACAAGGTGTAGGCTGCTTAGAAAGAAGCTTACAAATAGTTTTTTATTTATGATAACTGGGTTCTGAAGGAGGGCTTCTTCAATTGACTGCCCTAAGGTAAAATGAAGTAGGAACACAGAGTGACCCCTAACCTTTGTTTTAACTTAACTTAGGCTATAAGTTAAAGTTGCTCCTTCTGAGCTGAGCTGATCTAGGCTGGAATTCCGAAACCCCTTAAAAAATAACAAGCGGATCTTTTTTTTTCAGAAATGCATTAGTCAGACCTTTAGTAATTATTATAGAAAATTACAGTTATTGTAGTTCTCTCTCTCTCTCTCTCTCTCTCTCTTTCTATATATACACACAGTATATACTACAGTTCGTAACCTCTTTTTACATTCCTACACACACATATGTAATAAGCGGAGAGAAAAGATGAAAAGACACCAATTAAGAATAAGACTATTTCGTCACTTTTGTTTTGGGTGTCAATTTTTTAAATGCAAATTTTTAAACAATTTATTTCCACCGTTGACAATTAGGCGAAAGGAGGCAGTGAGGGTCGGAGAGGTGCTTAGCATCACATCTCTCACGAAATGTCAGCGTCATGAAGGCCTCCGTTAGCTGATAGATCATACAGATAGATAGATAGATAGATAGATATATAGATAGATAGATATATAGATAGATAGGTAGATAGGTAGACAGATGGGGAGCTAGATGGATAGATGTTCTATATTTTCATAGTTTAATGTATGAAAAGCAATAGCAAAAACATATAATTCCGAAATGAAAATTAATCATTCACAGTTTTTCTTCCCGATTTTTTATAGGAATTGTGAGTGCGGAACGAGTAAATGCATTTGCTTTTCACTAATGCAATAAATAGTTTAGGAATTTAACCTTGAAAAAATGTTGTAAGGCATTAAACGAGATGAGCAATAGACACGGACCAATACAGCTAATTGGAAACCACCATTTTGAAAATTAAATGTAAATACGATTAAGATTATAAAAACAAGGATTATAACAGCGAATGTAAATGAGTTAGTACGGTCGATAATGAGTGAAATAAGTGCCCGTGGACAAGAAGTGATATAGGAAGACGCGAAGATGTCCAGATAAAGAGAGAGATTCTCTTCGCGCCAAACAAAATCCTCGTCTGGAAACCATAAATTTCAAGGCATACGTGAAGACCGTCAATAAATCAGGGAATAGGCGAAGAATTATTTTTCTTATTTTACCAGCTCTTAAACTATGGCGCACGAGAGAGATTTACAACCCATGACACTGTTAATGTCAAATATACGTCAAAAGGGTAAGTTATACGCGTTCTCTTAGAGCTCAAGACGAAATTTTATTCGGAGCCTTCAGAGAAAAAGTTCGAGAACTAAAATTGCACTATTTGGAATAAAAGTAATAGAATAGAGCGTTCTCGTAACGAAAAACCTTCTATTTTTATTATTCCTACCCAAATTGAATGTCCTTTTTTGACAAAGTCTACTTGATCGTCATCATAAGACGCAAATTGTGAAACTTGGAATCTGTATATTATTGGTTCAGTGTACACACACACACACACACACACATATATATATATATTCCATTTTTTCAAGTGTTCTTTACTTTTTGTAACTGTAAATGAATTGGGGTTTTATTGCAAATTAAGAATTTAAAACGCTTTCAATGTTAAACACTTTTATTAGAATTTAGTCGGCATATATTGCACCGGGAAATTACACGAATTTTAATTTTCATTTCTGCGTAATCACCCTTCGTGCAAATCAATTAAAACTCAGACGCTCAAAAAAATCGACTCATTATTATTATTATTATTAGTAGTAGTATTATTATTATCATTATTATTATACGAGTATATGTACTATATTATATTTTTACTTTCAAACTTCATATTAACTTTTTAATATACTTTAGTATTTCTTCAATTACTGAATGAATAAAGCTTTTTATTACGTGATGCATTCGATTATATCAGAAGAAGAAATTAGGTAGATAGCGAATGATTCAATCTTCCGAATTCTATGCAATCATGGAATCATGTATACTATATTTACGAGTTAACTCCCGATAAGGTACATTTAAAATGTTGTAATTTTTCCATTATAATATGAGTATGATAATGATGAGGATGGAACGCTCTATCATATTAAAAAAATCTGGAAATGAAGAGAATGTTGGTGTTAGCCTAGGTCCTTCTAATTATTCCCATCATGTTCTCTATGATATCGCTCGCCACCTGTCAATCTATTCATCTATCTACCTACGGTATATCTAATTCTTCTATAATAGTGATTTCATTCCGGTTTCGTCTTTTGTGAGGGTATATAGTGTTAAGTAAACAAAATCCTCATTTTAAACTTGGTTGAACTCGAACTAAACATTGAGAAAGATACTTTATTCGCAACAACCAACTACAGAGTTAAATATCTGCCAACCACTTCAAGTAATTAAGCCAACCATGAAATGATTGCGATAATTATTTAATTTATGACCAGAAACATAAGCATAATTAGGGTTGGATTAACCGCTGGGATTGATTCGCGAATATTTAATTATGCATCTGGGTGTTGTAACTTAGTTAAGTACAGGGTGTTCATAAAGTCACGCGAGTGAATATGCATGTACACTTCACCATGTTCACTCGCGTGACTTTATGAACACCCTGTATAATTGAATAGTAGAGTATTCTTTTAAAACCTATGGACGAAATGTGCGATCTCAAAGAAGCTACATTTGAACAACCATTACTGAAATAAACTAAAATACTTTAACTGGTATTGATTTTGTCTGTAAATAAATAAAAGCTTTGGAAAGCAGTATGAAATAACGAGTTTTGCTTTGAATCCTGTTCCATCATTTGAGGTGATGGTGACTCAGTCCCCGATTCTGTTTTCTTCGTCTGCGTACGTTGAAACGATGCGAGCGCCTGTCTGTATAGTGCCTGTCGAGGCCTTATAGGCAGTCAAAATTTGGTTAAAACTGTGGAGAAATCACCGAGTGAAGTTTACTTTAAGTTGATTTAATTCGCGTGATCTGCCACTCATGAAGGAAACTTACTTTAATTACTTTGAGATGCTTTATGAGGGTTTGAACGATGATTCAGGATCGACCCGCGGGCCACTCTTCTGCGGCATCTCGCCTCATTTGCGGGATTTGGTGGAGGAGGGAATCGCTTTCCCGATCTCCTCCTGCCTTCGTAACCAACTACGCATTGTTGGTTCGGGACTTTGCACACGAACTTGTTCAGCTGGTTCTTGAAATTATTCAGGTTGATTTGTTGGGGGGTTTCTCAGTTCTTTGGGCAGGACATTAAAAAGTTTTGGGCCTCGTATTCCGAGGGTATTTTTCATCCTTTCTATTCTTCCATCCATCCATTATAATAATCAATTATTTATTCATCAAATGGTGAATACAAATTAAGGAAGTAGGACTTTAAACCCGTGGTTCATGTTAATTAATCCTATTAAAGGGATTGTGAGCTTAATTCGAGGATTTTAACCTGAAACTAATGTAAAAATTATTTAAATTATGCGACATGGAGAATCTGCTTGTTGAAGACATGGCCGAAGCGCTATGTTTATCGCAAATTTCATATGCAAATGAAGCAAAAGGCTATAATTTTCAATTTAAAATATTAGGTGACTAAGTTACACTGCGTTGCTAGCGTCCATTGCTCATTGGACAACACCATTTCCACATAAGCAAAGTGGAGATACTGAAGTTGGGGGTTCGAATCCCGATTATGGTGGTAATATTAATATATGTTAGAACAATTGGGCGCATTAAATTGGCCTGAGCGTTGTGCCAGTTTCTGGCACTCTTGACTGATTATATATTACACTTCGTCGCTCAGTAAGTAACAATGTAGGACAAACAAATAATTAATCTAACAAAAAAGTTAGTCTGAACATTTTATATAGTTTCCTCGTAGAACATAATAATTGTGAAACTGGACTATTTATTTTATTTAATTTGGCCCTAAAGCTTTAGACTTTACAGGGCTCTTATTAAGAGTAAAACATAGTTAGTATTACCATTTAATACCATTTGAATTTTCTGTCAACAGGCTTTTCAGCCTCTTAAGACAGCTCTAATGTTACAGTACTTCACCAGCTGTCAATGTGCAAATGCGGCCGCTGGTGACCAAACTGAAATCGTATTTTTCTTCATAGTTGTATTTTAAGGGTTGATTTGCCCACAGCTTATCAAGTCTCGACTCAAAAGATTTTACAGTTGGTGCCATTACCACATATTCAGTTAGACTATTCCATATGTTTACATTTCTATGTATAAATGAATGTTTCCTCTTATTTATCCCAGCTTGTATTTATCCCAGTTTGTATTTATCCCAGTTTGTAACTCTGCAGTCATATTTGCCAGATAGTATCTCATACAGTTCTATCACATCACCCCTGAATCGTCTATTTGTCTCAGTGTTGGCAGACCCAATTTACGTAGCCTTTCTGGGTATGCGTCGTTCTTTAGATTTGGTATCAACTTTGTTGCTCTGCGTTGAACATTCTCAATCATGGTTATATACTTTTTTATATTGTGGTGACCACACTGCATTTGCATACTGATATTGATATTGATATTCGCATATTGCGTATTGATAATAAATAAATCATGAATAAGTATTATTAATAATTAAGATGTATTAATCTTAAATTATCATTATCGATAATGTTTATGAAAGATAATTAAACCTTAATTATAAAATAGTCAAGACACTGAGTTTGATTTGATAACATACGCAGTGGATAGTATATCAAACAATTACAAGTACTGATTCTACCTAGGAATCAGTGGAAATATTAAACTACGAAATATTGAACTACAGGGTGATTCACTCGCTAGTAGCCCCAGAGTATCGTATTGGCGATACTCTGGGGCTACCAGCGAGTAAATCACCCTATATGTTAACTGGAATATGTAAAGTGTAAGATACTTTTGTATCATTATTAAAGGGAACGATCGAAGGTGGAGAAATCTTGGTAGGAAAATAGAAGGATTGACTACAGTATACCGAAGTCGAAGAGCCGCTAGCAACATATTTACTTAAAGCTTCAGTGAAGAAGAGCCAAACATGAAAATATTAAAGAATGAAAATGATTTAAAGGCCTTTTCCGAAATTTGGACTGTTTCCTATTTTTTGGAAAATAAGATATTTAATGTAGAATTTTACGCTAATTTAAAAAATGTAAGTCTTTCTTTGGAGAAATTATTATTTCAAAAGTTACACAGTGTTCTAGTTTACTATAGTTACTATTTTAAAAGTTACATGGTGTACTAGTTTACCTGTAGACTATAGTTACTGTAGAAAAATCTTTTGTATGTATATATTGATTTGTCATATTGTTTATATTATTTTTGATAAATTTTAGTTTTTCTATAGATATTAGATAACGTTAAAACTAACGAAAATATCACGACTTAACCTAACCAATCGTCAAGGGCGTAACAAATTAACCGGTAATTATTCGTTTTTTGACCCAGTCTCTTTTTATAATGAGAGCAAACGTTTCTGGTCAATTTGGAGGTGCTCTGCACGAATCTGCCATCCGTTTCCTGTGCAAATGCGTAGTTTTCGAGATATCGTCATCTCGAAAACTACGCATTTGCACAGGAAACGGATGGCAGATTCATGCAAAACACCTCAAAATCGACCAGAAAAGTTTGCATTAGTGCTAAACACAACCTAACCTAGCTTAACCTAACCTAACTTAGCCTAACCACCTAACCTAACCAGTCACCTTATTTTGGAGGATATAGTTCTGCAATTGCAGTAAGGAAGTGATGCAGAACTGTAGAATCGTCAGGATGTTCTGCCAGGAACAAGTATCGTGCGAAATATTTCCGGTAATGAGGACGTCTATTCCCAGCACGTAAAACCCACGATTTCACATCCTTCCATTTTTTTACGGCACCTAAACACCTTCGAGTCTTGTCTTAAAATACAGGCAGTATTACATTTAGGGCAAATCACGGATGTCGGAATTATGCCGTGATTGGAAAAAAAATCTAAACTTTTATCTTCATCGAGGCCAACAAGGCGGATTAGGTCTTCGAAATCAAGTTCACAAGATTGACACATCATACCAGTAGAACGAAAATTACCACACTAACCAGAAACAGAAAGAAGTAGCCAAAGCAAGAAAAAGTAGCCAAAAAAAGCCAAGTAGCCAAAAAAAGCCAAGAAAAATCTCCAAAAAAGTCCAAAAAAGGTAGCCCAAATAAACAAACCAACCGAAATTTATATACATACATATTAGAAAGTAGAAAATATATTTTTTAAAAAAGTACATTTTACACAAATTTGCACAAGATAATATATATATTTTCTTATTCAGCTTTGATTGGTTATTCAATATATATTGCTGTTATAGCTGGGTGTGACTGGGTCAAAAAACGAATATTAACCCAATTAACCTAACCGGGCATTCAATTAACCTAACCGGGCATTCAATTAACCTAACCGGGCATTCAATTAACCTAACCGGGCAGTCAATTAATCTAATCGGACATTCAGTTGACCTAACCGGGCATTCAATTAACCTAACCGGGCATTCAGTTGACCTGATTGATACCTACTTGTGCGAATTCATGTGGCGACAGAAAAATAACAGTCGAAATCTATTCACACAAATACTTAGTAACATAAGCCAATATTACTAAAGAATACAATAGTTCTTGTATTAGTTTTCAGTTGTATTGTTATAGTTTTTGACCTAATACAAAATTACAATAACAAACATAACTTCTGAACCGCTCATTTCTCAAAAAAAAAGACTCACATTTTTTAAATCGGCCTAAAAATCTACATTAAATATCTTATTTTCAAAAAAATTGGAAACAGTCCAAATTTCGAAAAAGCTCCAAATTTAATTTTGGAAAACTCCTCGAAAATTTAAAAATATTTTGATGGACAAAACATAATTAACACAATGCCTTAATAACAATTATGTAGAATTGCCTGATGCAGTGGCTGTTCTAATACCTCCATGTATAAGCAGCTTGAAAACTTGGAGCAAGTGTAGTTTACGTCCCCCTGACGCAAAAGGGGATACAAACTACATTAGGTCAAAGTTGGGGAACGTAAACTGAATCCAGGACAAAAACTCACTGGACAAAAACTCGCTGGACAAAAACTCACCGGACAAAAACCAACCGGACAAAAGTTTACCACTTAAATGCAAAAGAGGACAAAAACTCACCAGACAAATGATTTTGCGAAGTACATACACTCTAGTTTAGATCTTAAGATTTTAAAGTCATTGTAGATAATTACTCTTCATCTTTCAAATTGTTCTGTTTTTAACCAAATTGGTATACTAATGTAGTTTTGGTCACTGATTTCAAAAATAACTTTCTTTTTTTTGGAGAAATGAAAAACAAACATGTCAGAGCACTTTAAATAATTAATGTGTTTTTAACGAAAATATCATGACTTAACCTAACCAATCGTCAAGGGCGTACAGTTGACATAACCGGGCATTCAAATGACCTAACCTGGCATTCAATTGACCTTACTGGGCATTCAATTGACCTAACTGGGCATTAATTTATAACGAAAGATTGGTAGGTTGGTGAAAAATTAATATTGGTTGTTTGGTTAAAAACAGAACAATTTGAAAGATGAACAATTTGAAAGATGAAGAGTAATTATCTACAATGAGTCTAAAATCTTGAGATCTTAAGATCTTAAGATCTAGACTAGAGTGTATGTATTTCGGAAAAACATTTGTCTGGTGAGTTTTTGTCCGTGCCCTACGTAAACTACACTAGGATCTTTAGGAGACATTTTGGACCTTTTCCAGTTTGTGTACCGTTTTTCATATAATTTATTTTTGCTTCTTTTCAGATCAAAAATGAGTGATAAAAAATGAGTTCTTGATAACCTAACCTAACCTAACCTAACCTAACCTAACCCACATTATAAATAAATAATTTCAATCTAAAAATGTTTACTATGCTGTATGTAATGTACTGTAGAAAACGGTACATAAACTGGAAAACGTCCGACATTTTTTAAATGAATCCATCAAATAAAACGTTAAAACTAACGAAAATATTACGACTTAACGAATCGTCAATTTATATATATAAATATATATATAAAAATTGACGATTGGTTAGGTTAAATATTTTCGTTAGTTTTAACGTTTTGTTTGATTAGGTATACGCGGACAAAGTTGGGGAACGCAAACTACACTAGGATAATGTAGGGGAACGTAAACTACACTAGGCACCATAGGAGGACGTAAACTACACTTGCTCCGAAAACTCTTTTATTAAATATGTAAGTCTTTAGTTCAGTGTCTGGATAACGCATCCCTCTCTCTTTCAACCTTTCAAATGTTCCATGCGATGATTCCTCATTTCACGAAGGTCAAGTTTGCCGCCCCTCCTCTCGAGTTGGCATGGTGAAATAGTGAGTTGGTTTCTTGTACTCTCCACCTCACATAGCCAGGTACGCCAGGCTCATCTGGGATTGTTCTGAGCCAGGCGTCTAATCTTTTTTTGAAGATGTCCATCGCAACACCACTCGTGTTATAACTTTGGTTAGATTCCGCCCGAATTGTTCATTCTGACGAAGATCGAGCTTTTCACCCCACCCTAGACCTACAGTTTAACGTGGAATCCGAACCACGCCCCACCAGCAGCCCAGCTTCTTAACCACTAGGCCACCCAGGGTACCTATTTATCTACCAACCGCTTTCTTTATTATGTGGAAGGGTGAACAGCTGGGTTCTGCTGTGCGCCGGCTGCCGTCACCGAGACTCGAACCCGGGGCCGATGGATTCGTAGTCAGCGACGCTAACCATTACACCACCGAGGCGCAATATATATATATATATATACACCGTATATACCGTATATATATATATATATATATATAACGTAAAGAACGACGCTTGTATAGGAGAATATTCCGCGCAAGATGAGAGAGAGAGAGAACGAAACAAATGAGGTAACCATCCGGGAATCGAACCCGGGATCTTCCGATTGCCGGTCAGATATGATAACCATTACACCATGGGCCTCACTCAATCAAATGTCATAATTCTTCTACATACGCGCAGAAACCAATGCCCCAAGTTAATTATACTGCGTGTTTGCAGTTTAAATATATATATATATATATATATATATATATATATATATATATATATATATATAATATATATATATATATTTAGGGTGATTAAAAAAAATCAAAGTTTTTTTTTTTTAATTGTTCAACCTGTATTTTTGTTCCCTATGACAAAAAAGTAGTGTATGCCAAATTTGGTGAATTTTAAATAAAATTTAGTATGTGCTACCAGGCGTCAAAGTTTCCCTCTTTTTCAATTTGTTTGTTTTTACAACTTATGATTTTATGTTTAATTGTTTATATTTCAGAATTTTTAATTAATGGTTTATATACTAGCTTGCTTTTAATTGTTGCTTGGAACTCGTAATTTTGATACCAATTAATCGATTATGGAAGCTAGGCCGAACTCACCATCACCCAGTTGCTCATTTGGGAGAAGTTCTACAAGAAAAGAAACTGAAGTATGGCTAATTGGGCAGCCCTCTGCAGTACTAAAAACATCCGTATTACCATCAGAGAAGGAAATGATGGCCCTCTTCATGCACTACAGAAATATTAAAAAGCAAGACATTAGAGAATCATGCTGCTCTACTGCAGATGATGTGCAAGCAGTTTGGACAAAAGCAGGAATACCAGCAAAACAAAGAATACATGTAGTAGATAAAATTCAAGGAATACTGAAGGAATGACAGCTGCTTAAGAAAAACAAAGCAAACAAATTGAAAAGATCACAAAATTTAAATAATAAAGAAGAAAAATGGAAAGATAAACTGGAAAACTTATTTGACATTGCTCATGAGAATGCTATGCAGCTTATAAAAATAGAAGATGATAAGAAATTCTTGAAAATGCAACGGGAGAAAGGACGTCATGGAAAAATGGGTACCATTGATAAGGCTGTTGCTAAAAAAGAGCAAAGAGCAGCAGAAAAGCAACAACGTTATGAAAAGAGGAAAGCAGAAGAAGAGATCAAAAGAAAGAAGAGTGAAGAGGCTGTCATACTCACCAGTACATCATCAGAATCAGAATCAGAGGAGAGTAAAAGTGATGAATCTGGTTTCTGTGCTGCACAACCTTCAACATGGAAAAGTAAGGTTGGCAAACGTAGAAAATTGTTTGATGATAAATTATTAGGAAGTCTTGATGTTGCAAAATTGAGTGACAGAAATGCGTCTCTTTTTAATGCAAACAATCAGACATCGCTTGAATGGGACATCTGCGAACAAATAAAATGCGTGTTTCAATACAACGGCAGCCAATACTGGTCCTAGAAATGGTGCAGCTATTCTTCTAGAACAAAAATTCGACAACGATTTATTGTGGCTGGCATGTCGACACCATATATTTGAAATTATGCTGGAAGCTGTTGTTTCAAAGTCTTTATCACCATCTTCTGGCCCAGATATAGTCCTTTTTAAGAAGTTCAGAGAAAAATAGTCAAGCATTAATAAGGAGGACTACGAGACAGCATTATCAGATCCAGATATCTATGAAAATATTCATGACATCAAAGATGACATAATTATATTTGCAACAAATCAACTAGATACATTCCAACCAAGAGACGATTACCTAGAACTATTGCAGTTAACAATTATTTTTTGGGGAGGTGAACCAAAAGGTGGAATCAAATTTAAACATCCAGCGGGACTTCATCGGGCTAGGTGGATGGCCAAAATTACATATTCATTAAAAATTTTTATGTTCAAATCTCAGTTCAAAATTTCAGTAAAAGACAAAAAAGGACTAAAAGACATCTGTCTATTTGCTACTCGGTTATATGTAAAGGCATGGTTTACAGCTCCTGTGCCATCTTGCGCTCCTCGTCTTGCTCTGGAATTATTACAGAATCTTGTAGTCTACAAACAAATAAATGACACAATTGCATTTGTTGCTATTAAAAAACTGTTAGGTCACCTCTGGTACCTATCAGAAGAACTGGTAGCCTTGGCCTTTTATGATGATGAAGTGCCTACTGAAACGAAAAAACAAATTGTAAAGGCCTTGCAAAATACAACAGAAACTCTTCCTGCAAAACGGGCTTTTCTAGATCCTGCACTTATTCCAACGAAGAAATTAGAAGATTTTGTCATCAAATACTCAAAGATTCTTTACAATAACAGAATTTAGTTCAAAATTTTTACTCAAAGATGCTAAAGAATGGCATAATGATGAAGAGTATAACTCCGCTAAGAACCTATCAAACAGTGGAAAGTCGTGAATGATATAGTGGAAAGAGGAGTAAAATTAATGGATGAATATAATAAAATACTAACACATGACGAAGATCAAAAACAATTCTTGCTACAAGTAGTGAAAAACTACAGGGCTGTTTACCCTGATAGAAAGAAAGAAACATTGATGAAGTAAGGACAGCTAATGTCTCAAATATCATGCTAGTTTAATTATGCATGCTTGTGGTTATGGTAGGACCTTCGGGGGAGCTTTCCACATTAAAAAAAAGCAATGCGCCTTGTACTGTACCCCCTGGGTGGTGTGGAAAAATTTGACAATTTGAGTCGTTGTCAATTTTTAATTGCTGGTAGCAACCCCTAAAAATTAAAAATTTGCTAAAATATTTTAGGATAGTTGTTTTTATGCTGATATGAACCATTTAAAGGGTTGAACACATTAAAATATAAAAAATGTTTTTTTACCCCCATATTTGAATCATCCTAATATATATATATATATATATATATATATATAATATATTATATATATATATATATATATATATATCCCTTTGAACTCCATGGCGAGTTATTATAAACTAATTATTAAAAATAAATTAGGCAATATACAATTATATAAATAATAACTAAATATATATTCGTAGGTTTATTATGAAAACTACTGTATTATAAAATAGCTGAATTTGATACTTCAAATAAACTTCAAAGCTTCATTAAGTTTACTGACTGTGAGCACGTTTCTACAAATAATTACTCAGCAACATTTACAGCGATTTACATTTAAAAAAAAACCATACAATATAATGAAAATAATTGTGAGATCTCGGCCTGTTTTTGATCTTTCCAATGTATCTGACGAGGTTCAATCATGGCATTTTATTTAAAATAATGGAATTCCTAATTATATTGTTAGCTGTATAAGGTATTGGCATGTTTATCGGTGCGCAAAAGTAAAATTTCAAGATGTAGTGTCAGATATGTTTGGTTGCTAAGAGCAACGAAGTGCATACACGACGAGAGATTATGCCTTCTCTATTATTTTCTTTATTGCGTATGCATAAATAACTTAATTAATGGTATCTCTTCGACTAAGTTACGATGCCTATACTAAAACTTAATTGATATTACAATCTCCATAAATTTAAGTTACGAATTTTTACCGTAACTTATTTAGTTGATTTTGGAATTATATTTTAAAATTCACAATTAATACATAGAAAACCTTTTTGTTTAAGTTCAAATAATTGTTTTATTTATATTTGAACAGAAATCTAGTAAATATTGTTAATAATTTAATGTATCTTGGTTTCGCAGTTGATAAGTAAATTGTGGGGATGCAGTTCTGATCATACACCAACATTTTACAACACTTTTAATTATCTTAAAAAATTAAATTAAATTAAAATTCTCAGTCTACTCCCGTTGTTTCTCAGCAATTATTTAAGTCATAAAGATTACGGATGCATGGAGCTCATTTTATGGCTTGACCTAATCACCCGTGCATGCACGGTTGTGGTATGAGCTGTATATACCTTAATGACCAGCGCCCGTAGCTCAGTGAGTAACGCCATTTCCCCGTAAGCGAAGTGAAGATACTAAGGTCGGGGGTTCGAGTCCAGATGGTGCTAGTAAAAATAATCTAGAAGTTAGCGCAATGGGCCGCTTTCGTCTTGCCTGAGCGCTGTGCCAGTTTCTGACCCTCCTCATTATTATTATTAAGGCTACGTCGTGGCCGCTATGATAACATAGTACCGCTTCCAATTAGATCAGCGAAGTTAAGCGACATTGGGTTTGGGTTTTAGTTGAACGCGGGGCCGTCCTCCGCGTCCAAATTATGTAGCGGCCCGTGGTTCGAATCCCACAAAGCCGTAGGTCCCGTCCATCATACGAGTTTGATATTGCGAAGGAGGTTAAAACAACCGAGTCAACCCAAATTATTATTATTATTGTACCCATAAAAAAAAGTCTCGCACTAAAGAATATTTAGAATCTGTGAAAGAAAGAATTAAAGCTTCTGTAGAATATATAAGTAGAATTGGACTCGTAATTATACTTATTTTAATAATAATAATATGAAATTTGCAAAAATGAGTTTAGCCTCAAGACTGGTTTTTTTTTTTTTTTTTTTTTTTCAGTTTAAGCCCTGAAAATTTAACACTTTCTCTAGTAATTCTATATACTGTTTTTGAGTCACGTTCGATTTACACTGGAAAGGAATTGACAATGATGTGGACCTTTTGAAGGCGAGAGGATCAAATTTGCCCAAAAACTCGAGAACTCCCCTTGCTAACAAGATTTTACTGACCATTATATATTTGAAACTGAGATATTTATATAAGCCTTTATCTGATAATCTACGAGTATATTTTTACTTCACTAAGTTTTATATTTAAATTTTAATGCAGTTCGTAGTTACATGAAAAAACAAACCACAGTATCTATTTTGTATTCAATCCACGTTAAAGAGAATGAAATACTCATTTTGTGTTTTATATATAATTTTATGTGTGTCAACACTCGATAGCTTAAATTTTAGTTATTTTTTACTATACTTTATTTAATTTAGAGTCAATGAATTAATTTCATTGCAAAAAAAAAAGTAAAAATCTACTCCGCTGTTTGAAACTTTAAAAAAGGTACATTTTAGAATCATTTTCAGTAACAGGATAAAAGTTTTTTTTGTCAATAAGAATATTTTAAATGTTTTTTTTTCATATATCTCTCTGTCAAAGCATGTTAAAGTCAAAAAACAAAGAATATACAGTACATTATTTTCTACAAAAAAAGATATCTAAAGTGTATATATATATATATATATATATATATATATATATATATATATATATATACGAGGGAGCTGAAAAGTAATTCCTCCACTTGAATAATTCTGGATTGTGTAGAGGTAGCCAGATAAAACCGGTTTTGTGTTATAACTTGATATCCCCACCCCATTCCAGATTGTGTAGAGGTAACCAGATAAAACCGGTTTTGTGTTATAGCCTAATATATCCTACACTCGTTCCACACGTTGGTTCAGTATCAATTACAATAGAAGGAGTAAAGATGTTCGCTTCAAGCAACGTGCCGTAATTGAATTTTTGACTGCGGAAAGTGTTGCTCCCATAGACATTCATCGGCAAATGCAAGTTGTGTACGGCAAATAGTGTGTTGATGTGAGTACCGTTCGACGTTTGGCGAGACAGTGTAAAGGAGGAGAAACAGGGCAAGAAGATTTGCGAGACAAACCGCGAAGTGGAAGGCCCGTAACGGCAACCGGCGAGTCTCATCGGAACTACGTTGACGAACTGATTTGTCGAAATCGTCGCATTAAACAAAATTAAATTGCTGCAATGCTCGATATCTCCAAAGAGTGAGTGGAACACATCATCAGTATTCTCAGTTACCGAAAGGTCTGCGCCAGATGGGTGCCTCGCATGCTCACTGCCAAGATGAAAACTGAGAAACTACGCATTTGTCAAGAAAATCTGCAGCGCTTCGAAAATGAAGGAGATGAGTTTCTGCACAGCATTGTGACAGGAGGCGAGGCGTGGGTTCACCATTATGACTCTGAAAATAAACGGCAATCCATGGAATATCGGCACAAAAATTCACCGCAACCAAAAAAATTCAAAGTTCAAAATTCGGCTGGAAAAGTGATGATGGCTGTTTTTTTGGGATATAAATGGTGTTGTTCTCGAAGACTTTACGGAAAGAGGGACAGCAATCAACTCCGCACGTTATATTGAAACGCTGAAGATGTTGAAAAAACGGATCAGAAGGGTTCGCACCCACAAGAAAGCAGTCATTGTTCACCATGACAACGCACGGCCTCACACCAGTGTTCAAACGCGAGAAGCAGTTGAGGATCTGCAATTCACCGCCTTGCTGCATCCACGATATAGCCCCGATTTAGCACCATGCAATTTTCACCTCTTTCCTAAACTTAAAGAACATCTCCGTGGAAATCGCTACGAGTCTGACGAAGAAATTAAGGCCGCTGTGAAATTTTGGTTTCGTAGTCAAAGCTCCGAGTTTTATTGGGATGGATTTGAAAAACTCATTTATCGTTGGCATAAATGTATCGAGGTAGAGGTAATTTTATAGAAACGTAAATGTATCGTTTTGAAGAATAAACTCTAAGGTACAGATCGGTTTTTGTTTCGATAAAATCCTTTAGCCCGTTTAAAGTTTGAGTAGAGGCATTACTTTTCAGCTCACCCTCATATATATACATATACGCACCAGGGTTAACAATGATGAATTTCACAATTAACACGTGAAATAAATAAATAATGCACACCCACAAGAATGAGATGTACGAATATATGAAAGGCCTTGGAATCGCTTTTCATTTTCCTTGTGGGTGTGCATCTTATATGTATATATTATTCACGAAAACTGAAAATTGCACTTCCATATATCGACATACATATATATATATATATATATATATTAACGAAATATTTATAGGACCACTTTTATTGATCATAATGTACAGTAGGGTGTGTCACTTTTGGACTTTTTTTGAAAAGTTATGGTGCTTACCTCTTATATTGTGACAAATTGACCAAAAAAAAGACAATCGGGTAGTATTTAGGGTCCCCGCCCCCATTTGAAAAATAAGCCCCCTATTCACACCAAAAATGGTGATGTTTGGAGATATTTTTGGTCATAGTTTCCTTACTAATCATCGTATTTCAAAAATTTTGCTACCAAAATGTAGAGAATAATAATGCGCTTCAATCTGAGTAGTCTTTATTAACATTTGAGTTAAATTTATTAAATTTTTTATATCTCTTTGGTCATTTTGATGCATTTTCTAAGAGAAAAATGCTGCTGTTTTATATCTTTGGAAGATCTGAACTGCAATAAAATATTATCTTATATATTTTGGATGTCACCGCCATCCATAGCGCATCATCCCAATGCAGCTCTGCGGCGATGGGCTTTGAAAATATAAAACAAAAAAGCAAATGGGCTTAAATGAGCAACACTTCTTTGGTTTAGAGATTCAAGGTGGGAACAACTTTGTACATGTTTAGTAGATTAAAATTAGTAAATTTTGCAAAAAAAAAAAAAAAAAAATGACAACTGTAGACTTAAATTTTTATTAATCTAAAAAAATATGCAAAGCCACATCGTTTTTTTTATTATTTTTTATTATGAAGTACAAACACAACAATTTTAATCAAATAGAAACAACGTGCTATTCTTGAAATTATAATGAAAAATTGTAAATGAAATTAAATTATAAATGGAAAGAAATTACAAATTCAAGAGACCTTGTTTGGAAAACTTTGGGAAAACACGCCTGTTTTCCTCTACAACTTGAAGCAATGCCTGAAATTCACCTTCATCCCGACATGAACCATGAAAATCCTGCAAAAGTTTGATACCCCTTTCTGCAGTGTCATTAACAACCTTAGTTGAAGAGAGTATTCTCTTCATCCGTTAAAAATCATTGTTGCTGTCCCACGTTACAGCTGGAGTCCTTATCCAATCTCCCGTTGAACCAAGGACTTTGAATACAAACCATGAGTTTGGACCAACTAATTGCTGAATTTTAATTCGTTCTTTTAGGATGGGAAGTATCGGCTTACCCTGTTTGAATTCTGGTGGTTGAGTGAAAGAGGAAAGTTTTTTGGCCACCTTGTCCTTTTCACTATGAGGTAAATCTCCAAAGAGAGAGAGGGTTACAAGTTCTTCAGATAGGTACCAGTAATGACCTTTTAGAGTGTTGAGGGCAGCTTCCGCTACTTCCATGTCAATCTTTTTGTACTGAACTAATTCGTTGTATAGGAGGAGGTCATTTTCAAGAGCCTCAAGTGGGTTGGTGACTGATAGCCAGTACTTGGAGTACAGTAGATCAGCGATGTAAACAAGCATACTCTTTCCAGCTTTTTTATTGTAACATTATCATATCCAGCTTGGTCTGAAAATGCTAACATCTTATTCGTATACAATATGACAGCCATCCATCTGGCGTGATGGAGAGCTCCTGGCTTGATCCAATGTATTCCTCTGGCAGGAATTTCTCCTAAAACGAGCATAGTTGTTTCAGCTACCTCTTTGTAATCATCCCTGGGAAGGCTCTGGTTATCTTTGAGCAAATCTGTCATAAAATCTATGACGCATTTTTTCAGGTCCTTGAGATGTCTGTCATTGATAGATAGCTGTTTGGAGGGTTGCTTAGTATCTAGCTTCTCCCATATAACATCTCTGAAGGTCTTGAAAGATTCGTTTTCGGTTGAAGTAGATTTTCCAAATACCTTTAGATACACTGCTGACAAAACTCGTTCTGCCATATGGTGGCGACAAGCGAGCCATAATAATTTTTTTCGAAAGAGGTCTTCCAGGACTTTACAAGTCCCTTTTATCCAGCCAGTATTGGATGAAGTAGTATCGAATACCATTCCGTAAACCTTATCCTGTAATTTCCATTCTTGGATTGTGCTAAAAAGAGTACAAGCTTGTGTCGATCCAGTTGAGACACCGATATCGGGTATCGAGAGAAGTTTCTCAACATTCTCTCCCGATATAAGTATTGCCAATCGATCCTGCTTTCCTCCTGAAACATTCAGTATCATTTTGCTGTTCCAGTGGACTACACAATATTGAGGTGGGTTGAACGACTCTTTAATAGTGTGAGCAGTAGCTTTCCTCGACTTCTTCGCAGCTCGCGCAGAAGTACTTTTCGATAATGACATCTCTTTTAAATCTAGCCCACATTCAGCTGCTACCACAGATGCAAATGTCGAGCGTTGTCCTAATGATAGTCCTAAACGATCAGCTGTATTAGATATTAATGTTGACTGTAGTAACTTAGGACGTTTTGATGGGCCTGGGCTCGGAGTAAAATCATCTTCACCATTACTTGAGTCCACTAACTCGCCTTCAGATGATTCAAGTTTGTGTCTCTCTTCTTCTAATGCCTTTCGCTCTTTTTCTTTCAATTTTCTTCGTTTTTCACTTTCTATTGTAGCAGTCTTTTTGATCAGTTTGGCTACATAAGCTTTATCGATCGGACGCAGAGAATACATTCTAGCACTTCGCTGATCTTCCAAAAAGCGAAGATCCTCATTCTTCTGTTGTATAGTTCTCAATGTATCATTTTGGATCTCATTACATACATTTTCAGTTGATATATCAAATAAGTTATCTAAACGAGACAGAAAAGATGTTTTTTGGGTTTCATAACATTTCTTCTTTATATTTTTATCCAACTCAACTTCTCATGCTCTTTTATCAAATCCCACAACATCTTTTTGGATCCTTTCTGCTTTCTAACGGATTTTGATGGTATGCCAGCTATAATCCACACCTTTTCTACCTTATCTAATACTCTCAAAATATTTTCTTCCTTTGACACATAGTCGCTTTTCATTTGATCCCTTCTCAAGAAGAAAAAGTGACTGAGAACTTCACTATTCGTTGGAAGCATGCTTCCTTCTCTTGCGCATATGTCTTCCACTAATTTTCCCAATAAAGAATCATATTTTCTTAGGTCTGTTCTTAATATTGGCTTACTGTTAGCCATGACTATTGACTAATTTTAATAAACTATGAAATTAAGCAAATCTATAATAGAATTCTGAAAGAAAAGCAAATTTATCATACATTTGGTTATATTTGTATACTTTTTGTAGATAAAACCTGGAAATACTGTAAATAATTGTTATAGAAATGAAAACGGGGGGAAAAATTTCATAAGGTCAACTCAAATATCAGCACCGTATGCAACTAAAATAGTTTCAAAACGTTCACAATAAGAGGATACCGTTATTCTCTACATTTTGGTAGCAAAATTTTTGAAATACGATGACTAGTAAGGAAACTATGACCAAAAATATCTCCAAAAATCACAATTTTTTGTGTGAATAGGGGGCTTATTTTTCAGGGGGGGGGGGACCACAAATATTATCCGATCGGTATCATGACTCATTTCTTCAAGGACTTCGTTGATCTTTGCAGTCATAATTTCTGTTGAATACCGATTCTGAATGGGTTGTTCCAGCATTAAGGACTCCACCCGATCCTTCATGATGGATCCGACATGTTCATAGACATTAAGATCGGGAGAATTGCCAGGCCATTCATTATTTCCGAAAAAATCAATGTTATTGTCCTTAAGCAGTTGTTGAGTCGCAAATGCTTTCATACAGGGGGCTTTGTCGTGAAGAAAGGTTGCCTGTTCAACATCCAAAACACACTCGGGGTCTTTCAAAAACGGAATTACATGTTGGGCTAAAATTACATTTCGAAAATAAGGCCCATCCCAACTGGTTCCTCTTGGTTTCATAACCCAGATGAGCTTCCGAATAGAGAACATAATGAAAACACCCACACATGCTGGATTTTTTACTATTTCTCGATACTTCTGGTCGTCTGGGACTTCATCAGGAGTTGTTTCCCAAACCCGATCATTCTGAAAATTTGGTTTTCTGGAGACATAAACGAAGAATTCATCGCTGACAACCAAGTGAAGGAAATCGTCTTCCGTCCATTCCTCAAGATAATCACAAAACCATAGCCGATCTTCAATATTAAGATCACTCTTCCGTGGCTTAGCTATTTCATGCCAAGCATTCAAGCCTTGGCGAACTCGAAATTGATGCACAAGTTGCCGATTGACTATCTTACCACGACGGATAAGTATCTCTTTCGCTACCTCAGAGCAGCTCTTCTTTCGGCGCCGTGATGCAGCAAGCACAATGTCTTTCGATTCTTGAGATAATTTCTCCGGTCTTCCTCCTCGAAATTCTGTTTCACAATCTTCAGGATTCTTATTCCAATTCCTTTTGACAAAGTCTTCTGATCTTTTTAATCTCTCAGCCACCCAGTGTCGAGCTATGAAAGTTGCACCAGCTTCCTTTGCTTCACGAAATGTGACAGCTCGAATGCGGTCAAGAACTCGCTTTTTCTCTGAATCGTTCAAAATAGATGATGCCATGGTTTCTGTGGGGAAAAAAATGGTAAGAATTAAAATCACAGGAATAGAATATAATGGTTTTTATTCAGATTTTAACGCTCTTTCAAGTGGTCTCGCCGGTTTTTATCTATCTCTTCTAGTTTTTGCTCTACAGGGGGGGGGGGGCAATCATTTCCTGACACCCCGTACAGTAAATGTTTGTCAAATCTCTCTCTCTCTCTCTCTCTCTCTCTCTCTCTCTCTCTCTCATATATATGGATAAAAAAAGCATATAATTAAGCAATATTGCAATATATATATAATACGAAGACGGTTGTTGTGTTTTTGTATTATTTATTATATATATATATATATATATATATATATATATATATATATATATATATATATATATATATAATACAAAAACACAACAACCGTCTTCGTATTATATATATATTGCAATATTGCTTAATTATATGCTTTTTTTATTCATAGTTTCTGACTGAGGTAAAAATAATTACATAGTTTAAGGTGAAAACGCTGAATAATTAAAATTGCTGTCAACTTGAGCCACTTTACAACGATAAAATTTAATAAGATTCGAAATTACATGGTTAGTGTACGCGTGTAGAGGTATGTGTACACTGAAATAAAAAAAAAAGATAGTACACATTTGGAATTATAACTAATGAATACAATTAACAAACTAATTAATGTTTTGACTCGACCATTACCATATTCCTATAAACTTGTCCATCCCGCGATTTAAACGTTAGTAACAGCGGGCCGTACAAATCCCCGAAAGATGTGATTTCTCGCGGTAAGAATTTCCGCTGAAAACATCGCTCAAAACCTATTAAACTTAAGCCTTTGATTTATTGACAGAACAGTGTTGGAATTCATGTTAAGGCTCTCACTAAAGCCAAAAAGATAGACTGACTCTATGACGAACAACAACCATGGTTATAAGTGAATTTTTAACTTCAGTTTCTATTTTTCTTTTTCATTTAATGCATGACTGATTTCTCACTCATTTAAGACGGGCTGTTGATGCGTAATTCGGGCGAAAATAGTTAACAAATGCGTGTATCTGTTACTAAGTGTGATTGATTGAAGAGTCATTTGGTATTCATGCAGCATGCCGCTTTCTCAGCTCAATCTCAAACACGTTTCGTAAATTTCTTTAATAATTGTACATTTCGGCTAGTTGGTTATTCAATTTTTGCGTCCTTCAACCACGAAGGTTAGTGAAATGTGTGGTTTACCACCACAAAGGACATAAAAAGGCAGCGCTTTTCAACCTTTATTTTGGCAAGTACCGTGGAAATTCTTAACGAATATAATGCTAAAAGACGTACCCTAGTTTTAGTTTTAGTTCGTTTACCTTCTGTATTCTCGCTCGCCGACAGCGGATTTTTCAATTTGTTTTTTTCATTATCAAGTTCGAAAATCTTCTAAACAGCATCAGTGGTAGACGTATGATCGATTGAGAAGTAATGAAATAAGGGTTCAAATTGCAAAGGCCATGGTCGGACAAAAGTATTTGCCAACAACGAGATCGTATCCCTCCTTCCTCCCCCCCCCTCCAAACTCATTTCTCAGAATTGGCTTGGACAGTCCTTGACTGGGTTGTTCCAGACCATTAATTTAGAAAGTCTGAGTCGTGAAATCAATCGAAACGGAATGACTCAATTTGAAACGCTAATAAAGAAATGAGCATTTAATTATAACTGATAGGCTGTATGTTGCTCACTGGGTAAGATCGTTTCCCTGTAAGCGAACTAAAGATACTGAGGTTAGGGTTTCGACTTAAGATAGTGCTGATGGTGCAGGAGTTACTGCAATGGGCCGCATTACTTGGCTGGCGCTGTGCCAGTTTCTGTCGCTCTTGACTGATTACATTAATATACTAAATTAATTATAATGATACAAGGAAAGGGGGACAAAAATCTTGTTTTAGAGCCGAGGTCGATCGTGTAGGGAAAAAAGGGAAAAATTTGTCTAAAGAGATGAACAACAATCGCGAGGAGGAAAAGTAAACTTCTATGACGAGAGAAGAGGGGAAGACTGTCACTAAGGTCAAGCCTGTTTTGCCTGAAGTAAATAAATGGTTTATGGCGTGACTGATTGGAAAATGTAACCAAGAAAGAAGAAAGTGAAGAAAAGCAAAATAGTTAGAAAGAATAGGTAAAGAGAGAGTAAAGACAAGCGGAGAAACTGGAACACGAGTAGAATACGACAGGTACACCAAAGTGCAATCAAGCTCTCTCTCTCTCTCTCTCTCTCGCTCTCTTTAATGTTGCTGATCTAAACCACTGGGCCATCTAACGCCAAAAGCAAACCGAGAGGTTACGATAAGATATAAAAGAGACTTACGATAGCGCAGGGCTGGAATTATGCTGAAAGACGAAAAATGCCAACGACGGAGAGTTCGTCTTAAAATCCTTCCATGAGGTCATTAAAAGAGGAAAGCAACTCAGTTGCTTCCTTCTTTTGAAGTAATTATATGGTCACGTGATGAGACCTAAAAAGGAAATGAGGAAGAACATAAAGACAGATAAGAGAAGAAAGTAAGTTTCGGTTCACTCTTGCCCTTTTCCTTGATCCTTAGACATTATACAGGACCCAGAAGAAGAATCCTAAATTTTAGGATAACTTATCTTTTAATCATGATGAATTGCAACGCAAGTTTTATTAATGTACTCTACACTTATTCACCATTAAATTTCATTCTAAAATATATATATATATATATATATATATATATATATATATATATATATATATATATATATATATATACAGGGTGTCCCATAAGTCTGGTCTCATTGAAAAATTTATTTTAAATTAAATTTACAAAAGTAATACATTAGAAAATAAAACAAATGTTCAAATTGATGTCTTGTTTTGGGACCCTTTCTTTTGTTGCAGGTAGAATAACAAGCAATGGCTAATATGGAAATGAGTTACACTCGTGAGGAAAAGGCCTCCGAGGTCTTTTCCCCACGAGTGTAAAGATGCGAAAATTATATGAATGGACATTAAGTATAAAATTCAATTCAGTGTAAGAATAACAACAGAAAACACGCATTTAGTATGCGCCAAATAACGCGCTTGTGCTGTGCGTACTCTTTCGTGTGTGAGCTTTTGTAAGAGAGAGAGTATGGAGTGTAAATATGCAGGAATGTGGGAGATGAAGAAGAAGATACATGAATTGTAGAGGACAATCATTCCCTTTACAAAACAAATGCTCCAAAGAAGCATATCTCACACCTTCGTTCGACATTTTGTCCATTATTCTATATTTTTTTTAATTAAATAACAAAATAAAAATTTCGTAATATATAATATTATAATATATATATATATATATATATATATATATGTTACAGACAATACGTAAAATTAGACAATTTATAAATTGATTGAAAATCAGGCAATGTGTCAGATTGGTGATACACATAAAACCTAAACCTAACCTAATTTTACATACTGACTATAGCATATACACTATATGTATGTATGTAGTATATATATATATATATATATATATATATATATATATATATATATATATATATATATATATATATAAAACATGCGATACTGGATGAACGACAATGAATCTAAAATTCCAAAAAGGCAAGTGCCAAAGAAAAGCTAAAGGTAATGCTAACACATGTACAAGTTTTAAGCAAAAAATACAAAAAAACTCTCAAAGTCCGATACATGAAAGGATTTTTGGAAGAAATAAGAGCTGACTCCAAGCGCTTTACTGAAACCCATCCTAAAAATTGCTAAAGAAACTCTGAATACACTATTGATAAAAAGGAATAAAAGTCAACAGCTCTAGTGTAGTACGAAATGACAGAAGAGAAAGTCGAAAAGAAGGCTGTGCTATATATATATATATATCTGTATATCAGAAACGTTTATAAAAATTATATTAAGTGTAAATAAAATAGTTACGTAGAACGTTTGGTATAAAATATTGAAAAAATTAAATATTCTACTAATATGCTCTACTACTATCTATCTACAGTATATATATATATATATATATATATATTATATATATATATATATATATATATATATATATATATATATATATATATATATATAGATATATAGACTATATATAGACTATACAGACACAGACCTCGAAACACTAAATGAAAAATTCGGAAGTGTCATAACTGAGATCAGAAATTTTATAAAAAGCCACCAACCCTCAACATAATACTTTGTAGAGATTTCAGTTTCCCACTTATAAAAGGATAAAATGATAAGGAAGTGAGAGTATTAAGAAGTAAGAGAATATCAAAGCGATCGAGAATGCTCTTCTTTGGCGAAGAATTTATGTTAATTAACACGAGAAATAACGCATAATTTCAGAAAAATCAACCTTGGTTTATTATTTACAAGTAATAACAACTTAATTAATGACACAAAAATAATTCTCGCAATAATATTACACCATAACATCAACCAATGTAAAGTTGAAAGATCTAACTTAAACCCCGAAACCATAAATTGGAAAGACATAAAATCAAACGTGACACAGTACTGAAAAAATAAAATTATTTTTAAATATAAAATAACGGAAGATACGCTGTTATCCCTAGAAGACGATGGAAAAATATGTTAGGAACTATAAGAACACGAAAAGAGGACCAATTTCGAGAGCCAAGACCAAACAACGTTCCACAAGAAAAAGAAAATTACTGAAAATTTAAAAAATTGTAGAAACAACGAGACCACAAAAATGATCGTGTAAAAACATAACGTAAAATATCTAATTGAAAACGTAAGGAGAGAAAAGGAAGAGAATTCTCTCAAAATATTTCTGTAGTTTTGCAAAAAAGAAAAACAAAGAATCACGAAGTAAGATCTTTAAAGATTAAGTATAAAGAGATCAGTATTGATCTGTATTTAGATCCCAAAACCGAATAAATAGCGCGCTTGATAGCAATTCTTTCTCTGAAGAAGAAATACGAAGAGAATGTAAGTGACTTTGATTTTAATCGGACGATATAGCGCAAGCACGAGCTATTGGGCAACTGAAGTTGCATTAGCCGTAGATCAGGACAAATGAAACTCTACATACACTGATTAAAAAATGTAAGAATAGAATACGCCCTTGTGTTGAATATGGAGAAGAATTCTGCATGCACACTGAAGAAGTACCTTAGAGAAGCTTGTTGCAGCACAAGGACTGTCATCATCAAAATTAAATTATGGTAGCTCAGCACCATAAGGAACGGTATTTGTTTCACTATTATTGAAAATCATGGTAACTATCTATATGTATATAGTGAAATAATCAGTGATACTGAAGCACAATAGCATCCTTTGCTTACGATACAAATATCAGCACAAATTAAAAACAGGCGATATTTAATTTTTACAAATGGACACAAATAGAAAAAACGAATGGTCAGAAAACAACAACATAAAATTTAATACCGAAATATTTCAGTTCTTGAGGTACAGGTAAATTGAATTAAAATCTACGGACTACCATATCCCAAATGAAAGGAAATTCAGAGAAACTCAAAAGCAAAAGACGTGGGAGTTGTAATGACCGATGATGCGAAATTTGAGACACAAAATAAGATAGCGATAAACGAAGCAAAAAGAATCAACTGTACAGAATAACTGTGCAGCTATTGAGAACCTTTAAACGGAACAACAAGAATACAATGGCCTTGGTGAAAATGATAATCATACCAAAACTAGAATATTCCTCAGTCTTAACGTACCCATATAAAAAAGAACTTAGTTAAAAGGGAGTCAGAAAAAATTTACAGCCAATATCAATAGAATCGAAGGACTAAATTACTGGGAAAGATTATGTAAATTAAATCTACGTTACTTAGAAAGGAGAAGAGAGCGGTGTATTATGATTTACTCATGGAAATCAGTTAAAAGACTGGATCCTATAGCCATTCACACAATAACGCAAAAAGGAAAGCGAAAATGTATAGCGTTTCTGAATTAAACGTTAGGAGAGGACATCCTCAACTCCGAAGGAGAATCGATTTAACATTAGAGCAAACCTATTTAATTAATTACCAGAAAAAAATGAGCATTTAGCGTCGATGTGGACATCTTTAAAAGAAGATTGAACACCTGGTCCCAGGATAATCCTGGCTGAGATTGAGAGCTCAAAACAGCAACCCTCTCCTTCACTAAGTAAATTCTAGGGGCAAGGTCACGAGCCTAATCTCTGTGAGATAAGAGATCTTTGCACGGAACTCCTATACCTAATTACCAAGTATATAGACCGTATACTACTAAAACAACCTCCTAAAACTGCGTTATGGATATCTCGTGAATGACGTAGAGAAGCACAAAGTCAAGGGCTCCCCAAATATAATGATTGAAGGAATTTTAAGTAACATTTCATCTTCAATCAAATGAAGTCAAAATATCCTATTTTATGAAAGTCTCTTTGACTTACAATCGACTAGAAGACGTAAAATAAGAGAATCAATTTCTGCATATCTCTTACTAGATCTAAAACTATACAAGAAAGAGTCGTCATTTTAACGGCAAAGACATCACATGGGTGTTTCATAACATGTGGGGCACACTTTCAGGATGGTTTCAGGACCTGAAAACAATGAAAAGAGTTTACATAAACATATGCCCGAAATCGCTTTGTTTCCGAGTTACAGCCAGAGCTGGGCAGTATTTAAATACATTTGTATTTAAATACGTATTTAAATACATTTGTGTATTTAGAACTGTATTTATAAATACATTGTTTTTCATGTATTTAAATATAGTATTTAAATACTTTAATGAGTATTTAAATACAATGTATTTAAATACTCAAAATATAAAAATGTAAATACTTTTACTAGTTTAATACACGTTCTGTACTAGCACAGTACGACGCGTCGACAGTGTAGTACAGCATGGTTCATGTTTCAACGTGTCAGTTCAATCAGTTGTGTGCCACTCTTAGTCGAAAGCGGTTGATTTCTTTATCGTGTGCGTGTCATGGCTTAGTGAATTAGTGAATGCATATGTTAAAATTTGTATGTATTTAAAATGTATTTACAAATGTATTTAAATACAATTGATGTATTTTGTATTTAGTATCTAAATACATTCGTGAAATGTATTTAGTATTTAGTATTTAAATACATTTCTCCCATGTATTTAGTATTTAGTATTTAAATACATTCAATGTATTTATTGCCCAGCTCTGGTTACAGCCCGTTTTGTGTTCCAGCAATTCTTTCCGCAAACTGTTTACAAACACTGCTTGCTGACAATGTGAGTGTGTACGAGACTTATTTCATGTATGGCCTTGCCGATTGTAATGTTTCGTGCATTCTATGACATGTTTCAATATCGTTGAGTGTAAAGCCACCAGTCAGTCAGAGGTGCATCGCGGTGTTTCACTGTTCGTATTCGTAACTTCTTCCCATGAAGAAGTGCAGTCCAGTGAAAAAAACCTTAAAATTTTTTGTGCTATTCAATGATAGTGTGTATGTGAAATGAGAATGGAGGTTTATTCAAACAGAGAAATGGCAGACATGCATTTCATGTATGGACTTACCGAGTGTAATGCGGCAGCAGCAAGACATCTGTATTCGGAAAGGTTTCCGAATCGCTGTCTGCCAAATAAGAAGACCGTTCAGAGAATAGACGAGTATCTTGGTGATACAGGATCATTCAACAAGCGAGTGTCAGATGGTGGTAGACCAATCAGCGCCAGAACTGTTGAGTTGGAGGAGCGGGTCCTGAATCGCGTGGAGGAGCATCCTGGTGTCAGCACCCAAAGGATAGCAGCAGCAGCAAAGGATGTAAGATACACAACTGTGTGGAAAATTTTACGGGAACAACAGCTTTACCCATATCACATTCAGAGAGTACAATGCCTTACTGAAGCTAATTTCTCACCACGAGAGGCTTTTTGTACTTGGTTCCTTCAACAGCGTGCTCGCGATCCTCTTTTTCTATCCTCCGTGTTGTTTTCTGATGAGGCTGCCTTCACAAGAAATGGCGTGATCAATTGTCATAACACTCATCACTGGCCCGAAGAGAACCCGCATACCATCATCCAGTCAAGGCACCAACAACAATTTAGTATCAATGTATGGGTAGGACTTATTGCCGACAACTTAATCGATCCTTTTGTTTTGCCTGGAAGATTAACAGGAGAATCCTATTCCAATTTTTTAAGGAATGATTTAAGCGATTTACTAGATGAAGTTCCTCTTGGTGTCCGACGTCGTATGTGGTTTATACATGTCCATTGGCCCCTGGATCGAGACCCGGTGACGGCAGGCGACGCGCAGCAAAACCCAGCTGTTCCTCCTTCCACACAATAAAAAAAATTAGTTGGTAGATAAATGGGTACCTTGGGTAGCCTAGTGATTAAGACGCTGGGTTGCTGGTGGGCCGTGGCTCGAATTCCACGTTAAACTGTAGGTCTAAGGTGGAGTAACAAGCTTGATCTTCGTCAGAATGAGCAATTAGGGTGGAAGCAAAAACCAACGTATTATATATATATATATATATATTATATATATATATATATACACCTTTCCTTTCAACCTTTCAGGTGTTCCGTGTGATGATTCCTCATTTCACGGAGGTCAGGATTGTTGCCCCTTCTCTTGAGTTGACATGGTGAAGTAGAAAGTTGGTTTCTTGTGCTCACCAGTATACATAAGCAGGTACTTCTGACTTATATATATATATATATATATATATTATAAGTTAAAAATTGGTGTATGAACTGTATATAAAATGGTGAAAGCATTCCTTCTCTTCTCTCCCTCACAGCCGCCCTTGAAAAAATCTCCAAAAACCTCCATAAACAACAAAAGCAGACAGTAACAATGCTTCTCAAGTGGGTTTATTTAGCCATATACTCGTACTTGACATAATACACTTTCTATACGTCTATCCTACACTTATCTCTCCTTTCTCCTCCTGCGCTGCAGCGACACTCATTTAGGACAAAAAGGAGAGGGTATAGAATGGGTATGCTCCACTTGGCACGGGGAGAAATTGAACGAAAGAAAACGGGAATGTGGAGGATAACGTAAATATTAGAAAATAGAATTGTCATCGTTACTACAATATGTTACTTTATGATATATATATATATTATATATATATATATTTTTTTTTTTTATAATATATATATACCGGTGGGCTAAAAAAACTATTACCCAACTTTTGAAAAAAATATTGTGGCTCACCCTTTATATTGATCTTACTGCTGAGACCGTATGTTGTACCCATACTTTTACTCTTTCAAACGTTGGCTTTGAATCTAGATTCAACGCCCCAGGAGTAGAGGTACAGGCTCACAACTAGAGGGAGGTATCAGAACATGGTGCTCAATTGAAAGGCGGTCAAAGTCAGCAACTGATACTTTCAGGTGACAGTCAGTTTCTCCATAAATAATTAATTTTCCTAATTTTTACACAAAATAATTAATTTATTTCCTTTTTAATTTCAGACCATCATTCTGCTATAGTTGGTGAACAAGTTATAACATAATGAAATACTCTTTGGAAGATGAAGCATTGATATTGAACCTGAGTAAGGAGAAACACTGGGGTACAAAACGAATGAAGAAAGAGTTTCCAAATAACGATGGACGATACCTGGACTTCAATATCTCATAAAGAAAATCGAAATCACAGGATCGACCAAACGAAAAAAGGCAGTGGAAGGCCAAAAACATCACCTGCTGAGGAAAATATTGACACGGTTTCATCCATGATATGCAATCAAGAAGAACAGCCCAACACCCACAAGTCCGTTAAAGAAATTTAAAAAACTACTGGTATTTCTCACTCTAGTGTTCGTCGTATAGTAAAAGATGATCTGGGTCTTAAATGCTTTAAAAGAGTCAAAGTTCATAAGCTATCTGCATCAAATAAGCAAGCAAGCGTTGAAAAAATGTCGTGCTCTGTTAGATCGATTCCCAGACAGAGAAGTGTCGAAAATATGGTTCAGCAACGAGAAGACCATTACAGTTGCTTCAACAATAAACACACAAAATGACCGAATTTATGGAAGACAGGACAAAAAATCTATCAGTCTAGATCGACTTTGCAGGGAACGTCCGCATTTTTCTCAAAAAGTCATGGTTTCCATCTTTATTTCAAAGTTAGAGAAGTCAGAGATTGTTTTTGTTGATCAAAATGCCAAAATCACTGCTGTTTATTACCAAGAAAAAATCGTTGATGAGGTACTGCCGTCGATAAGGGAGAAGTCAAGAAATAACTTTGTGATCCAGCAAGATGGTGCCACAAGCCATACAGCTCGCACAACTCGGGAGTATTTCGACCGAAATGTTTCGGATTATATTGAACCAGAATTCTGGCCGCCGAATAGCCCAGATCTAAACCCATGCGATTACGCTCTCTGGGGTGCTCTACAAGAATTGGTTTACTGTATAAAGGAAAGGAGATCAATTCTGTCGAAGATCCGGATTCATAAATGCTGCAATAGATCAATGGCGAGCAAGGTTGCAAGCGTGCATTGATAATGGAGGAGGGCACATTCCGCATAATCTTGGACTCAATTAGGTAACTGTATAGAACAGCGAATTACAAAATAATGGTTACAGTTAACAAAAACCCAACTTCACCACGAGAGAGACCATGAAATTCTATATAGGACACATAACATTATAACATTATAACATTATAACATCATATTGATTGTACAAATAACATTTGATAAATATAAAATTATATTGTTCAAAATCAGGGTAATATTTTTTTGGCCCACCCTGTATATATAGACTGTACTGTATATATGTGAAAGAAATATTAAACTACAATTTCGTGTTTCAACGTAAGTTAGTATGATTCATATATATAATTCATATTTATATTAAATACAGTATATTTAAATTACTGTAAGTGTCAACCCTTCACTAAATGTGAATAATTTGCAACTACGCGTAATAATTCATTCAACTTTGGCGTAATTTCAACAAGCAAAGATACGACATACACTTTACCAGATAATAAACTTTGCATTTAAGAAAAAAAAAGAGCTTTTAAAGTACCCAATTATAATTTTGTTAGTTAACGTTTAATATTTACCCGTCAGTCAGGTCCATTATTATAAAGTTAATTGTGGCTTATTGTATTACACCAACTAAATTATTCATAAATTTTATTTTAATATCGTAGCATTATTAATCATTTTACTTTGCTGCATTTCTATTGGTTCATTTCTCGTTGTACATTTCCCCCTTCCGCGCGATACACGAGACTTTAATCTCTTTGTAATTTGTGTAATATTTTACGGAAGTCTCGTCTGTTTGATTCTATCGAGATACGAAGTTGTCGGAGACGAGATTTTCGCGTAGCTATAGATTTGTGAAGAAAAAAGTTCGACTAGAAACGTAAAATTTCAGGAGCATAGAAAATTATTAATTGGTAATATTATGTTTTTTTTAGATATTTTATTACTTTTGGTGACAATAATAAATTTTTAACAACCAATTTGAAATTTTTATGCTTTTTAGAAAGCTTATGCTTCTAGTCGAACTTTTTTCCGAAAGTACGTATGACTCTTACGCAGAGAATGTAAATGTAATGATGGGATTGTTTAACGTCCTTTGCAGGGGCGGACTGAGCGGTTGGACAGTCGGGCATGGACCGAAAGCCCGGCGGCCCCGGCCCGCAGTCATAAAACAGTGAGAGTGTTCCCAATTGGGTCAAGTGTCTAATCAAATTGTAATATGAAAAAAATCAGATTTCAAGAGGTCCAGGACCTCATAGTCATTATGCCCGAGTGCCCAGGTTGCTGTCAGTCCGTCCCTGGTCCTTCGCACGAGTCAATGTCATATGAGGGAGGGCACCTACAGCTTTCTTTACATAGGATCCGAAACACGGGTCACTACATCATCTGGACGCGGAGGACGGTCTCCCATCCAGCTACTCACCAGACCGAGGGGAGTACACTCAAAATAAAACCTTTTAATTTAGAATTTATAACTTCTTGAGGGTTCATTCTAGAAGAAGTTTTTCCTTCTTTTGGATATCAAAGCTTTTTGTAAGCTGATATAATACCTTCTTTTTAATACCTTACTTCTTCAGATAGAAGAAATTATCTCGAAAACTTCTTTTTTGAGGGTTGTGAGACAATAAAAGATATTTCTACGTAAAAAAGGTTCTGTTTTGTCGGTAAAAAGATGTAGAACATTTCTATAAATTACATAACATCGAGAAACATCCAAGTTTAGTAAAGTGAAGCGAAGTAATTATTTTTTAGGAAAACTCAAAGATATTGGATGAATGTGTTTGTGTGTAGGAATATGACGCGGTACTATAGTGTCACAGTTCTGTAATTCTCTTTTGCCTTATTTTGTAATCACTGAAACCTTAAGTTTATCGCAAAACTCATCAAGGCATTTGTTAAAGTCGTTAAAGTTTGAGTTCCGTAATTGAAGGGGGGGGGGGGGGTTAAAACTGAACCCAAATTGCCGAAACCATTTTAATATCGAACGATTTCTTTTTCCATTAACAATTAAAGCGTTCCATATCAATCTCCGACCCTCCTTTTAATTATCGTTTAAAACTACCTTCACCCACAACTTTTAAACTATGTAATTTTAACAACTTTATATCCCTTTTAAACCTCCTATTTATTTATATTCCACCGTCCTTCGGCAGTCATTATCTCTTTATCACGCTCTCTCTCTCTTTCTCTCTCTCTCTTTCTATCTATCTCTCTAGTCGCCTTCTGCTTTGAAATAATCATTCACTCTCCTTATCTCTGTTCAGTCTCTTCAATACAAATACATTATATATAACTTCCTTACAGCCAAGCAGAGTTATAAGATTACATTAGGTCGTTCGTAGACTCCTACATCACCTTTTCAAGACATCCTTATTAATGGCTGTCATTTGAAATTTAAAAACACGTTTGATATCAGCTGGACATCAATCTACGAGGGGTACGTTGCTTTTAATGGAAATCTCTTTTGTTTATTTCGAGGCGGAGAATTGGGGAGGGATTCACACGCCAATATACTCGTGTATATATATATATAATATATATATATATATATATATATATATATATGTATAGAAACGACGTAAGTATAGAGGAGTGTTCTGCACACGAGGAAGAGAAATAACGAACAAATGAAAAATGAGGTGACCGCCCGGGAATCGAACCCAGGACCTTCCGATTGCCGGTCAGACATGCTACCACTTCACTACGGGCCTACACGGGCCTACACACATGTGCAGAACACTCCTCTATACTTACGTCGTTTCTATACATTAATATACTGCGTGGTCATTGCAGTTAAATGTGTATATAATAATATATATATATATATATATATATATATATATATATATATATATATATATGGGAAATAACCTTATGAGGTGATGGCCGTGTGACAAGTCAGCAGAACAAGCTTGGAATTCACGTATACAAATAAATCTAAACAAGTGAAATCGAATAGCGAAAAATGATCATGGGAGAAATACATAAAATGAAACTGTCGAATTCTTTTTCACTTCGATATGTTATGTGTCCTTCCCGCCAGTATACTGTAATATGCTGGATATGTCATGGCATGCTTGTAGGGAGGGCACAGTGCATGGCGAAAATAGTTCATGGCTTTCATTTCGTTGATATTAATATTTTCAATTTATTCATATATATATATATATATATATATATATATATATATATTATATATATATATATTATACTCACGCACTGAACTCAGTTTTCTGGGTTATACTCTCTCTGAATAAATATGAATAAATTACAATGCATACTTTAGATATGCCAGAAAAGAATATATATATATATATATATATATATATATATATATATATATATATATATATATATATATATAAATATAAAACGCTTTAAAAATATTCGAAGATAAATATATATGACAAATATATTAAATGTAATATATAAAATATATTCACATATAATTAAAATTTGGTGAAAAACAAAGCAATAACCGTACATTTTGAATTATTCTATCATATGTTAATATTTTGTTATTTACAGTTTAATTATTCAAATTGTGTAAAAGGTATTATGTGAATGTCTTGGGTGGAATCGTTTATTATAGACCGTTTGTCATTGGAAATGTCTCTATGCAAATGAGAAATAGGATATCTCGCTTATAAATACGACACTTTCTGATAAACAAATTGCGCACTAATGTATACGTGAATAATATCGATATAGCCATTATTATTGGGATGCATAAGAAACAACAGCTTGCAGGAAGAGGGTTTAAGGCTTTTTACTCAATTTTTATGCTATATATATGAAACTATATGCAAGGTCGTTTAAGTATACAGTATGTGCACGGTCTGTGTGTATTATATATATATATATATAATATATATATACAGAGAGAGAGAGAGAGAGAGAGAGAGATTGTGGTTATCTAAAGTAAAGAGGTCGAACTAAGAAATGAACTGAGAAGCGAAATGTGATTTTTTTTAACTTCATTCTAAATTATTCACTTCGAATCCCGTTAATGTTAATGTTTCTCTTAAAGTTACAACAAATGTGGGAGGACGTCTTCGTTCGCGCGGTTAACGACCAAAGTGCTCCCAGACGCGTTCAATAGGATTATGTCAGGGATTCTAAATATTCATATCGGGGGGGGCGGGGGTTGAAGGGAGAAAAAAGTATCTGCAGCCTTCTTTGTCTCTTCCATTAACTGTGGATGTGACATATGACGTAACCTTTTGCAGAGGGATGAATACCATGCAGTTCAGTCTTTTCAATATTCCAAATCGTTGTCCAACATCTTCAAATGTGGTCCGCAAACAGGATTCCTGAAATGCTTGATCAGCCATTCTCCGTTTACTCAAAGTGAATTGATTAAACTAAAACTTACGAGATCAGAACAGACCTCCGAGATGTTATAGATCCCGGCATCATTTCCTTGACTCATGTCAATTTTCGATTTACACTGACGGCCATAAGCGAAGATTCTTGCTAGGCTACAACGCGTCCGTTGTAAACCAACTGGTGCGTATAACCTTTAGCTGTTCTTTATATCAAAGCGACATTACCTTCGATGTCTACGAGTCTCGTGTGTATGAACTTGGCATCATTTGGCGAGCAATGTCTCCTCTGTGTTCTTTCTGAACCACTGTATGATGACCGTTCTGGTCAATGGCTTCCCGTTTATTTCATGGATGAAAATTTGCGATAATGTTACGGGCATTCGTAGTTGTTAACCCGTAATTTCTAGCTAGCTGCCTCTCAATCTGATCACAGTCTAATTTTCCAATCATTTAAACACGGGTAAATTGTTATATATTACGAGCGCAATTTAACTGTACGAGACATCTTTCGATGTACAGTTTCGGAAAAAGTTCGCCTAGAAATATGAAATTTCTAAAAAACATAATAAATTACTAATCAATAATAGTTAGGTTTTGTTTTTGAAATGTGGTTAATGTTACAAAAAAAAAAAAATAGCCAAAGGAAAACATAATAGTAATTTTTTATACTTTTTAAAAATTTTATACTTATAGACGAACTTTTTTCCGAAATTTCACTGCGCATTTTGTCTGTAAACTAAATGCAAGCCATTGTGACACTGTGACAATAATATTTCTGGGGGACATTTTTGAAAGTGTTTCAGATACTTATAAGGAATAAATTTATATTACATTAATAAAGACAGGTATACTCGTAGACAGAAAGAAATAAAATTAGATAGAAAAGTAGACAGGTTTAGTTATAGGTTTTAATCTTTATTTATAAAAATGAAATTCACTCCAATGCATACAAAATATTCAGTAAAAAAATCTCCGAAATTTATCCATTAAAATAAATGTGCAAAATGTGTGAGAAGTCATTGTTAAAATGAACGCTATATCGTTTTAAAAATCTGCTTATATAGAAGACCATATGAACAGAACGCGTAAAGAAACCAGTTTAATTATTAAATATGTAAGTTTTAACTAAATGAAAATGAAAATGAAAAAGTTTATTGGCAGACTATAGTCCATATGACAAATATTATTAATACAATGACAGTTCATATACTAAGGATAGAAATATACTATATAATTGATTAGAAATAATACTGTAATGTCGAAGTTAAGTGGAGCTACAGACAGACGTTTTCGTACCAAGAAGTCCATAGCTTAGAGGATAAATGGCAGGACTCATGCATAGCTTGAATGATCGGGTTGGTTGATTCTTTAATTCTTTGCATTAGACTGTGTTGAGCACGTCTTGCTACCTCCGGGAAGCTCGGGACATTGCGGGTAGCAAACATTTGCGAAGCTGAGCATCTCGGGGTAATTTATGTAAGAGTCTAAAAGACCTGTTGTACAGCAAATTTAGAGTTCTGCCAGAACCTTTTTTTATAATTCACCCACAGTTGCTGTCCGTATATATTACTGCAGAAAGTACGAAAGAGAGTGTCTTTAGCTTCACTTGTACAGAATCGAAAGTTCCTTATGGTCATATTCGCTTTAGCATACAGGCTTCGAGATTGTTTTGTTATATCCGAGTCATCACTCAAGGAGCTGGTAATAGTTTGACCCAAATACTTAAACTCTTGTACTTCCTCAATTACTTCACCATTCATTTTAAACCTTATATCAGCTGGCTAATTACAGCTTTTAGGATGAAATTGCATAACCTTAGTTTTTGTAACATTAAAAAAGAATATCATGTTTCTGCGAATACACTTCGCAGACTTTTAGTAGCCGATCCAGACCTTTAACAGAGGGACTTATTAACACCATATCATCGGCATAAACTAAGTTATTTATCCTTGTGTTATCTATACAACAACCCACGGTTACCTCATTAAGTGAAGCAATTAATCCGTCGATATACACATTAAACAGCATAGGGGAGAGCAAGGAGCCTTGTCTCACCCCGCAAGAGGAGCCAAAACACTCGGATAGTACATTGCCCCACCTAACAGTGAAAGATTGGTGGGAATACTAAAATTTCAATAAATTTAATATGTACATGGGAACCTTCCTGTCTTCTAGTTTTGCAAATAAAATATTGTGGTTCACCCTATCATATGCCTTACTTATATCTAGGAAACAGCTATAAATAGTTGAATTACTGTCAATTTAGATATTGTTTCTTTAACTACATAGATACACAGGTCAGTTGAGTGGGACCTTTTAAAGCCAAACTGATTAGGAGATGTCCATAGAAAATCATTTAACCGGCGAAACAAGAGTTTTTCTAGTAGTTTCGACAAGCAGGAAGCGACAGCAATAGGCCTGTAATTATTGCTGGACAGAATGTCTCCGTACTTATTTTTGACCAGGGGCAAGATGTATACCCTCATGAATTCTGCAGGGATATAGCTATGAGCCAGCATGGCTGATAGGAGCAATGATATATGCAGACATACTACGTCATTTGCATATTTTAAGTGCTCATTCGATAAGTCATCTACTCCTGACGCAAAACCAGTCTTTAACTCTTTAATTAACCTCTTTACTTCAGAAAATGATATCAAAGTATTTTCCCTTGTCCCTCCCACAATCGTTTCGCTGCAATCTATCTTAAGATTATCCCTACTCACACTATTAAGAATGTTAGAATAGTAGTTTTTCCACAGCTTTGCAATTTCATCCTCCCCCGACACCCCATCGATTGTCGGAGGGAGGACATTTTTGACACCCGTTTGATTCTTAACAAATTTCCAAAAAATTTTATTATCGTTATTTATGCGAGCTTCACAGGCTTTTGATGCTCGAATAGACTCTTCTTCCTGTTTACATCGCCTTATGGCCGCCTTGTACTGACCCCGACTTCTACACATATTCAAGTATACTGGTCCTAATCTGGGTCTACCATGAAAACACCACAAATCATAGGCGTCTTTCGATTCCCTCTTCAGGGGGGCAATAAAATCATTCCATCCAGGAATAATCTTAGTATGATAGTTGTAAGATTTAATCAGGGGGCTTCCTGCTTCTCTTAACAGGGATATTATCTTACTATAATACCTATCTATGAGTTTACAGTGAGAATCATTTGAGCAAGGATTATTACAGGCAAGGTGCAAAATTTCTAAATTATTAAAGAGGTGACTTGTTCTGTCTTTGTATTCTATTCTCTGCTGCATCATATCATTGGACCAATCGACGCGATTATTCTTACCTATTGAGTTCTTAATTCGTGTTGCGCATAAATTGGTAATGTTAATTAATATTTCTAATGGTCTATGATCAGAAAGAAGGAAATCATGCAGAATATGAACTCTAACAATTCGATCCTTTAGATTATTACTAGTGAGACAATGATCAATCCACCTGGTGGTACCACTCATATCACTAACGTATGTAAAATTACCACTGGCTACCCCTAATACATCTACATCACTTATATTTAAATTGGCCGACTCGCACACGTTACCCAATTCTACAAAGAATTCCGAGTTCACATGCGCGTTAAAGTCCCCCCATTATTATACAGTGAGAATATTTAGGGTTATCTGATAATGGCTAAATTTTGTACAGCAAATCAATATATTCATCTAGATTACTGCCGTTGTTATATGGTAAATAGCAGTTTACAATTAATATGCAATCATTGTTCACTTGTAATTCAATGCCTAACAACCTTACATTATCGCTTGTTAAATTTTTTTTATATTTTGACAATTTTTTCCTTTTTAAGAAAGCAACACCACCAAAGGCCTACCGTACATTAATTCAACTGAAGTCTACTGCTGATGACGCATGGTACATAAAGTCATCATGGATGGTAGAAAGAAATTTTAGCTCTTGCTTAGGTAGTCAGTGCTCCCGCAGGAGTATCAAATCTGCACTGTCGCAGATTTGATGAACATCTACAGTTGAATTCCTCACTGACCTTACATTATATGAGACTATTTTCAACAAGTTATCCGCCATGACTGATAGAGAATTTATTTTTAGTAAGATTATTATTATTTTACATTATTTTTATTATTTTATTTTAAATAACATAACACGCAGTGTCATGACGTTATATATGACGTTATAACAATGACGTTACAATCCATAGCAAAAATTAAAAAACAAATTAAATTTAAAAAAATAAATTTAGTAAATATTTTAGTTATCTCTCCCAGCCCCCAAAAATATCAACGTTATTCTAGAGCAGTGGTCGGCGAACTTTTTTGGGTATTACCCCAAAATATATTTGAGGACGTAATCAGGACGTAAATTCGTAATATTCTAAAATTTAGAATAACGCCACATTTATGTAACAAAATAAAATAAAATATATGAAAAAATCAGCACAAAGTGTCTCTCATACCGCACGCATTACCCCCAAAAGTTTTAAATTTACCCCATTTGGGTAATTTACCCCTGTTCCCCGGCCACTGTTCTAGAGTATGTTTATCTCTTTGTTCGAAATAATTCTTACCTTTTGTCCAAAATCATTACTGACTATAAAGAATTAATATACTATTCGTCGTTAAACGCTGTTAAAACTACTCTGAACTATCTTTGATCAAGTTTTATACATGATATGTATTTTCTATTTAGAAATGAACGTCTGATCAGTAACGTACTTTACTATATTCGTAACAGATGTAATTAAAATTGTAATACTGTATAGTGTTTAAAATCTATTAATATTGCCATCTCACACACTACAAAGGTTATAATTTCTTTAAATGAAATGAAAACACTTCCTAAACTTTATGGCATCCAGTGCCAATTTATTTCATCCAGTGCCAATTTATTTCAGTAATTGAATGCAACTCCATTTACTCAATCAGAATTCTGCACCTTAAAGCTGTAAAAAAAAATTGGTAATATAAAAAATATGAAAACTAAAACACTTAAATAATGAAAAGAATGAAAGAAGCTTTTAAAACTACACGTTATAAAACGTCTTCCTATACATTTTCTCATATCCCGACTGTTGCATAAATCATATCAGTACGATAATGTAAAACTCTTATAAGTATGTTATATTGTTTTACTGCTGAATAAGTAGATATAAAGATAGACAAAAAGACAGATAGATAGATAACTAGTTATATAGATAGATAGATAACTAGATAGATTTAAGTAGATAGATAGATAAATAACTAGATAGATTTATATAGATAGATAGACAGAGTAGGGATTAATTTAAATAAACCTTTTCATACAGTTTTTATAATGAAAAAGTTTCGCCTTTGAAGATCAATAATAACGATACAGTGATCGTACTAAATCAAATTTAATTAAAAATCTAGTAAGCAAGTATGGAAATAGTAATGTATAAAATTCGGTAGTAAACACGAAACATTTTAATTCTCTACCAGCATTCATAATGTGGTTCTACGCCTTCCCACAAAGGAGGCTATATTTTGTAATAAAATTGGGAATCCGTTTTTGGCCCTCTATCGTAAGGTAAACGTGGTCTGTGTTGCAGATACTGTTACATATAGGTTACTCTATATTTGTCTTACACTATCACGAAGATACTTAACAAAGATACGTATACAAAGGTCTTTTGATATGCTAAAAAGATGCAAGAAATAAAGTTTAAACATATAAACCCGCAGGACTGCTCGCTTATTATTTAGATTTATGCTTTTATACTTGGGTATACATACACCAATATTGTTCATGCGATATAAATATTTCTCTCTCTCTCTCTCTCTCTCTCTCTCTCTCTCTCTCTCTCTCTCTCTCTCTCTCTCTCTCTCTATATATATATATATATATATATATATATATATATTATATATATATAAATTATATATGGGATGAATTTCACAATTAAACACGTGAAATGAATGAATGATGTAAACCACAAGGAAAAGGAAAAATGATTCCAAGGCCTTTCGTGTATTCAGAAGTACAACTCGTCAGGGTGAGGAGGTGTACTTCTGAATACGCGAAAGGCCTTGGAATCATTTTTCTTTTTCTTGTGGGTTTACATCATATATATCAGGTTGTAACATAAATTCTGCTCGATTAAAAAACGGACGATAGATAATAGAATAACCTCAAGATAATGTGAAATAGTTTTAGAAATGTTGCAAAATACACGCGACAACAGGTTCACACATGTTTTATCACGATACAGAATGACTTAGGCTAGTGTAGGATTAGGCTAATGAATATTTTCTCTGGTGTTTTTCATACAGTTACAACGCCACCCCTACGATATTACAGTAATTGAAAAAACATGATGGAGCCCACGAAAGAGCACATTCGACATGTGATGCTGTATGAGTTCCATAAAGGATCTAACGCTAGTGAATCCGCAAGAAACATTCAAAGAGTTTATGGAAATGATGTTGTGAGCAAATGGGTGTGTAGGAGATGGTTTGAGAAGTTCAGAAATGGAGACTTCAG
>JAJOZX010001354.1:322500-380000 GCA_023014485.1 Bathynomus jamesi | reverse complement strand
TGATATAACTATAAATAAAGTTGTAGCGAATCAATACAAATCTTACGTCAAACTACACATAGGATATATATATATATATATATATATATATATATATATATATATATATATATATATATATATATATATATATATATATATATATATATATAACTGGGCATGTACAATGCGAAGAAACAGGATTATGGGCCAAAACATGTTAAACATACACACACAACCTGAGTTTGCATATAAAGGTTGACACCTGTTATACAAAGTACTTATATATATATATATATATATAATATATATATATAGAGAGAGAGAGAGAGAGAGAGAGAGAGAGAGAGAGAGAGAGAGAGAGAGAGAGAGAGAGAGAGAGAGAGAGAAGATAGTATATATACTGCGCATAACAGATATCTTTTTAATTATTTTCTCACCTCCATTAGCATTAAATACGATTATTACGACCTATTTTTAAGGTGTACTTCTAAAAGCCTTTGATATGTCTCCCCATATTCGTTATTTGAGTAACACTTCAGTAAAGGTTTTTGTTATCTAAAAATACAGTTTTGAGTCACCGTTACGAGTCTAAAAATACAAAATAGAAACAGAAATAATAACTTATCATTGGCATCAACAAAGAAAGAATCAGATAGAGTCGGAAAAATTAATATTATTTTAAGAGATAAAGCATTCATTTCATATAAGAAAAGCTATAAACTGTATATATATATATATATATATATATATATATATATATATATATATATATATATATATATATATATATATATACATATATATATATACCGTATATATATATATATATATACACACACACACACACACACACAGTTTACAACTTTATATATATATATATATATACACACATTATCAGTTTTATTTAGGTATTAAAAATTTAGATACCGCACATAGATACTAAGATACAATGCAGAATACGTGTAGGTGAGTTAAAACAGTTAATGATAATGATAATAATGCTGATGATATATTTTACTGGCAAGAGATAATTTGCATAAAATCATAATATCATTGTGAACAGTTTTTAAGCACTTTTTTCCAGTGTAAAAACAATTATAATGATTATAATGAGTACGAAGATTGCAACACACCCTCAAATGAATGTACCTCTTTTTAAATCCAGATTATTCCCTTTTGTAAACCAATGAGTAACTGCAGTTGTTCACGCCATATTTTCGAGTATGAGTAAGTCAACCTCGTAACGCGGTGGGTAACACCGTTTCCCTATAAGATAACTGAAGAACCTAAGGTCGGGGGTTCGACTCACGATGGTGCTGATAATAATAATAATAATAATAATAATAATAATAATAATAAAGGATTTAGCGCAACAGAGCGCGTAAATCTAGCCTGACCGCTGTGCCAGTTTCTGGCCCTCCTTCTGACTCATCATTATGAGTAACTTAAATTTAGTCATCAGTGGGTGAACTCGCCCCTGAAGATGACGAGGTTTACTCTACCCGAGACGAGTTATTAACAACTAAATAACTTTGGGGGGGAAACAATTCATTATTTAAATGCCAAATAATATTATAAAAGTAACACATCAGGATTTGCAATGTGACTGCCACTACAGTTTATATATATTATATATATTATTATATATATATATATATATATTATATATATATAATATATATATATTAACACGGAAATAATTTAGGTGAATTATGCAAATTTATGTATATATGTAAATATACAAGAGAAAGCGCGCTATTTTTCGCTGCTTTCTACCAATATATATATATATATATATATATATATATATATATATATATATATATATATAACACACCAGGAAAGTAAATTATAGCTTTTGTCTCGTTAGTAGAAATTTTTTAAATTTTTATGCTGCCAATTTTTTATACATTAATTTCGACCTGGTAAAAAAAAAGGTTAAGAGGAAGCTGATTGCCCCCCTCCCCCCCTCCCCCCCAAAAAATTCTATAGAGTTTAGAATGATCTGTTTTTAGCGTAAATTTTTTTTTTTAGATTAAATCGTGTATTTAGATTAGGAACGATAACAGCACGAAAAGCAATTACAGTAATTTCCTTTACGTACTTATTACTATTTCGTAATTTCGCCCTTAAAAGAAGTGGAAACAGGATTCGAACCAGGACTAAAACTTTTTTCTATTTTCCTTCGTCTCTATGTTCCGCCGCCGAGACGTCTCTGAGATCGGTGGAATCTCCCGTTCCAGATCTTGTTCCTGGAAGGGCGTTAACTACCCCCTCAGCTAATAAGGGCGACTGTGAGCGGTAAAAAAAGGTGTCACGAGAAAGCGGTGGTCGAGCCCTGCTGAATGACAGTGTCAAATGTATGGTTCGAAATTCGTATCAATCGAAATTACTTGCTTTAAATATCGTTCTATCATAACGAATCGATTTTTTAGAAAGTTTAAATAATTTCTATAATGTTTCGTTCAACTCGATTTCGTCTCGTTTCGATCAATTACATCCACACCAAAATAGAATTACCGAGTATTTACATCCAAAAACGTTATCTTTTAAACGATAAATCCATTTCTTCCCGCGTAAAACGGTCCACAAAATGAATGAAAGTGGTTTTGTCACCTTTGATGAGCAGTTTATCACTATGAACGAAATTTAGAAGATTTGAATCCTGAGGGCATCAGCTGAGGATGAAATTGTTGGTATGGGTGTATGCTTGCATAGCGAGCATCACATAAGGACTCCATATAAGGATTCTTTTAAGCCTTTTTATATGCGTTACTGGAGGAGAGAGAGAGAGAGAGAGAGAGAGAGAGAGAGAGAGATGCAATAAATTGCAAACATTTTATTTAAATTATATATAATTTACATACGTATATTGATATTTTATATATATATGATAATAATAATGATAGGGATAACAATAAACTTTATTAGCAAGAGATAAATCCCATATATATATATATATATATATATATATATATACATTTAAACTTAAGAAAGCAGTTATCAGATATCTTTTCTTACATTTTTTTATTTCAGATTTAAACGATATCTTTGCATAAAAATATTTATTTAAAAAACAAATATATACTGTATATATATTATATATATATATATATATATATATATATATATATAATGCCACGATTATTATCATTAACTATTTTTAGTAAAATATTGTCTTTATCTTCATTTTCTTTTTCGGTGGAGAACTATTTTAATTTTTACGTAATATATCTCAATAAGCTTTTTTCCTCCTAAAATTTATGATGTAATAATAATTTTGAAAATTATTTACATGAAAAAAAGTCTGGTTTTTTTTTTAAACGTTTCAATTTTAAAATATTTTTCTATACTTGTATCTTTTTATCGTTTTATATTTTTTTTCCAGTTGTGATGAGTCACGTACGGGAGCCTCATTAGTGCGTTAACCCTGTATGTCCTTAATTGCCAATGTTGTTGCGAACTGGTCGTACCCTGAGTGGGTGTATGGGCGGAGCGGTGCTTTGCGTAAAAAGTTGCGAAGTCTTTCTTCCAATTCCACTTAAGCTATTGACATTTATGTCTCGAGAATTCGGAATAAATATACACTAATCAATTCTTGGACACACCATTCGAGGTACGAGCGGCTCGCAGTATCATGACGAAGTACGTAGAAGGTCACCGTACTAACGAGACTTCCGTACGTGGTTTACCATCACTGGAAGCATCGAGGCTTTGTATTATCACAATTCGAAGAAAGGTTAAATTCATAATCACTTATTTGTTGGTGTCGATAATTTGTATCGCAAACACTCCTCACTTTATAGGTCCGGGTGCGTGATTCATCAGGATCAAGATGTACCTCTCGTTTTTGTTTCCTCCCTTAGGTTACACACGCGCGCTCATTCACGAGTACAGTCATATCACCTGAAGTTTGCTCTACACAAACTGGACCTAGAACTCAGAATTTCTGCAATTTCAAGCGTTCTGTTTATGTATGCATTTTTTTATTATTATTTCCGTATTGAACTAAAATAAAGTTACCGTTAACACACTTTTAGATAAACATTTCTAACTTAATCTAAGTAGCAGCAAATTATAATTTAATCAAGCTAACCAAATTCAACCTGACCCACCGCAGCCTGACCAGCGGCTACTTAACCTAATCTATTTAACCTAACTCATAATCATACCTGACCTAATTATATTAAACTTGAATATTGTACCCACTACACACGGTTATGTTAAAGTTAATAACATCAAGATGTAATTATTAATAGTATCAAGATCAATAATAACAGTTAATAACATCAAGATGTAATTATTAATAACAGTTAATAACATCAAGATGTAATTATTAATAGTATCAAGATCAATAATAACAGTTAATAACATCAAGATGTAATTATTAATAACAGTTAATAACATCAAGATGTAATTATTAATAACATCAAGAGCAATAATAACAGTTAATAACATGAAGATGTAATTAATTATCAAGATGTAATACGAGGTAGCGAGGCAAAGTGAGAAGATAGACTACTTATAGCATAGTAGCCCTAAATTTGTTTAATATTCTGTCGAAGGAACTTCTTAACAGGCCAAATATTCAGTTAATTAATAACATAATATAGCGAGCGCCCGTATAGCTCAGTGGGTAACGCAGTTTCCCTATAAACGAAGTGAACCCGCTAAGGTCGGGTTCTGATCCTGATGATGATAGTAATAATAAGTGGCGGATCTACGATTTTTGGTTGGGTTGGGATGTAGTTCTGAACCTAACTTAAAAAATATGCAATCCAACCCACAAAAACACTCGGTAATAAGTTTAATGTTCAATGATTACTAATTTATTAGCAGAGGAGCTAATCTAGAATTCTTTTAATGTTCAACCGAATACAAAAAACATTTACTTGTCAATAGAAATAATGAACAGCCGATTTTTAGCTTACTGTTCAACCGAACCCAGAAAAAAAGAAGATTCTTTTTTGTTAATAAGATAACTAAAATTACATTTATAACTGCCAGTATTTAGCTTGCTGCCATTACTGTAAATATGTGGAATGCTGTAAAATTACAAAATGAGGAATGAATTATGAAAAAAAATGTGCCGATGAATCGTCCCATCTCATAAGACCGCCAGACAAATTCTTTTCACTTCAGGAGGATCAGCCGATTTTATTTGTTGGCAAAAATGTCAACAACTTTTTCCGGCATTACCTCTATGGCATGAAATGACATCAGTAGACTGGACGCGACCGCGACAGATTCAAGATGGCCGCCAAAAGAAAAAGACGACACAACCCCGAATTTACTCGGCTAAACTTAATTACGAGGACAACGCACGACGATAGACTCTCCTAAAGCGACGGTTATCCGTTAGAACTCAAAACATTTGTGAAGAACAAGGCCAATCTCACTGGTATGCGTGAATACTAGCCACAGCACAGACACAGTGCACGTATAATCTCATGGCCCCCTAGAAATGTATACACTTTTAACCCACCCTAAAATGGTATGCAATAAACGTCATATTTACGTCCTACTCGCTTATCTATTTAGAAAGAATGTGGTTGATTGAGACACGAAACATCATTGAGAATGTGAAACTTCTCCATCAGTGGGGTCGTGCTGGAGCCCCCCTTTGGATCCGCCATGATAATAATAATACAAGATTTAGAGCAATGGACCGAGTTAGTTGGCATGAGCGTTGTGCTAGTTACTGACCCTCCTCACTGTTTATTCACACTGTTTCCCCGTAAGCGAAATGAAAAAACTGAGGTCTGGGGTTCGACTCCCGATAATGGTGGTAATAACAATTTAGGAGTTAGCGCAATTGATCGTACTGGCATGGACTTTGCACTGTGCCAGTGTTTGGCCTTCCTCACTCATTATTATCATAATATAAGCTACCGTACACTATTTTGTCCAATACAATTAAAACTAACACAACTTGGCACTGCTCCACTAATCACAACCTCACATAATCTTTATTTCATGTCGTACCGCGCAGAAAACTGGGTTGCGTTACATTTTAATAACTTTGTGATGTAATTAATCTTTTATAATGCGATGTAATAAAACACGGACATGAAATTACCCATCATATATTAGTTCAAAATGATCTAAACCCATTTCATCGTCAAGACCAAAACATCGACACTCTAAAAAATTTAACAACCTAACTTAACCTAGCATAACCTAACCTAGCTTAATCTAACCTAACTTAGTCTTACCTAATAATAAATTGTTGCTAGAATGTCAAGTCGATAAGATATTTATTGAGGAACTGCGTAATTAGGTAAAAATGTTCAGGTGGCCCATGTTCTCAAAACCCAGCTGTTCATCCTTCCACACAATAAAAAGAAAGTGGTTGGTGAAACCCGGAAATTTGTACGCCAACATTTGTACGACGGAAATTTATACGCCAGCATTTGTACGCCAGAACATTTATACGACTGGAAATTTATACGCCAAGCATTTGTACGACGGTAATTTATACGTTATACGCAAGAAATTCATGATCAGTTAATAAAATTGAATTTGAAACTAAGTAAGTTAAAATACAAATTATCACAAATTGTGAAATTACATATTACAATAATTAAATGCATAATTGAAACTAGATTTTCAGCTTATCAATTTAAGAGAAAATGTAACTAGCGATATACAGAACGAATGGCATTTAAAAAAATCGGAGAACAAATCTTGCGAGTTTTTTCTCATTAATCTCCAGACCTAACCTAACCTAACGAATGTCATTTAAAAATCGGAGAACAAATCTTGCGAGTTTTTTCTCATTAATCTCCAGACCTAACCTAACCTAACCTAACGAATGTCATTTAAAAAATCGGAGAACAAATCTTGCGAGTTTTTCTCATTAATCTCCAGAACTAACCTAACCTAACCTAACCTAACGAATGTCATTTAAAAAATTGGAGAACAAATCTTGCGAGTTTTTTCTCATTAATCTCCAAACCTAACCTAACCTAACGACCTGTATCTATTCAATAACCATTTACCTACCTGTTAATCCTTTAATGCGCTGTGATACATGATAAAATTTAAAATTCTTCAAATTGAAATTATTTTCAAAATATTTAAATAATGTTTACTTTATTTATTTATTTTTTTTGCACCTGTGCTTATGTTTATAGAAAAAAATGAAGTCACGGTTATTATCATGGGTAGATCGCATACTTACTGTAAGTCAAAAAAGTCCGGTAGAGCGCATACTTAAATTACCGTCGTACAAATGTCAGTCGTATAAATTTCCAGTCGTATAAATGTTCTGGCGTACAAATGCTGGCGTATAAATTTCCGTCGTACAAATGTTGACGTACAAATTTCCACACACGGTGGTTGGTAGATAAATGGGTACCCTAGGTGGCCTAGTGTTAAGACGCTGGGCTGCTGGTGGGTCGTGGTTCGGATTCCACGTTAAACAGTAGGTCTAAGGTGGAGTGAAAAGCGTGACCTTCGTCAGAATGAACAATTCGGGCGGAAGCTAACCAAAGGTACCAAAGGTATATATATATATATATATATATATATATATATATATATATATGCATAACTGCAATGACCACGCAGTATATAAATGAATAGAAACGACATAAGTATTAAGGAACGTTTCTGCACACGAGGAGGAGAGATAACGAATAAATGAAAAATGAGGCGAACCGCCCGGGAATCGAACCCAGGGCCTTCCAATTGCCGGTTGGACGCGCTACCATTATGCTACGGACCTCGATTAATCACAAATCGAAATTCTCCCACATAGGGCAGAAACCAATGCCCTGAGAGGGCACCCTCGCAAATCGTGAATATGCGCATATAACTGCAATGACCACGCAGTATATAAATGAATAGAAACGACATAAGTATTAATGAACGTTTCTGCACACGAGGAGGAGAGATAACGAATAAATGAAAAATGAGGCGAACCGCCCGGGAATCGAACCCAGGGCCTTCCAATTGCCGGTTGGACGCGCTACCATTATGCTACGGACCTCGATTAATCACAAATCGAAATTCTCTCACATAGGGCAGAAACCAATGCCCTGAGAGGGCACCCTCGCAAATCGTGAATATGCGCGTCCAACCGGCAATTGGAAGGCCCTGGGTTCGATTCCCGGGCGGTTCGCCTCATTTTTCATTTATTCGTTATCTCTCCTCCTCGTGTGCAGAAACGTTCCTTAATACTTATGTCGTTTCTATTCATATATATATATATATATATATATGCAATAAAATCACAGAATAACACGTGATCAAGCAAAGAACCACAGGGAAAAGGAAAAGGAAACACGAAGTCCGAGCGCTTTCGTGATATATTCACATCTTCAGGGACAATATAATATATATATATATATATATATATATATATATATAATATATATATATATATATATATATATATATATATATATTTTTTTTAAATAAAATGCGAAGTCACATGGGGTTTTATTTGATAACAAGTAAGAGGTAAAAATTTTACCCACTTTGATGTTTGTTTAGGCAATGCGCGAGGACTGGAAAAATGAAGTATCTGAATTCCAAATTAAATACATTAAAAACAAACTTGTATTAAAAATATTATCAATAGAGGAAGTTGGATTTTTGAGGTTTAGGAATTTTGTTGCGATGAAATTACACGATATAAAAAAGAAATTGGCGTTATTCCTCATTGGCTGTGATTGTATCATTAAAGTCTGTAGCAAGTTTAACTGCCCGCTCAGCACAATCGTTAACAACTTTTAGGCGGTGCTTTAAATCTTTCGTATTTATATATGTTGCTCGCTCACTCCTTGAATCAGGTCTGGCTTTATGAAACTTTCATCCAATTTTAAGGCCTTGAAGAGGTTCAATGATGTAGTCGTAATAAAGTCCGTCATCTTTTGTCTTTGTATAAGCTAGTTGTTTTACATTCTATCCTACGTAAGTGTTTCTTCTTCGGCAGCTTTTTAAATGCTTGAATCATCGCTCTTTTCTCTTGTTTTTATCAGAAAACAATGCCAATGACGAGGAGTCTTCGCTCGGATACTAGAGATAGGCAGCCAGCTTTTTTGATGCATCTTGAGAGACTTCTTGGTTCACTTCTCTGAAATCCTTCAGCGTAGCCATTAGCGTAATATCACTGAAGAGTCAGAAGCATTAGTGGTGAGACAGAAAAGTCCTACAACGTGCGGTTGGAGCACGCACTAACCTTTGAGACACGCAACTCTCGCTCATCTCTGAAAGTAAACTTCGGGTTCCACCGGGTAGTCTATAAGTCGTACCTATGTCCGGCAAAGAAGAGTCGCTATCACAAGTTCTAACGGGTACTCTATGTGGATACTGAAAATTGTTCTTGGATCTTTTCGGTTTGGCGAACTGCTACAGATTTTTATGAAACCTAGCAAATCAATTAGTTTGCTAAACCTAACTTAACTACACCCAACTTCACCTAACTTAACCTTACCTAAATAAATTTAACGGAATCTAACCTAACATTTATCAGATAAAATAATATTGCATGTGTCACATCAGAAAATGACAATTTTGATCTGCCATACGCAGTCCCTTAGTATAAACTAATCTGACCAAAATTTTACTTGACTTTGTTTTCTCATCCAACCTCATCAGTTGACGACATATGCCATGAGTTATGGTGAAATTATTTTTTTCAGAAACTCTAACATATATATATATATATATAACATTTTCATAGGAAGATACCATAAGCAGTACATAAATATAGAAATTTTTTGTAGCTGATGTATTTAAGTCAGTTTAAAATTACAGATGAGTCTTAAACGTACAAACTCCGAGCTTTCTATTTTTAATTAAGGACAATATAATATAAAATCCGCGTCTTGAATCTAAATTTATGACACGGGTTCACCTTTCGAGTGGCATTCGGCATACAATGAAATAATTGCTTACAGACATTCGTTGTTACGACAAAATTCCTCCTTCCAATTGAGTCCTATTCAGGTCCTGGGCCGATAATGGAAAGTTACGCGCGTCCGATAACATCTGGCGAAGCTGTTGTCGTAAACCGATAAAGGACCCGATATCTCCGATTTAACCCTTGATAAACCGATTCTGAATCACGATCTTCGCTTCTGCTTGGCAGCGCTGGCTGCCGACGAACAATTTTGGCGGATTGAAACGAGTCTGGAAGGAGAAGCGTTTCTTTTTTCCTTATTTGAGACGAACAGAAAATAAATCTCGACTTTTTATAGTTGTTACATTTTGTTAATTTTAACCTAAACACGATGTTAATCATTTTTAAAACATTTAACATTGCATTTTGAATATAATAATTATTAATGTATATAACTCTTAAACTAACATTAATAAATGACTCCATAATATCCATAATATACAACACCCACCTACACACTCACCCACACACAAATATATGTATATATGTATATATATATATATATTTCAATGCTTTAGACACAAATGTCATTAGCTTAAGTATATAAGTGTAGGGAAAGGTTCACTGGTATATATATATAATGATTGGGGTTGTTTAACCTCCTTCGCAACATCTAAGGTCATATGACGGAGGGGACCTACAGCATTACGTGAGATCCGAACCACGGGTCGGTCGCTACATAATCTGAACGCGGAGGACGGTCTCCCATCCAATTACTACCCAGACCCAATATCGCTTAACTTCGCTGATCAACGGGAAGCGGTGTTACGACATTGGCTACGACGTAGCCCCTATATATATATACAGGGTGTACATAAAGTCAGGATCTATTTTTGTGAAGCACTTGGAAATTATATGGAATTCAATCATAAAATGATAAAGTGGTAACATTTATTAAATAATTAAGAGTAGGATTCGACGTGACGCCCATCAGTATCCCTGCACAGCTCAAATCGTTCCGCAGCATTTCTAAACACATTCTGGAGCATTTGCGGGGTTATGTTATCTGCAGCAGTTCGTATACGTGTACGTAAGTTTTCAAGACTCGTAATCTTCGTCTGATAGACGTGCGATTTGATAAAGCCCCATGCAAAGAAATCTAAAGGGGTTAAATCTGGTGATCTCGCTGGCCAAGGTCTTTTGTTGCTTCCGCGTCCGATCCAGCGATTTGGAAAACGTCCATTTAGATAATCCTGAACAATTTTGGCATAGTGACAAGGAGCACCATCATGTTGATAGACGACGGGGATAGGATTGTTAGTACCGTCGTCTATCAACATGATGGTGCTCCTTGTCACTATGCCAAAATTGTTCAGGATTATCTAAATGGACGTTTTCCAAATCGCTGGATCGGACGCGGAAGCAACAAAAGACCTTGGCCAGCGAGATCACCAGATTTAACCCCTTTAGATTTCTTTGCATGGGGCTTTATCAAATCGCACGTCTATCAGACGAAGATTACGAGTCTTGAAAACTTACGTACACGTATACGAACTGCTGCAGATAACATAACCCCGCAAATGCTCCAGAATGTGTTTAGAAATGCTGCGGAACGATTTGAGCTGTGCAGGGATACTGATGGGCGTCACGTCGAATCCTACTCTTAATTATTTAATAAATGTTACCACTTTATCATTTTATGATTGAATTCCATATAATTTCCAAGTGCTTCACAAAAATAGATCCTGACTTTATGTACACCCTGTATATGGAATGAATTTCACAATTAAACACGTGAAATGAATGAATGATGCAAATCCACAAGGAAAAAGAAAAATGATTCCAAGGCCTTTCGTTAATTAAGAGAAATATTAAAAAATAACTATAATGGGCTTTCTAAGCAGTCTCTTAGTATCAATCCGTCACTACCATATTTGTACGGTTTAGTAAAAACACACAAAGTTAATAATCCCATGGGCCTATTGTTAGCTCAGTAGGCTCTGTAACCTATAGGCTATCTAAATGGTTAGTTAGTTTATTAACGCCGTTAGTTGGCTCTATTTCCAAGTCACATATTGTAAATAGCATGGCTCTTATTGACAAACTGAAGTTTCCTAATGACCCTAATTTCAAACTGGTAAGTTTTGATATATGCTCGTTATTCACGAAAGTCCATGTTGATGACCTATTTGCTTTTTTAAAAGATAAGAACTCTGAATATTCTTTCCCTGTTCGACACAACACTCTTATTGAGTTAATTAAACTTTGCGTCAAAGATTGTAAATTTTAGTTTGAAAATAAGTTTTATGCTATGTCGTTTGGATTGGCGATGGGAAATCCCCTCTCACCTGTATTAGCTAACTTATATACATAATTTTATGAAAGCAGAATTTTGCCTACTATTGTTAATTTTAACTTTGGTACAGGTATATAGATGATATTTTATGGCTTTGGCCTAATAATTTGGATGTTGACTTATTTCTTGGTAGGCTCAACAATTTAGTTTCATCTATTAAGTTCACGGTTGAAAAAGAAAATGGTGGCAGCTTATCTTTTCTGGATCTAAAAATTCGGCGATGCCTTAATCAGTTCAAATTTGAAGTTTATCGTAAGCCTACTAATAATAACTCTTATGTGTATTTTTATTCTGACCATCATCCCTCGATTAAATCTTCTATTTCCTCTGCTATGTTTCTTAGAACATTGAGGGTTGTCAGTCCTGAATTTTTAGATTCCGAGTTATGCAATATCATGAATATTGGTACTAAATTATGTTATCCTATTTCATTTTCAGATAACTGCCTTAGGAAAGCCAAGAATAGGTATTATAATAGTGTAACTGTAAAGGAATTTGGACGTAAAAATATCCTTAGCCTACCTTACCATGTTAATTTTCAATATCTTCCGACTTTACTTAACGCAATTGGCATCATTGTAATCTTTAAGTATAATAATACTGTTAAATCACGCCTAATAAAGAATAGCCCGGATAATGTTGTTGGTTCTGTGTATTCGATCGGATGTACACAATGTAACTCAGTATATATAGGCCAAATGGGTAAAACGTTAGATATTAGGGTAAAACAGCATAAATATGCGTGTAGAACAGCTAATAATTCCAATGGATTGTTTAACTATATGTATGGATGTAATCATAGTATCAAGTGGGATAGTTCGAAAGCGCTCGTTAAAAACAGATATAATTGAAAGCCTGAAAGGAATATTCTAGAATGTGCATTTATCCTTTTTAAAAATAATTTCAATAACAGTGCGGGAATGTATAAAATTGACAATATCCTGTTTAAATTCCTTTTGCCTCTCACTAACGCTTGTTAATTATATGCTAATCTTTTTGTTTTTCCGTCCCGCTGTATATATTTTGGGCATCTCGCCTTCTCCCTTCATTCACTGACGAGGTGTACTTCTGCATATATGAAAGACCTTGGAATAATTTTTCTTTTCCTTGTGGGTTTGCATCATATATATATATATATATACTACAATTATTAGTGAAGTATAAATTACAAATGCGTTGCATGACCATCAAGTTTCCAAATATATATTTGTATGAGGCGAAATAAGATGAAGTTCTTAAACCAGAAAAGTGTATCGGAATGAATAAATGCATAAAGGCGAGACATAGAACAGAATCGAATGTAACGAAACCTGCATGAAAGCATGTTTCGGTATTCCAGAGCAGCAAATAAGGCGAAGGACGTTCGTGAACTTTGACTTACTTACCAACCAGATATAATTCTGGACATCATCTCACCTTCAATTTTATAGTTTTTCTTTTTTTTCTCTCTCTCATCGTCGTGATTTTTAAAATAAATAATGTTTTTCTCTTTTATTTTGTTCTTATCTTCGTTTTTTTTACTTTGAAAAGAAACATTTTTCATTTTATTTTTATATTATTTAAGTCATTTCCCGTTATTTCGCCGCCATTTTCGTCCACTTCTCATTTCCGGCGTGTCTTTTTACTTCCTTTTTCGTTTCGGTACTTACTTTTCTTATCGTTTTTCCTATTCTTCCCTTTTCGCCTTTTCTTTGTCCATTATCTGCCGCTTCCTTTCGTCTCGTTTTACGCCCTCTCGCGCCCGCAGAGTGGGGCATCAGCGCTGGCGCGGAATAAAAAAAGGAGCAGAAAACGTATCACGGGTTTAATGCGGGATTTATTGAGAGAGAGAATTTGTAAGGCTCGTTAGTAAGTATTCGACGATGTTTATTTACGAGAGAGCTACAACGTCACATATACCAATACTGAACTAGTTTAAAAAGATCTACTTTTAGTTTCGTCCGCTTATTGTTCTTATTTATTTAACTAGTTTAACTATTTTAGTTTAGAATTTTTTATAATATATATATATATATATATATGAGGTTACGACTCATTACCAAATTTGAGAAGTTTCAAACCTGTAGAAATCATTATATATATATATATATATATATATATATATATATATGTGTGTGGGAAGTTAACATTGATTTATTTGTAGCAGCGCAATTTGCTCATCGTGGCACTATAGCTTTTTTATGGCACTATAAAATGAACTTGTGAACTTAATTAATAATAGTGGATCCTTAAAGAAAGTTCGTTAAAATATTCTTTGTGAATGTTGGTGAAAAATGCGAGAAAGGCTCGTATTATTTTACTTTTCTTTGAGATCATTCGCCTACTTATTTATGAGAAAGAAATATGATAATTTCACAGGATTGCAAACCCACTGATTCGACCATGCAACTATTCATAAAAGGGCCGGAAAAGGTAAGGTAAAGGGTAAAGTAATATCCAAGAAGCTCATTTCTTCATGACGTGGGGTTGAGTGTGCCCCAAGGTCACCCGATTCAGGTCAGAAACAGAGTAAGCGTCCAACTCAACTCCACCCGATGCCAGTGTCCGGGAGCGAACCAGCGAAACACCTCTGGGAGTCCGCCACCATAACCACTGAGCTACCGGGCGCACACCAGGAAAAAAACACATACAAACACACACACACACATATATATATATATATATATATATATATATATGCGCCTCGGTGGTGTAGTGGTTAGCGTCGCTGACTACGAATCCATCGGCCCCGGGTTCGAGACCCGACGGCAGCCGGCGCGCGGCAAAACCCAGCTGTTCATCCTTCCACACAATAAAGAAAGTGGTTGGTAGATAAATGGGTACCCTAGGTGGCCTAGTGGTTAAGACGCTGGGCTGCTGATGGGCGTGGTTCGGATTCCACGTTAAACTGTAGGTCTAAGGTGGAGTGAAAAGCTTGACCTTCGTCAGAATGAACAATTCGGGCGGAAGCTAACCAAAGGTTTATATATGTATATATATATATATAATATATATAAGGCTGAAAAATACAAAATTTCTTTGTTCACCCTCCAAAAGAGGCGAGTACCCCTGAAAAAAATACTGATAGTAATAATATCCTTTATTGCTACTGGTCCTCAACATAAATTATAATTAGACGCTTAGAAGTAAAAGTAATTCAAATTCATTCACAATGACAAAATTCAAGAAGTGATTCACGTACTTGAGTCATCCTGGGTCATTTGAGTCACTTCGCGGGCACCCATTCAGCATGCAAAGTGCGGATTCAAGTACTTGAGTCACTTTTTGGCGGAAGGAAAAAAATCAGTGAAAAATGCATTTGAATCACTTTCAGTTCAAAACGTCCAATTGTATGGTAATTATAATTCATTATAGTCCATTAATGAGAAGTGAGTTTACGATAAAGAAAATTTTATTTACTTATTTCACATAAAGCCTTATAGGAAAATTATTTCACGAAAGTAACACGTGAATAATATTTATGATGAAAATAACCACGAAGGAAAAAGGAAACACAGAATGGTGCTCAAGCGCTTTCGTCTAATGACATCCTCAGGAACAGGAGTGTTTTTATACTCGTGCGTATATATATATATAACCTTGGTTAACCTTGGTTTTGTTTCCCCCCAAATTGTTCATTCTGACGAAGTCGCTCCAGCTTAGACCTACAGCTTAACACATGGAATCCGAACCACACTCCACCGCGGACGGTCAGAAATTACAAAGTCCTTGTCCGGACTCGATCTCACGACCTCCCGATCAGCAGCCCAGGTCTTAACCACTTGGCTACCCGAGGTACCCATTTATTTACCAACCAATTTTTTGTGTGTGGAAGAATGAGCAGCTGGGTTAACCGCGCGCCGCCTGCCGCCATCAGGAATCGAACCCTGGGCAGATGGATTCGTAGTCAGCGATACTAACTCCTACACCACCGAGGCGCATATTTATTTATTTATTCTCCTTTTTAATTACTGCAAAGGACCGGCAGAGTTTGGCGCGAAACCAAATCACTATTTTGGATAGACACTAAAGTATATAACAATAAATTTAAAATTCGTTCATGCCTCTGCGAGAATGCTTCTTATTCAATCCTAATTTCATTCATGGCGAAAAATAAAAGAATAAGTTTATAATATAAAATCGAGTATAATTAGGTCGGAGGTGTATATAAGGAGGCACACCTCTATAACCTCTCTAACGAACGCCATCATCTAACGCTTGCCTTTGAACAAAACATAAAAACATAATTTGTATATCCCTCGCGTTCGGCATAAATTATTCAGACCATATTTCAAATATATATATATATATATATATATATATATATATATATATATATATATATATATATATATATATATATATACACAGGGTGTCCCATAAGTCAGTGTATCGGATTAAATTTAGCAATTAAATTAAACCCTACAGTGACTTTTGAGACTATACAGTATACACACACACGTTGGTTTAGGAGGCGATCTGATATCTCGTTGCGGCCAGAAGTTTGTCTATAAGGTGGTGGTAGTATATAGTAGCAAAGTTCTTATTAGACGCTCGAAGGTATGTGGGAAGAAGGACTGAAGTTCGAATTTTATCGTAAGGGTGCTAAATGAGTTGGCTCCGTCGCATTTCTAAAACCAAATTAAATCTAATTTTGAATTTAGATTTACATTTCTCTCTCTCTCTCTCTCTCTCTCTCTCTCTCTCTTTCTCCTTCCCTATATATATATATAATTCAATTCAATCATCGGAAATATCTTTAATATATATCCCCGCAAGGGGTTCTAAGCTCGTGCTCTTGAGTGCTCTTTGTGCTCGTTTGTACGTGCTTGTTCCTGGAGGTTTCACGTGCGCCCTCCCGGCCTTAGCACCCAAGGATGATGGGCTCGACCCTGCAGTCCTTGTCATCCTTGGTCTTTTTCCACTTCGACTGTCCCCTCCACCCTTTCTTTTTCCTCTGTCTTTCCTCTCACTCTTTTTCTTTGTTTTTCCGCCGAGATATACCCTTTTAAATAGAGGCGAATCGGTTCTTCCCGAACTTAAAAAAAAAATAAAAAAATATATATATATATAGGGTGAACCAAATGTAGGTGGACAGTCAATGATAACGTTTATTTTGAGAATACATATTTAATTTTTTTGTATACTATAATACAAAATAAAATTTAAATAAATTTAGTTATAATATTTAATATAATAAAACACAAACACCATAGTTATAATGAACACCATAGTTATAATATAATATAACACAAACCGTATTCAACCTACTGTCCACCTACTTTTGGTTCACCGTGTTGGGCTGGCAGCAAGCAGGAAGGCAGGCATCGCATCGCTAAGGGCGGGTAGCGGCGGCTGCTGCTGTGTATATATATATATATATATATATATATATATATATATATATATATATATATACAGGGTGTCCCGTAAGTCTGGACCCATAGGGAAAAATAATAAAATTACAAAATAGTCCAAAAATTTATTACATAATCTGTTCAAAGTGTCCGCCGTTGTGTCGCACACATAGTTGAAGACGCAATCTCCACTGCGACAGCACTTTCTGAATCACAGTCGCAGAAATTTCTTGACACGCCTCCACAATGCGTGCTTTAAGGTGGAAAATGTTCTGAAGTTTGACCTCGTACACTTTGGCTTTCAAGTGGCCCCACAAATAAAACTCCAGTGGAGTAAGATCATAATAAAAAAATAATAAAAATAATAATAAAAATAATAAAAAATATATTATAAATAAATTTTTGGACTATTTTGTAATTTTATTATTTTTCCCTATGGGTCCAGACTTACGGGACACCCTGTATATATATATATATATATATATAGCCTACCAGTATGCACGAAGAGAATTGAGAATAAATTTTCTTGCGTTGACATAAATTGGCGAATTTAATCGTCAGAAATTGATAAACCAAAAAGTATTTCCCTAAAAAATGAACTGCACCAATATCAAATTGCAGTGCTATTAAAATATTAAATATACGGCGCATATATTATATATATATATATATATATACAGGGTGGGCCGTAAGTTTCCATACATAGGAAAAATTAAACGTTTGTTTTTATGTTTCAGATACCCTAAGAATATGCGTTTGACGTAAGATCTTGTTACTGATGAAGCAAATTTTTACGTCAATGGAGAGGTTAATCGGCAAAACATACGTTATTGGAGTAATGCTAACCCTAACTGGCTGAGTCCGACGAAGATGCAAGGTGCCGGTAAAGTGATGGTGTGGGCGGGATATGGGGTGACAGAATTATTGGACCAATTTTTGTCAGTGGAAATCTTAATGCCGAAAGGTATCTTAACATGTTGCAAGAAGAGATTTTCCCATCCCTGCTAAACGAGGAAGGTAACTTCCCAGTTTACTTCCAGCAAGATGGAGCTCCACCTCATTATGGTCTTCACGTGCGTCGGTATTTGGATCAGCAGCAGTTTCCGGATGCTTGGATTGGTCGGCGTGGTCCTGTGGAGTGGCCTCCCAGATCCCCAGATCTCACCCCCCTTGATTTCTATCTTTGGGGGCACTTGAAGGCCATGGTGTATCAGGAAAAGATACGAGACATAAATCATCTAAAGGAACGTATCACCAACGCCATTACAAGCATAACGTCAACTGTGCTAATGCGTGTTCATCAACAGTGGGGAACACGTATTGAAATGTGTTTTCAAAACAATGGCAACCATGTAGAGCATATTATATAAATAAAAATGGTTGTCCATAAAAAAATGTTTATTTTTCCTATGTATGGAAACTTACGGCCCACCCTGTATATATATATATATATATATATATATATATATATATATATATATATATTATTCAATTTACTTCTTTGAAATTCGAAGGTATACCAATTAAATTAACAAATACCACGAAACAATTAAAAATTAATTATTAAATTAAAATTTAATGTCGCTATAAATTTAAACTCCGTATATGCATGCCATACTTTGTCAAACCGTACCATACATTGTAAAAAATTTACGTCTTATCCATATATATTTATGACACTCTTAACCAAATAACTAATTCTGTTTTATGCACTATATATATATATATATATATATATTACATGACACTATATCTGGCAGATGAAACAAAATATTATTATTGGTTTTGCTTCTGCTCAAATTATTATTGTCTTTGCTTCTACTCTGACGAAGGTAAGCTTGTTACTCCACCTTAGACCTACAGCTTAACATGGAATCCGAACCACGACCCACCACGGACGGTCAGATATTACAATGTCCTCGCTCGGACTCGATCTCACGGCCTCCCATTAGGTTACCCAGGGTATCCATTTACCTATCAACCAATTTTTTTTTTTACTGTATAGAAGGATGAACAGGTGATTTAGCTGCTTAGCGTTTGCCGTCACCGACATATATATATATATATAGTCATGCGGTTTGCTTCTACAAAGCTTCAATTTAATATTTAGGAGAAATCCAATGACAAGGAGGAATGTAAATGCCATGAAAAGTCTTCTTTAATGCGCAACGTTTCGAGCAATACGCTCATCATCAGGCTAGATAATAACAATATGAATTAGAATCAATAAATAAATGTGAACAAGACAAAATAATTTCTAAAAAAACCTATTCATTAAAAGCAAATTTTTAAAAGACTAAAAGAAGAGGGTTAAATTCAAAGTTATAAAAATTTACATATAAAATTACAAGAAATTTAAAAGCTATTTTTAAATTACATATAGTAAATTTGAAATTAGTACACTGGAATAATTAACACTAATACAATGGAATAATTAACACTACGAACCTTTCAATGCTGGTTCCGAGGCACGAGTAATTTAAAACAAAACAAAACAGGAAACAAGCTATGGGTTGGGCGGTTGGAGTTATAAGTTAGGGGAAGGGGGATTATAAAAAGTTGGGGAGGGGGAGGGGGGATTATAAAAAATTTAGAGGGACAGCTGAGGAATCCACGTTTAGAGAAGGGGTCAATGTTTCAATATAAAGAGATTCCAAAATTCTAAGTGAGTTAGGACAAGAATTACAACCGAGAATTTAAAATTATCTAAAGTGACATCAGTTTTACATTTTATACTGTGTTCCGAATACTGGAGGCTTCTTTTTTATTTAAAATTTTACCTGTTCGGCGCTCCTGAGGGAGCGCACGGTGCTGCCAATGTAATTTACCTGCCCAAGGTGTCTCCTTGGTACTTACATTGGCAGCACCGTGCGCTCCCTCAGGACTAGTTTTATTCGCATATGGGAATAAGTTGCCGAACAGGTAAAATTTTAAATAAAAAAGAAGCCTCTAGTATTCGGGAACATAGTATAAAATGTAAAACTGATGTCACTTTAGATAATTTTAAATTCTCGGTTGTAATTCTTGTCCTAACTCACTTAGAATTTTGGAATCTCTTTATATTAAAACATTGACCCCTTCTCTAAACGTGGATTCCTCAGCTGTCCCTCTAAATTTTTTATAATCCCCCCTCCCCAACTCCCCTCCCCCCTCCCCAATTTTTTATAATCCCCCCTTCCCCTAACTTATAACTCCAACCGCCCAACCCATAGCTTGTTTCCTGTTTTGTTTTGTTTTAAATTACTCGTGCCTCGGAACCAGCATTGAAAGGTTCGTAGTGTTAATTATTCCATTGTATTAGTGTTAATTATTCCAGTGTACTAATTTCAAATTTACTATATGTAATTTAAAAATAGCTTTTAAATTTCTTGTAATTTATATGTAAATTTTTATAACTTTGAATTTAACCCTCTTCTTTTAGTCTTTTTAAAATTTGCTTTTAATGAATAGGTTTTTTAGAAATTATTTTGTCTTGTTCACATTTATTTATTGATTCTAATTTTATATTGTTATTATCTAGCCTGATGATGAGCGTATTGCTCGAAACGTTGCGCATTAAAGAAGACTTTTCATGGCATTTACATTCCTCCTTGTCATTGGATTTCTCCTAAATATTATATATAATATATATATATAAACTGAAATCCTGCCCATTTGAATACGCACACATTTTAATATTGTACGTATTTTAATGTTGTGCGTATTAGTATTAATAGGGTATTATTATACTAAACAAAAATGGCATCATCAAAGCACTTTTGTATGTTGCAAAAGAAAATATACAAATACGCGAAGTACTCCAGTTAATTAGTTACGTTCTTCCTCCATATGAGCAAATATACATTATATTAAAATATTTACGGAAATTAGATCAATATGGAATGGAAAATGAAGTAGGAGGGAAAAGGTTTTCATCCGTATTCGTTTCGTCACAAAGAATATTCTTGTAATTATTAAGAAAGTCTCTATTGAAATTATTATATTGACAAGGATTTTAAAATTGCACTTATCACCCTAATAAAAAAATTAATAATTAAAAAATTGAAAACTAAATAAAAGTAGTTAGACTTTTCGGTAAATCACAGCATCCTCATCAAACTAAAACATTAAAAAATAATGTGAAAATGAGTAAAAACAATTATATATATATATATATTCAAGATGAAGGTAAAGACGTAGAATACTGAAAGCATGTTTAATTTAAGTCTAATTGACAACGTTTCGGGTTACCTCACCCATCATCAGGCTTATCAAATAAAGCAAAAAAACAACAACTAAAATTAATAAATAACAAAGATATAAAATCGGCGTAAAATTAGATAAAAATGGTAAAAAACCCAAACTAACACCATCATAAAAAGATAAAAAATCAGTAAAAGGAAAATCAGTATAAAATAAAATGATTAAAAGATAAAAAAAAATCAGTAAAAGATAAAAAATCAGTAAAAGCAAGCAAAAACACAGAAACGTACCTGTATCGGGCACATGACCTAAAAAAACTAGACAGGACAGGACAACCAACCAAGTTTTCCTTCTGCAGTTTTTCCTATCCTATCTAGTTTTTTTTAGGTCATGTGCCTGATACAGGTACGTTTCTGTGTTTTTACTTGCTTTTACTGATTTTTTATCTTTTACTGATTTTTGCCTTTTACTGATTTTTTTTATCTTTTAATCATTTTATTTTATACTGATTTTCCTTTTACTGATTTTTTATCTTTTTATGATGGTGTTAGTTTGGGTTTTTTACCATTTTTATCTAATTTTACTCTGATTTTATATCTTTGTTATTTATTAATTTTAGTTTTTTTTTGTTTTATTTACTAAGCCTGATGATGGGTGAGGTAACCCGAAACGTTGTTTATTAGATTTAAATTAAACATGCTTTCAGTATTCTACGTCTTTACCCATCTTAAATATTAAACTACGTCTCCTTAGGAGGAACCCTATCTCATATATATATATATATATATATATATATATATATATATATATAAATATATATATATATATATATATATCTATATATTAAAACAATTTATGACACTCTTAACCAAATAACTAATTCTGTTTATATATATATATATATATATAAATATATATATATATATATATATATATATATATATATATATATATATATATATATATATATATATATATATTAAAACAATTTATGACACTCTTAACCAAATAACTAATTCTGTTTATATATATATATATATATATATATATATATATATATATATATATATATATATATATATATATAACATGACACTCTATCTGGCAGATGAAACAAAATATTATTATTATTATTAGTATTATTATTGTACGTACAAAATTGAAAATAACAATAATAATCCATATACTGTATATAAAATGTATTAAATAAAATAACTGTAATATATATATATATATATATATATATATATATATATATATATATATATATATATATATATATATAATATATATATATATATATATATATGTCTGTGTGCGTGTGTAAATACGCCTGTTCAGCTCTTTGTTACCAGAATCGAAACTATTTTTAGAATGTATTTTTTGTGATATAATAAATCACCAACTCAGATAATCATTATCGTATGATATATTTTAACATAAAGGTCGATCAGTGTTAAAAGATTAACTTTTCAAGATTATATATATATATATATATATATATATATATATATATATATATATATATATATATATATATATGATTTAGGGTGGACGCCAAAACATCATCATGGAGGAGTTTATCGGGCCGGGTCATGATTTTATTTTGCTTTCTATGTTGAACAAAATTACCAAGGTTGAGCGTTCTCTGCAATAATTTAGTACTGCCGCATTGTCGTCGAAGATGTGTCCTACAAAGCCATTTAAGCGTTGTCTCATTACATGCATAGAAATTTCTTATGATTTTGCTGATTCATTCATTTCTGCCATATTGTTTATCCCACCCTTTTTATCTCTTCCTCAGGTTCACAGCTATGTTCCAAACGAGATCTAAGACTGAGTTGGAGCTCCTAGGTAACCCTCTGGAGAAGATCCTCGTAGCGATGCTTCCCTCTCAAGGTGATGAGCTTCGTTTCCACTTGTATCAGCGTACGGTACTGAAAAAGAGGGTGAGGGAAAGCGCAAGATTGATGATTGAGGAAGTGTTTGCCTTCCGGGAACGGGATGGTCTTCCTATGACACTAACCAAACATGCCATTGGGAGGCTGGAATGACTCCACGACCGGTGGAAGGACTTGCGGACGGGTGCCAAGCGCGGAGGATCAACTCAGAAGAACGGGAGGCGGCATTTTTGGCGGATATAAAGAAAACTTCCGACGTGTCCCATCAAAATGCGGAGGCGCTCATCAAGATACCCGCGGACAGAGTCTCTGCGATCTCAGTTGGGGGAAGATCGGGCAATCTCATCGATGGGTTCCGTGGAAGTTCGGCTGGCCCGGAAGCAGGAAAGGAAGACAGAGAGGAAAGCTGCTGAAAAGGAGCGCCGGGAGAGAGAGGCTAAGAGGCATCTGGAAATGCCTGCACCTCCCTCAAGACTCTCGGATTCGAGCAGCACAGGCTATTCTTTTTTCATCTATTTCGTCTGACGAGGTAGCGTTTGCTGAGCCGTCGGCACCAAAACGCCGGCATCCGAAAAATGTCATGACTCCTGAGATCGCGGCAGCATTTGACAGAACGAAAATATCAGACCGAAATGCTGTCTATGCACTGGCGTCCTTCTCCAAGACTATGGGCCATGACCCTGAAGAGTTGGATCTCAACAGGTGAACCATCAGGCGCAGCCGGATAACCCATAGAGAGCTGCAGATCGAGGAACTCAAGAAGTAGTTCAACTCGGTCGTTCCAATAGTGGTTCACTAGGATTCGAAACTGTTGAATGACATCTCCGGCAAACAAAAGAACACCTGGCAGTCCTGGTGTCAGGTGTTTTCTTTGAGCAGCTTCTTGATGTTCCGAAGCTACAAAAAGGAAGGGATAAGCCATGGCGACAGCTGTTGTTGAAGCTCTAAAGGAGTGGAACTTGGAGAACCGCGTCAATGCCATATCCTTTGACACAACAGCTAGTAACACAGGAAAACGACAAGGTGCTGCTATCCTCATCGAGCAGAAAATGGTGAAGGATCTTCTTCACTTGGCTTGTCAACATCATGTGGACGAAGTGGTTCTACCGGACGTCTTCAGACAGATCATGGGTTACTCCAGTGGCCCGGAGGTCCAACTGCTCAAACGTTTCAAAAACGTGTGGCCATCCATCGTGTCAAACAGGATAACTGATGCGAACGTGGATGAGGAAACCGCTGCCATTCTGTCCGAGAATTTACACTGGAAGGATGAAACTGTCCAATTAGTTAAAGCTGCACTCCTGCAAACTCACCCTAGAGGTGGCTACAGGGAACTCCTGGAGCTTGTCCTAATCTATTTGCACCGTGCTCGCTGGATGGCAAAAGCAATCTACGCATTGAAGGTCTTCATCCTCCGGGAACAATTAACGTGACAACTCGGGAATTGAAGGGTATCAGAGCCTTGAATCTCTTCATTGGACTGCTATACGTCCTATCATGGTTTTCTGCTACCAAGGCAGTCGAGGCACCAAGGAACAGCATTGAGACGCTCGAGACACTGTCCAAATACCGCGCCATCAACCCAGCTGTGGCCAGAGTTGCCACAGCAGCGATCTACTGCACGTGTGGTATTTGAGGGAAGAGAACGTGGGTTCTCATTCTTTGACGATCTCGTTCATCCTGATGTTAAGAAGCTGATGGTACAAGCTATGTGGGAGAGGCCAGGATATGCAGAGGACAGGCCTCCAGCCCGCCCGAAGATTACTCCATCAATGGCTGTCACTGTCAGTATTGCAGACCTTGTCACGAAGAAGACAGAGCAGTTCTTCACCGTCCTGGACCTCCCCACTGCTTTTCTTGAAGAACATTCGAGATCATGGACCCAAAACCTGCAGTACCTTAAGAGTCAGCATCAAGTCTCGGGTCTAAGTGTCACAAATGATCGTGCAGAGCGAGGAACGGCTCTCATCCAGGATTACAATAGTATCCTGGCGAAAGATGAGTCACAGAAGAGGGCCCTCCTCCTTGACGTCGCTGAACACCAAAAAGCATTTCCCGACGCCAAGAAGGCGAGAGTCAAGCAGAAGTGATTTGGTTATTTTCTCTAACTCCCAACTCATCAGCTTTTGCGATATTTTTAGATATAAATAATAAAATATATATATATATAATGTATATTGTATAAATATCTATGAATATGAAGAAGGAAACCACGTTTCATGAAGACGTAAACTTTTTTTCTTTAACACCAATACAGTTTCGACTCATCGCGAGCCCTTGTCAATTGGTAATAACCGCATAAACAGAGAACAGAGTTTATATGCATTTAGAAGTTAATTATCAGGGATTAGCTGACTAAATCTTCCCATCCTCTTACCATGGGATAGTTAAGTGACCCTTCCGACCCAGCTTTGACCTCTTCGCGACAGTGCGTTATTTTACATATATGAATATAGAAAATATGCATCCCATTTTCATCAAGTTTTCTTTCTTTCCTTTCTAACGTACGTACATACATGTATAATATACGCACAGAGACATTTACAGAGAAACTTTCAAAGTTGATGCGGGACCTCTACATAATGTTTGTCAAACTTCATATTTCCTATACGAAATAAACCTATTAAAAGAAGTGAAAAAAATAACCTGGCCTGATGAAAACCTTTCAAGTTATCTTTTCAGCACCACCCTAATATATATATATATATATATATATATATATGAATAGAAACGACATAAGTGTTAAGGAACGTTTCTGCACACATTTTAGCGTGTGTATACAAAAATTATCCACCACAAGGATTCGAACCCGGACCCCTAACTCGGATCCTGGTGGGGAATAAAATTTGTGTATGCAAAAATTCGGTTATGCGATTATATTTCTATCTAATAGTACCTCAGTATTTGCCAGATAGATCTAAGTTAAATGAGGTCCATTGACTTGAGTACAGGGGGTTAGCAACGTAAAACACCTCCGAACGCGAAACCGTTATGTATATCCTCGGGTGATGAAATGTCGCCAGGTTGTTGCTCACGTTTTCCTGTCGTTGCTTAATGGTCAACGTTCGTGTCTCGGAATCCTGGTAAGGGAAAAATTCTGCAAATATATATATATATATATATATATGTGTAAAGAGTGTAAAGACAACACACAACATAAGGGCAACGAAGGACACAAACACAACTAGCACAAATAGCACAAATAGGACAAGACAAGAGGGCAGTCAAGTAAACGAAGTAAAACTGTCCCCCAATAAGGAGCAAAAACAAAAGCCAAGAGTAAATATGGGGAAGAAATTATATGCAGGTATTATATAAAAGAAAATTGCAGATTTAAAAGAGGACAATGTATATATGAAACATCCCCCAATATGCAATTTCTTCTATAATAATGGTCGTTGTAAATTTGGAGACGGATGTAAATTCTACCACCCGGACATTTGCAGAACTTACGCAAAATACGGAACCTGCAAATTCGGGAATAAATGCTACTATCAACATCTCCCGACGGACTCAACGAACAAAGGAAAAAGTTTAAATGACAATAGGAATAAAAATAACAATAGGAACAACAATAGGAACAACAATAGGAACACAATAAGCGAACAAGAAAATTTTTTCAACATCTCAGACACCTTACGAATGCTAAATGTCATCCACATGCAGTTGACACAGCTGGAAACCCCCGAGCCAAATCGCTACCGGGCAAGAAGCTACCAATACAAGTAGGAGGAAACGGATCTCTTTCGGAGGATCATAGAGCAACGAATCAAGCGATATCGAAGGAAAACGAACTTGAAATGCGCAAGGGGCAACGAAAAACAGAGAACATAAAAATTGTCCTGGCTAATATTCAAGGAATAAGACCAAACCAATCACTCAATAAGGTTTCGTACCTGAAAGGATTTATGGACGAAACAAGGGCGGACATCGCATGCCTCACAGAAACTCATCTTAAAGATTGCCAAGGAAATTGTGAAAACTGCGAACATTGTATTGATAAGAAAGAGATAAATATAGAGGGCTTCAACTTACTAAGAGCGGATAGAACGACGAGACGGAAATAAGTAAATCAAACAGCTATGTGGAACTCCTAGCAGTGAAAATAGAAAAACTAAACTTGATAGTAATAGCCATCTATAGACCTCCAAGCACCCCAACCGAAAAATTCTCGGAGGCCATTGATGACATTAGAAAGCTAATAAAGGCCATAAACCCTCCATCCCCCAATATAATGATCTGCGGAGACTTTAACTTCCCATTTATAAAATACAAAAAGGTGAATAGGAATATATATATTCACCAGGACAAGGGGGGCACAAGAGAAGATCAGGAACAAGCAAAAATGTTGATGGCTCTCACAAACGAGTTTATGCTGACACAGGAGATAACAGAAAATACCAGAAAAAATAAATGCCTGGATCTGGTATTCACGAATAACACGAACTTGATTGCTGATATAAAAATAACCCCAACCATTATCTCAGATCACAACTTAATCGAGATATCAACAAATATGATGGCAGCATTAGAAGACAATACACATATTGTGGAAAGAAGTAAATTCGGGGCCTTTAACTTAAACTCGAAGACTATAAATTGGGAAGCAATCAGATCGCACATGGCCCAAATAGAATGGAGAACAATTTTCGAGAATAAAACAACGGAAGAAATGCTAACAACTTTGGAAAAAACGATGAGAATTTTAGAAAAATATGCTCCGAAATCACAGCCAAAAGGAAAGAGGAGCTGGCTAGAAAGGCAAAAGAGAAGACTATTCCGCAAAAGAAAGAGAGTGGAGGCGAAGTTAGGAAACTGCGGAGATAATGGCAGGAAAATAATAAAAGAAAAACTGGAGGGTATCGATAGGGAAATACAAGCCCTGATTAAGGACCATACAGAGAGGGAAGAGGAAAAGGCGGTAGAAGCAATAAAGGAAAATCCAAAATACTTCTCTATAGCTATGCAAAAAGGAAAACAAAAACGCGCGCCGCTATTGGGCCCTTAAGGACGGGAAATAATGAACTAACCGACGATCCAAAAGAAATATCTGATACATTGAGAGCTCAATATGAATCAGTTTTCAGTACCCCAAAAAGTGACAAAGCGATACCTGACATAAATGCATTCTTTGAAGAGGAATTGCAAGGAGAGTATATAACAGACTTTGAGTTTACACCAGAAGATGTAGCGAGAGCTATAAAACAAATGAAACTACATTCAGCTGCAGGTCCGGACAATTGGAACGCATTATTGATTAAAAACTGTAAACATGAAATAGCTACACCTTTATACTGGATATGGAGAAGATCCCTAGACACTGGGGAAATACCGAGCATCTTGAAAAGAGCAAACATTGTCCCTATATATAAAGGAGGGGACAGATCTCAAGCAAAGAACTATAGACCAGTGTCATTGACGTCCCACCTCACCAAAGTATTTGAAAGAATAGTTAGAGAGAAAATTTATGATTTCCTGGAGACACGGGAAAGATTCAACGAAAATCAGCATGGATTCCGATCAGGTAGATCATGCCTATCACAACTAATAGAGCACTACAACAATATCCTAGATGCATTGGAAGGCAATGACAACTACGATGTTATATACACAGATTTTGCGAAAGCTTTTGATAAATGTGACCATGGTATAATAGGACATAAAATTAAAGACATGGGAATAACAGGCAAAGTGGGAAAATGGATCTACAACTTCCTTAGTGATCGTCTGCAGGTCGTCAAAATTCAAGGTATATCATCATCAGAATCGGAAGTACGCAGCTCAGTACCACAAGGGACAGTACTGGCCCCACTCCTGTTCATTATCATGCTAACAGACATAGACAGCGGAGTAAACAGCAATAGTATAGTAACATCCTTTGCAGACGATACAAAGATCAGCAGAAAAATCAGCGATGTACATGACGTGGAGGCCTTGCAGAGGGACACGAACAAAATATACAAATGGTCAGAAGACAACAACATGTCATTCAACGCCGAGAAATTTCAACTTTTGAGATATGGTAGAAAAGAAGAACTTAAACAGACTGCATATTATGCTCCAGATAGACAGGAAATTCAGAGAAGCATGAAAGCGATTGATCTCGGGATAATAATGACAGATGATGCGAAATTCGAAACACAAAATCAGATAGCGATAAATAAAGCAAAAAGAGTCGCCGGACAGGTTCTAAGAACGTTCAAGAGAAGGGACAGGACAGTAATGATTCCCCTGCTAAAAACACTGATTATACCAAAACTTGAATACTGCTCAGTTTTGACGTCCCCATATAAAAAGGAAGAAACTAATAAACTAGAAGAAACGCAAAGGCATTTCACAGCCAAGATTGATGGCTGCAAAGAACTCAACTACTGGGAAAGACTACGTAAACTAAATCTGTACTCACTGGAAAGAAGAAGAGAGAGGTACATCATAATCTACATATGGAAAATTATCGAAAAACTGGTACCAAACCTAAAACTAAACCCAATTACCATTCAAACAACACTGGAAAATAGGAAAGGCATTTTTTGTAAAAAAAAAGGTGCCGGTACTCAATGGGATATATATATATATGTTATAATGTTATAATGTTTGAGACCAACAAAGACCCTAGCATCCACTCATGGCTGGTCTACCTAACTGTGTTCGTAATTGTGTATTGTGCATTGTATATTAACATACATCATAACATTAACTTACCGTTTTATAGAAAATTCCAAATTTTTATCAAGTTCTCATCTGCTTCAATATGTCGACTTCATTCCTTGCTGTTAGTGTCAACTGGTGAGTGGCGCATAATAAATTGTATTGTGTAGTAGCTCGTAGTTGTTTATTTTTAGATGCCTTACATTTGTCGTGTACGTAAAGTTTATCTACAATTGATTTCAATGCTTACCACATAACAACTATACTTGCCATGAAATAAAATAGGTATACAATATAATTTTATACTACAGAATATTATAATACAATATAGCTTAAGTTTTAGAAAACTTAAAAATTTAATAAGAAAGATTCTAGATAATCTACGAATTAATTATTCAAAAAAGGTGCCGGTACGCCGTACCGGCGCGTACCTCACAAAAAAAGCCCTGTATATATATATATATATATATATATATATATATATATATACACATATATATATATATATACACACAATGTAAGTTTATTAGAAGGAAGTAAGAAAAAGCAATTTATTATGAAATAGGTATAACCACGGGGCTCGGACTTGCGTCACGAAGTACCAAAAGCCATTGCTTTTACTTAATGAGCCGCCGTGGACTAAAAAAAAATCTTTAAAAGTCGGTAGTTTTAGTAATGGTGTATCATGTTCCTATATATTGTGTCTATTCTACAAAGTGCTCTCATTAAAATAAGCATTTCCGTGCTTCATAAAAGCGAGAGAATAGAGTGGAATGTGGTAAACACTGTTTAAACTTCACCAAGTTTGAATGGTCTCTTTTTCAGAGTTCAGAGTGGATTGATGAGTCAAGGCAATGAATTCTTTTACCTCTCGTGATGCGAGTTCGAGCCCTACCGGCTTCTACTTTCTTAACAAACTGCCTTTTCTAATATATAATATATATATATATATATATATATATAATATATAATTTAAAATGAAATTAAAATTTATACAGTATATATATATATATATATATATATTATATAATATATATATATATATAAAATTAAAATGAAATTATATATATATATATATATATATATATATATATATAATATATATATATATATATTATATATATAAATATATATATATATATATATATAAATAATTTAAAGTGAAATTAAAATTTGGGTGAGGTGAATTTATTTTATGGCGTTACACTCACAGAACAACTTAGCAAACCCCAAAACCCTTCTAAAATGAAGTGATTTACGGTTTTGGACAAAGTTACTCATTGTGAATATTATAATTGAGTATTAGTGGTTATTGCGTGTATTTCCTTGTATGTCCCTCTGTATACTCAGCGGGGACTTCAGTTTATCATAAAAACCTTTTCATAAAATTGGGGATTATGAATTGAGCATTTATGGATTTAAATGTTTTGGGAGTAGTTACGTACAACTCGTAACTTCGAGGGTGTGACCTTACATTAGATTCGCCGTTACCTTACATTGTCTTTTACTTACCGTGCGATTAATTAACCCTTACAAGAGTGAAAGATAAAAGACATAATTATTTATATTATATTTAATTATATTGTCTTATATTACGCTAATATTTTATATTATATTCAACTATATTTATTATTGTACTATATACAACTATATTACACTATATTGAACTATATTATATTGAACTCTCTAATATTATATACGCCTATTAACGCTATATTTAACTATATTATTATATTGTATTAATTATGTTATATTATATAAAACTATATTATATTATAATGTATTAAACTATATTATATTATATACGAGCGTATGACATTATACTGAACTATATTATATTATATTTAACGCTATATTAAAATATAATTTGGCACTTTCCACAAAAATATGTATATAAAATTTTCCATGTAGGTACCGGTATAAAAATAATATATAAATCCTATATAACAAAACGAATATAGAAAATAAACATTGCCAATACCCATGCAACTTCACCAACATTAATAATGGTTCAATAATAACTTTTATGACTCAATAACGCCAGTATATATAAGGTCACGTGATGATATTGAAGTTAATAAATAAACCTATTATAGGCAAAGATTTAACCTCGAGCCTCGTTAAACCCATCCATAACCCCTTTAAACCCTTCCATAAAAGGTTTTTAGATGAGGTTTTATTCCTTCTGAAGTGTAAGTTTTAATGGGGCATCAATTCACTTTATGTAATAATTTTTAGGGGGTATTTTATTTATTTTTAGTTTTATTTTTTGCCTCATAGGGAAGAGTACTTTTTTTTATCCGGTTTTTTTTGGGGGCTCATTTTTAACTGGTAGGTTTTAATCGCAGGATTTTCATTAACAATTTTGAGAGAGGTTTATTTTGAGAGACGAGGTTTAATTGGAATTTCAATCCTTAAACCTCTCTAAAAAGGATCTTTAAAAACATACTCGAAGGGTATATTGGGGCACTCACTGAGGGATATCAAATCTTCGGGGGTTTAGCCAGTTGGGGAACTATTTGCTGTTATTAGTTTAGCTTATTAGGTCCTGTTGAAAATGGACTCGTGCGTGGATTAATTATTAGGGCAAAGATTACCTCTTTATCTTCCCTTTTTTAATACTTTAATGCTAATAATAATGAAGTAGAAATTTTAATCATTTGTGGGGTGTCACTTTACTTTATTTTATTTATTTTTTATCTTTAAATTATTTATAGTCATATAGAATTTCTGCCTTGTCTCCTTACACACACACACACACACACACACACACACACACATATATATATATATATATATATATATATATATATACATATATATATATATATACAGTATTAGTGGTGGACCGGATGTCAGTTTTTCAACATCTGCGGATGAGGATTTTTAATTTCAACATCCGCGGATGCGGATATTTAGTTAATCTATCAATATAATATAGAATTATGAATATATGACATAATTTTTCAAATTTCGTGATATTACTATTATGGCAGGCAATGCTTAAGAATTAAAATTACTATTAATGTTTTCATTATGATAAAAATAATAACTTTCTCAAGAGTTTCAGCCACAGAAAATTCAATGCAACAAGTTTCATTCAATTTTCTGTTACCAGCTATTTATATTTTCAGGTTTATATACAGTATTTGTTTGTTCATTAATAAATAATTAATACTTTACATGAAATGTGCATGACTGGGCCTTATAAGCTACTTTATAAGCTAATTTAATAGTAAATTGCATAATTTCTTAGAGGTAATATCCGCAGTCAGAAGTGCGGATGCGGATGTTAAAAATTATGCGGATATCCGGTCCACCACTAATATATATATATATATATTATACTGTATATATTACGCAAGACACTGGAGGCCTTACTTTAAGTATATCAAAAGAATTATAGAAATTAGAAGAATATAATTGTGTTTGTCAGCGTATGTAACTCAATGGGTAACACCATTCCCTATAAGCGAAGTGAAGACACGAGGTATGGGGTTCGAATACCGGTGATACTAAATGGGCTACATGAGTTGGCCTGAGCGCTGTGCCAGTTTCTGGCCCTCCTGACTAATTATTATATAGCTCTGTTTATAACTGATACATTTATTATTATTATTATCATTATTATTATTATTATTATTCGCCTCGGTGGTGTAGTAATTGGTACCGCTGACTACGAATCCATCGGCCCCGGGTTCTAGACTCAGTGACGGCAAGCGGCGCGCAGCAAAAACCCAGCTGTTCATCCTTTCACACAAAAAAAAATTGGTTGGTAGATAAATGGGTACCCGGGGTAGCCTAGTAGTTAAAACGCTGGGCTGCCGATCGGGAGGTCGTGAGATCGAATCCGGGCGAGGACTTCGTAATTTCTGACCGTCCTTGGTGAGGCGTTGTTCGGATTGCACGTCAAACTGTAGGTCTAAGGTGGAGCAACAAACTTGGCCTTCGTCAGAATGAACAATTCGGGCGGAAGCAAAACCAAGGTTAACCAAGGTTGTTATTATTATTATTATTATTACTTTAAACATTACCACAATAGCTCCGTAAAGATGTAAATGGAATGTAATGAATTTCACAATTAAACACTTGAAATAAATAAGTAAATAAATAATGCAAACCACAAGGAAAAGCAAAAGCGATCTCAACGACTTTCGTGTATTCAACAGTACATTTCTTCATTCCCTGAAGAGGTGTACTGTTGTTACTTTCGTGAAATAATTTTCATATATATATATATATATATATATATATATATATATATATATATATATATATATATATTAGGGTGGAGTGAAAAATATATTTTTTTTAATTTCAAAATGCTTGGGGTCGGGAAAGTTGCGTATTTATGTGAAACGTACTGTGTGAAATTTTTTGTAATCGTACGGCTATAATTAAATTGTGCACACTTAACTCAAAGTTTTAAAAATTGGTAAAATTACTAAGATTTCGCCATTTTTATTTTAAGTTTTTTTGGACACGTACTATGCGAAATTTTTGTAATTTTGTAATTTAATTTAAAAAACTGAAAATCAAAAAAGGCGAAATTTTAGTAATTTGGCCAATTTTTAAAAACTTTGAGTTAAGTGTGCACAATTTAATTATAGCCGTACGATTACAAAAATTTCACACAGTACGTTTCACATAAATACGCAACTTTCCCGACCCCAAGCATTTTGAAATTTAAAAAAAAAATGTTTTTCACTCCACCCTAATATATATATATATATATATATATATATATATATATATATATATATACACAAACTCAGAATGGTCCCCTGAGAAATTTATATGTTAAACACAGACCGTGCATGGAACAAGGAACTCTTCTGGGAAATTACATCCACTATAGTTCGAATAAGTAATAATAAATGATAAATACTATATTTTTTTGTTTTTCATGATGGAAAGCCCAACGTGGATCCTATCTGCTTTGCAGATAGCTGGTGAGGGAGCTAAAGCTATATTTTGGGGCCTCTTTGCGAGTAACCCGGTGCCCACGTTGGGCTTTCCATCATGAAAAAGAAAAAAACTATAGTATTTGTCATTTATCATTACTTATTCGAACTATACTGGATGTAATTTCCCAGAATAGTTCCTTGTTCCATGCACGGTCTGTGTTTAACATATATATATATATATATATATATATATATATATATATATATATATATATATATATATATATATATGTATATATATATATCAGCAAACAACCACAGGGAAAAGGAAACACAAAGTCCGAGCGCTTTCGTGATATATTCACATTATCAAGGAGGAACAGAAAATAGACGGAGATTACAAACTAAATGAGTTAAATAGACAAGCAAAAAATTCACAATCGGCACCTCAAATTAAAGGCCTTAAAGCCCTCTAAAGATTTTTTCAATTGATAACATAATCTGTAGGCTGCTAAATTACAAATTTAAAAGAAGTAGTATACTGTATGATGAAATTAGACAAAAAAACAATACAGAGAACAAAAATTATTATAATGGTTATTAACACTAATATTTAATTAAAGCACGCAATTAATTGGCAAGAATTTAATGAAAAACGAATAGATAACGTAGATAACAAATAGATAACATAATCTGTAGGCTGCTAAATTACTATATAGATGAAATTAGACAAAACACCAGTACAGAAAACAAAAATTATTATAATGGTTATTAACACTAATATTTAATTGAAGTAGGAAATTAAGTGGCCAGAAATTAATGAAAACAAAGGGAATGTTGCCATCGTCTTACAGATTATTACAAAATTTCTACAAACAGTCTGGAAAAAAAAATTGTTTTCCCAAAAGCAACCCAGTTCAAAAGTCCAGTAAACCCCCAGCAACCAAAGATTATACACGAAAGAAATATTACAATTAAAATAGACACATAAGAATGTTAACAGTTCTTACAATAATATTTATTTATTTAACCAGGGCAAACCATTAAGGGGCAAGAATGCAGTTAAGAAAACAGTAGGCCCTTCGCCAGCTTTCTGACAATGCACGAATCTAATTTGTACAACCCAGGGCTAATATTAAGGACCAAATCCGCATTATTCTTGATCACACTTGATTCCAGTATATTTCTGCTAACAATAGATTTACTAAACCTTAATTTGGAAGCATTTTTCCAATCAATGGGATGATTAGTATCTCTTACGTGAATGAAAATGGCGTTAGATTCCTGGCCACTTCTTATACTGTATTGATGCTGTTTAATACGTACCTCAAGGGTCTTACCAGTTTGGCCAATGTAAAATTTATTACATATTGTGCAATTTCTGGCCACTTAATTTCCTACTTCAATTAAATATTAGTGTTAATAACCATTATAATAATTTTTGTTTTCTGTACTGGTGTTTTGTCTAATTTCATCTATATAGTAATTTAGCAGCCTACAGATTATGTTATCTATTTGTTATCTACGTTATCTATTCGTTTTTCATTAAATTCTTGCCAATTAATTGCGTGCTTTAAATAAATATTAGTGTTAATAACCATTATAATAATTTTTGTTCTCTGTATTGTTTTTTTTGTCTAATTTCATCTATACAGTATACTTCTTTTAAATTTGTAATTTAGCAGCCTACAGATTATGTTATCAATTGAAAAAATCTTTAGAGGGCTTTAAGGCCTTTAATTTGAGGTGCCGATTGTGAATTTTTTGCTTGTCTATTTAACTCATTTACTTTGTAATCTCCGTCTATTTTCTGTTCCTCCTTGATAATGTGAATATATCACGAAAGCGCTCCGACTTTGTGTTTCCTTTTCCCTGTGGTTGTTTGCTGATTAATAAGGTCAGGTGTTATTTTGTGATTTTAGTGCATATATATATACACACACACACACACCTTTGGTTAGCTTCCGCCCGAATTGTTCATTCTGACGAAGGTCAAGCTTTTCACTCCACCTTAGACCTACAGTTTAACGTGGAATCCGAACCACGCCCCATCAGCAGCCCAGTGTCTTAACCACTAGGCCACCTAGGGTACCCATTTATCTACCAACCACTTTCCTTTTATTGTGTGGAAGGATGAACAGCTGGGTTTTGCTGCGCGCCGGCTGCCGTCGGGTCTCGAACCCGGGGGCGATGGATTCGTAGTCAGCGACGCTAACCACTACACCACCGAGGCGCATATATATATATATGAATAGAAACGACATAATATTAAGGAACGTTTCTGCACACGCGGAAGAGAAATAACGAATAAATGAAAAATGAGGCGAACCGCCCGGGAATCGAACCCAAGGCCTTCCAATTGCCGGTTGGATGCGCTACCATTACACCACGGACCTCAATCATTCACAAATCGAAATTCTCCTACATAGGGCAGAAACCAATGCCCTGAGAGGGCACCCTCGCAAATCGTAAATATGTGCATTTAACTGCAATGACCACGCAGTATATAAATGAATAGAAACGACATAATATTAAGGAACGTTTCTGCACACGCGGAAGAGAAATAACGAATAAATGAAAATGAGGCGAACCGCCCGGAATCGAACCCAAGGCCTTCCAATTGCCGGTTGGATGCGCTACCATTACACCACGGACCTCAATCATTCTCTTCCGCGTGTGCAGAAACGTTCCTTAATATTATGTCGTTTCTATTCATTTATATACTGCGTGGTCATTGCAGTTAAATGCATATATATATATATATATATATATATATATATATATCGTAAAGAACGACGCTTGTATAGGAGATATTCCGCGCAAGACGAGAGAGAAAGAACGAAACAAATGAAAAAATGAGGTAATTATACTGCGTGTTTGCAGTTATATATATATATATATATATATATATATTATATATATATATATATATATATATATATATATATATATATATATATATATAATATATATATATATGAAAATTATTTCACGAAGGTAACACGTGAAAAATATTTATGATGATAAAACCACGAAGGAAAGGAAACACAAAATGGTGCTCAAGCGCTTTCGTCTAATGACATCCTCAGGAACACTGAAGTACATAAAAAGGTTAAGCCTATATATAGGTTACAGAAAGAAAAAAAAAGAAAAAATAAATAACATACACACACACACACACACATATATATATATATATATATATACACATATCTATATATACAAATACATACATACATACATACATACATATATATACAATAAACAGAGAAGTAAAAATAATAAAAAATTAAAAAATTAAAACCTTAAAGGATTACCAGTGAGGCGTACAGATTTGTAAGGAAAAATATCGATTTTAGCACAAGATCAAATGGATTATAAAAATACAAAATTATACTGGAACTCTGCCGGGTTTTAACACAATGCTGCCTATGGTCAGGTTTCGATATATATAAAAAAAAAAAAAATAAAAATAAAATGCAAATTAAAAGTTAATCGATTTTTAGCACAAGATCAAATGGATTATAAAAATACAAATTTATACTGGAACTCTGTCCGGGTTTTAACACACTGCTGCCTATGGTCAGGTTTTGATATATAAAAAAATAAAATGCAAATTAAAAGTTAATAAAGTAGAAGACAAGTTTACCAAAGATTTAATGTTTTACCCTTCTTATTTAAATCTGTTTTAAGGAATTCAACATAACAGGATCGAGTTGAAAAAGACCTTTGCTTATGTTGAAGTTATTTGAAAGTTGGATAATGGCAGACTCAAGAATATTTCTATTAACAATGTTGCTTGAATGGAATAAAACTGAAGCATTATTCCAATCAATACAGTGGGCTAACTCTGACAAATGGACAAAAAGGGCACTGGACAACTGTCCTGTTCTAACGGAATATTGATGCTGTTTTATACGTGTGTGCAAATCCTTTCCCGTCTGACCTATGTAAAAGGAATCACATTGTTTACAACCAATTTTATAGATAATGCCTGAATTATTGGTAGGGCTATTTTTTACTATGATATTTTCACAATATTGTTATATGAAAATACTACATTAATATCCAAAAGTTTAAGTACATTAGCAATGCCTAAAAAGCCCGGGAAAAATGGAAGTACTAAAATATTTTTGACAAAGTACGAGTGTTAATAGTGACACGATAGAAAGTTCGTTTTGCCTTGTTGAGACAAGATTCCATAAACGCAGATGGATAACACAAATCACTTCCAATACCGTTGATTTTTTCCAATTCGGCATCGATGTATTCCGGACGCGGAGAAACATTGATGAAAATATGGCCTTCTTAGTGGGGGTATCATGTCCCGAGTAAAAGTGTACGTAGGACAAATTGTTTGTCGTTTTCCGATAGATACTAAACTTAAAACCTGGGCTTTCCCTATGTACACGCACATCCAAAAATGGGATTGAATTGTCTTGCTCAACTTCTAAAGTAAACTTAATGGAGGGGACTTGATCATTTAACTGAAGTAGGAAGCTATCCAGGTCACGATTCATGGGCCAGATACACAAAATATCGTCGACGTACCGCAACCAAGGGATGCCAACCCCCAGGATTCTCGGAATATAGGTAATTTCGAAAAACTCCATATAAATGGAGGACCCCGCCACATACACCAAACTTAGGAAGAACCCGCAGGATGACGTCATCAAATCATTTAATAGTGGCTTGAAACGCCTTCTCAAAGATCATAAGAACTTAATTCCGCTTTTCATGTCCACTTCACCTGCTCTGCCCTACCTTTACGGTCTTATTAAAACCCACAAACCTGGTAACCCTATGCGCCCTATTATTAGCTCGGTGGGCTCTATTACTTATAAACTCTCCAAATGGCTTGTCAAAGTCTTGTCCCCCATTCTCGGAACTATCTCTGATTCACATGTAAAAAATTCCATGGATCTTACGGAAAAATTGAATAATGCACGTATTGAAACTAACAATAAATTGATTAGTTTTGATGTTTGTTCATTGTTTACAAAAGTGCCGATTGACGATATGCTTGACTTTCTCTCCCAAGAATTACATAAGTATGACCTGCCACTACCTTCACACATTGTTTTGGAACTCATTAAGCTTTGCATCAAAGACTGTAAATTCACTTTCAATAACGAGTATTATCAACAAGTTTTTGGGATGGCTATGGGCAACCCCTTATCGCCCCTCCTCTCCAACATTTATATGGAGTTTTTCGAAATTACCTATATTCCGAGAATCCTGGGGGTTGGCATCCCTTGGTTGCGGTACGTCGACGATATTTTGTGTATCTGGCCCATGAATCGTGACCTGGATAGCTTCCTCCTTCATTTAAATGATCAAGTCCCCTCCATTAAGTTTACTTTAGAAGTTGAGCAAGACAATTCAATCCCATTTTTGGATGTGCGTGTACATAGGGAAAGCCCAGGTTTTAAGTTTAGTATCTATCGGAAAACGACAAAACAATTTGTCCTACGTACACTTTTACTCGGGACATGATACCCCCACTAAGAAGGCCATATTTTCATCAATGTTTCTCCGCGCCCTTAGGATCGCCAGTCCGGAATACATCGATGCCGAATTGGAAAAAATCAACGGTATTGGAAGTGATTTGTGTTATCCATCTGCGTTTATGGAATCTTGTCTCAACAAGGCAAAACGAACTTTCTATCGTGTCAATATTAACACTCGTACTTTGTCAAAAATATTTTAGTACTTCCATTTTTCCCGGGCTTTTAGGCATTGCTAATGTACTTAAACTTTTGGATATTAATGTAGTATTTTCATATAACAATATTGTGAAAAAATCATAGTAAAAAATAGCCCTACCAATAATTCAGGCATTATCTATAAAATTGGTTGTAAACAATGTGATTCCTTTTACATAGGTCAGACGGGAAAGGATTTGCACACACGTATAAAACAGCATCAATATTCCGTTAGAACAGGACAGTTGTCAGTGCCCTTTTTGTCCATTTGTCAGAGTTAGCCCACTGTATTGATTGGAATAATGCTTCAGTTTTATTCCATTCAAGCAACATTGTTAATAGAAATATTCTTGAGTCTGCCATTATCCAACTTTCAAATAACTTCAACATAAGCAAAGGTCTTTTTCAACTCGATCCTGTTATGTTGAATTCCTTTAAAACAGATTTAAATAAGAAGGGTAAAACATTAAATCTTTGGTAAACTTGTCTTCTACTTTATTAACTTTTAATTTGCATTTTATTTTTTATATATATCAAAACCTGACCATAGGCAGCAGTGTGTTAAAACCCGGACAGAGTTCCAGTATAAATTTGTATTTTTATAATCCATTTGATCTTGTGCTAAAAATCGATTAACTTTTAATTTGCATTTTATTTTTATTTTTTATTTTTTTATATATATCGAAACCTGACCATAGGCAGCATTGTGTTAAAACCGGCAGAGTTCCAGTATAATTTTGTATTTTTATAATCCATTTGATCTTGTGCTAAAAATCGATATTTTTCCTTACAAATCTGTACGCCTCACTGGTAATCCTTTAAGGTTTTAATTTTTAATTTTTTATTATTTTTACTTCTCTGTTTATTGTATATATATGTATGTATGTATGTATGTATGTATTTGTATATATAGATATGTATGTATATATATATATATATATATATGTGTGTGTGTGTGTGTATGTATGTTATTTATTTTTTCTTTTTTTTTTCTTTCTGTAACCTATATATAGGCTTAACCTTTTTATGTACTTCAGTGTTCCTGAGGATGTCATTAGACGAAAGCGCTTGAGCACCATTTTGTGTTTCCTTTCCTTCGTGGTTTTATTCATCATTATATATATTATATATATATATATATATATATATATATATGCTGATTTCATCAAATGATGTCCAGTATTCTTTTTCTGTCTTCAGAATTGTTTTGGTATAAAAATGTTCCCTCACATTCATATTCCCATTTCTGTTTACTGAAAAAAGAGATATTAGTAAAATGAATGAATGTTGTTTCAATAAACCCCAGTTAAAACACTATATACAGGGTGGCCCAAAAGTTCTGCCTCATTTTAGTCGTTAATTGACAATTTTAATTAAAAGACATTTTCAATACCCCCCATGAGCGGTACTTTTGGACCACCCTGTATAATAGGGCGAAATATGCGATATCCAACTTTGGAAACTGTTTAGACTCTAAGCAGAAAGATTAGAGCTAAGATCTCTTCAAATCCTCTCTTTCGTGTCACTAACGAATGAGAAAAAGAGAGAGAGAGAGAGAGAGTAGAGAGAGAGAGAGAGAGAGAGAGAGAGAGAGAAAAATTAATCGCTAAACTAAACGCTAACCGCTAATCAATCGCTAAACGTTGAACGATTTTCGTCTATGAACTCCCAATGAAGGAATGATTGATAATTATTAATAGGAAGGTAATTCTCGAGTATTTTCAATTGCGGTTCTCAACTTTACTACTTAATGTCTCGTCTTCACAAATGAAAACTAACTTTTATCTGATGAGCCACTGCGGAGTTTCAAAGTAATTATTGTATTGTATAATAGAGAGTATTTCTAATGAATACTTTTTATTCATTCGCTTAAATCCATCACGAGCAATGACGCCCATTGGTACACCTTACATTTCTCTTCGCCCACCCGTCACCTTTTCCGACCTTTTACTGACCTTTATTGACCCGTCTTTACGACCCGTTCCCTTCGGCGTAAAAGGTAAGGAAGGTCACTGGGGAAAGGTCACTCTTCGGAGGCTTTTGAATAAGCGAAGGTGGCTCTTCTCCTCCGCTCAAAATGATGGAAAAAAGATGGAAAACAGGTGGAAAATTATGGACGAAAGATGGTAAAATGGAAATAGGTAAGGAAGGAGACGATGAAATTGGGATTTAGAGTCTTTTAACACGCACACAAAGCGCAAAGACCATTTTCAATATTTCAATAAATTCCTGCTGAAATCTACTGATTTACGACACACACACACAAAATCTCCTACAAGATGGGGAACTATATATATATATATATATATATATATATTATATATATATATATATATATATATACTGTACGTATATATAATATATATATATATATATATATATATACAGACAGTGCTAAAATATAATAGTTACCCCCCTTTTTTCTTTATGTATTCAATCTGACGTGAAGGCAGCGAGTCTTTTGCTTATATTGAGGTTCTAAATGTAGCAGGGCTAGGCTGCTTTAAACCCTAGATCCATGTCCCAAAGCTGGATCCTGTCTGCTTTGCAGATAGCTGGTGAGGGAAGCTATATTTATGGGACCTCTTTGCGAGTGACCCGTTGCCCGCGTCGGGCTAGCATCATGAAAAGAAAAACTATGGTATTGTCATTTACCATTACTTATTCGGACTATAGTGGATTTAATTATCCCAGAAGAGTTCCTTGTTCCATGCACTGTCTGTGTGTATCATAAAAAACTCAGGGGACCATTCTGAGTTCATTCCCATATATTAAAAAATTTAGTTCAAATTAAACGCAAATAGGATCATGTTTACTTGGAACTGGGAATGACTTCATGCGACAAATTTGAAAATATATTTACTCGGAATTGAATCAATCTCGTTTGCGTTTATTTAAATAAAATTTAGAATGAAGTTACATCATTTATTCACTTTACTTTTAACAAAAATGAACATCATAACTTTCAATACGCTATTTTTGTCACTCTTATAATTTATATACTGTATACAAACAATTGTTTGGTTTAAATTAACTAAAAGGCTTATATATATATATACAGGGTGGGCCGTAAGTTTCCATACATAGGAAAAATAAACATTTTTTTATGGACAACCATTTTTATTTATATAATATGCTCTACATGGTTGCCATTGTTTTAAAACACATTTCAATACGTGTTCCCCACTGTTGATGAACACGCATTAGCACAGTTGACGTTATGCTTGTAATGGCGTTGGTGATACGTTCCTTTAGATGATTTATGTCTCGTATCTTTTCCTGATACACCATGGCCTTCAAGTGCCCCCAAAGATAGAAATCAAGGGGGGTGAGATCTGGGATCTGGGAGGCCACTCCACAGGACCACGCCGACCAATCCAAGCATCCGGAAACTGCTGATCCAAATACCGACGCACGTGAAGACCATAATTTAAATTTTCCTATGTATGGAAACTTACGGCCCCCCTGTACGTATATATATATATATATATATATATATATATATATATATATATATATATTATAGTTACCGGGTGCGGCAAAAGTAACGCCCTTTTAATAATTGTATCTTTATAGTTTTATACAGTATAATTTTTTAGTTTTATATTGTATCATTTTGTTATTTTTTAGTTTTTACTGAGAAAGTACTTATTATTTTCTTAAAATGCTGTATTTTTCTTAAAAACCTTATTATTTCTCTTAAAATGCTGTAATTGATTTATTTCCTTCAATAAAAGAGAATAAACTAAAAAGGGCGTTATTTTTGCCCCACCCGTTATATGTGTGTGTGTGTGTGTGTGTGTGTAAGAGAGAGAGAGAGAGAGAGAGAGACAGACAGAGAAAAGGACGAAGAGAGAATACATTTCAGAATGTGAAGGTGTAACCAGAGACAAAAGGATATCATTACATACAGCATTACCTACAAAGTAGAACTATTATTTTTTCATAACAAAATGACGGTTAGAAATAAATAATGACACACACAAACATATATATATATATATATATATATATAATATATAATATATACCTCGTTAACCTGTTTAGGTTCCGTGTGTTGGTCTCTCTTCACACGAAGGTCAAGCTGGTGGCCCCGCCTCTAGGCTTGACTTGGTGGAAGAGCGAGTTGCTCTCTTGCGCTCTCCACCGCACATAGCCAAGTACACCCGGCTCAGCTGGTACCGTCCTGAGCTAGGCATGTAGTCTTCTCTTGAAGACTACAAATTTTGACCCCTGTAACGTTTCTGAGGTCCTTTGGAAGCTGGTTAAAAAGTCTTCGCCCCCTGACAACCAAGCTATTTTCCAAGCTATTTTTCAATCAAACTATATAATATATATATATATATATATATATATATAATATATATATATATATATATATATATTATATATATATATATATATATATATATATATACATACACACACACACATGATCCTGTTTTATAGTATTCACATATGGTTCGTCTCTTCGGCTCCGTTTTATATATACACAGTGTGTGTATATATATATATATATATATATATATATATATATATATATATATATATATATATAATATATATATATATATGAGGGATGGAAAAGACACCATATATGTGAATAGTATAAAACAGGATTGTGGAAACATGGCTCCAGATGCGTGTAAAACCATCCTTAAAATGTTTTTCATGATCAGGAATGGAAATTGGCGATATGAAACAAGTGCTACTATTTGCATCCTTCTCTACGCAAACAGTGAATCAGAGAAAAAAATGTGAAGATATGAAGTGCCTCTATTTACGCATTAAAGGCTCATAACGAAGGAAAAAAAAAAACGATCTCGAGTTCCCAAATAAAAAAAAGTGACAACATTATCAATGAAGAACATTTATTACGGAAGAAATTACGACTATAAAAGGTCAACAGTCAGTCCTAATGAGAAAAGACTCCGCGGACATACATACCCCATCAATACATACACCACCCACTTATCGAACACGCGCGGCGCGCATAACTAATTCGACAACTACAATGGCACCAAGGACCACACCTCCCGTATTCTCAGGTGGAACGGCCCACCCAACAACACTGATTAGAAATCAGCAAAACCACCAGTATCCGCCAAACCGAACGCAAAGACTACTGACCCTCTAAATTTAACATATACAAATATTAATTCAAATGTATGGTACTGCTACCACTGCCTCGAGTGCGGGAGGGTTAACATCGTAAAACACTTTTGGAAGAGAAAGCCCAAAATGTTTCTTTAATATTAAATATACGACAGGTTGTGGTATCTTTTATGTTGCAGTGTAATGGCAGCGCTCGCGACTCCTACTCCGGAGGTCCCGGATTGATTCGAATCCTGATGGGAGCATTCTTGTTCCATACAAAAAAATACACGTGCTCATATATATATATATATATATATATTATAATATATATATATATATATATATATACAGGTTGTCCGAGAAGTTAGGTGTAATTCGAAAAATAACGTATTTTAGTGGTTAGTATCGCTGACTACGAATCTACCGGTTCCGGGTCCGTAAGCGGTAGGTCTAATGTTGGGCAAGAACCTTGACCTTCGTCAGAATAAATAATTCGGGCGAAGCAAAACAAATAAGTAATTATAACTGCTTGATTAAAATAGGTTATTTTTCGAATTACACCCACTTCTCGGACAACCTGTATATATATATATATATATATATATATATATATATAATATATATATATATATATATATATATATATATATATATATATATATATATATATATATACTATTCTGACGCTATAAATGGACAAGCTGTTGATTAGACCATTTCCTGTTAATAACATACAAATACAGCTAAGATTAATATTCATTTACACTAGAACAAATGGGGAAGGAGGAGGAACAAAAAAAATACCATTACAGTAAGTCTAAAACACCAATTTGTTGCTCACCTCATTAATCATTTTATATTAAAGGCGAATTTATTTGATAATATCCAATGTTGAGCGGTAGAAACGCTTCGTTCTTAAGGTAAAAACTGTTCTGTTTTTATCTCAGTCGGAGTGTAACTCAAAAGGCGCTCCAGAGATTTTTTTTTTTTTAAGTTTTGCTCTTTCTTGTCCTGATCTTTATCTGAACGCGTATTAAGGGTTGGCATTTCGAAGTGCCGATGGATTATTGCTGAATGGGTAGCATTAAGTGGCAAAATTATGTTCAACACATTCTCTATATAGAAAATTCCTGCACTGGATGGAATGTTATGTATGTATGTATGTATGTAATATATTATTATTATTATTATTATTATTATTAATATGGCAAATAATTCACAATTTTCACCTGAATTGTATTAAATTTAACTTAACCCGCAGGGAAAAATGAGGAAAGGATTCCAAGCGCTTTTGTCTGTTACACTTAAAGAGCTTGAGATCTTGTAATGAACGAGAGCGCTACGTGTTTAATTGTGAAATTCATCCCATATATACTCACATATATATATATATATATATATATATTTTTTTTTAATTCTAGAATTGAAAATGAGAGAATTAGGCACGGCATTAATACAATTAATTTTGCTCTCCTTCGTCAGGTCGTCAGCGACGACGAGTGGATAAAGTCATAACCTACAAAAATGACAACTTTAGAGAGGAAGGTTTGAATCCCACTAGAGTAAGACCAAAAAATTATATTATATTCAGTGATAAGTCTTAATTATCTACTAATAGATTACTGTAGCTTGTCATAACTTCATTTTCAAATATTTTGATTTGGCGTCAATTGATTAGTATTAAAGTTGAAAACCTATAAAACGTTATTAAGCATCGTACCACGGAAAACATAGAAGCATCTTAATCACCCAAAACCACGTTTAAATTAAAAATTACTCGATTGCCGTTTAAATACAATAATAATGAGCTCAGACAGATTTGCGTGTACGTCATATTTTCGTCATATTTTGGGTGAATAAGATTAGCTGCATCACGAATAATGTAGTCGATTTCGTGAAAAAGATTTTTCCCGAATATTTTGTCAATAAAACCTAATTATTTTAATTGTGAAGAGAGAAACCGAATTCAGGACTGTAAATTTGGTTTTCATTCGTGAAATGTTTACGAATGTGGCTTACCTACAAACACATTCACGTGTTGGGCAAGATTTTCGCATCTTTAACGATGTAGTGAGAAGGGAGAATTCACAGTTTTTAATGAACTTTCCCACAGTAATACATTCTTTGTCTTAACCAAACCTACATCATTCGTAAAATTAGTGAGCGTTATAACCATGAGCGTTATAGAGAGGTCCTGCATTTATTTACATTTTGATAAATTACATTAAAAAGGTACCCTACTCGTAACGAAAAGGTATATAGAGAGTTCTAACAAATTACCGCTATTAGTTCTAATAATAATAATAATAATAATAATAATAATAATAATAAAAATACAGGAGGGCCAAGAACTGGCACAAAGCTCATGCCAACTAAATGGCCTTTTGCACTAATCCCTGTATTATTATTACCAGCATCATCGGGGCTCGAACCCCCGACCTCCACACCTTCACTTCGTTTACAGGGGAAATAATATTACGCACTGAGCTACGGACGCTTTCTAGTTGTAGAGTACATCGCTTACTGTAAAAATGGTATTAAAGGGCATCGTTACAACATGAAACATTTAACTAAAAACAGAAAGAAAATTAAGAGAAATGGCGGTCGCACACAAGATCGTCTCGCGACTCACGACTGACGATATGAGTCGTAACGACTCGAATCGCGTGTGATTTTACATTGATAGAATGGGAGTCCCGCACACTACAGCGACCGCGACGCGAATCGCCTTAAATGTGATAGTTTTGTTTACGGACGATTTTGGTGTTTAATTATGACGTAATAGAGTAACTAGGCTGGAACACTATTGAAGAATGGAGCAGTTAAGTATTCGAAAGTTTTTACCGATGAAAAATGGGGATTAGAATCGTAAAACATGAAACTGTCGAGAAGGATTACGGTAAAAAGTGGGACTCAACTACGCGTATATCCCATTCAATTATGCGTAAAAACACTAATACATATACAATACAATCCTTCGTATGATTTATACTCATGGATAACCAGTTTTTATATCTTCCTTATCGATTTTTACTGGTATTACATGTATTTCTTCCTCACCTCTATAATATTAATTCAAATTATAAATTGCGCGTTAAACTAAACCTCTTTATTCATACTGGCATCGTCTTCAGCTAATCCAGTTTACAGTTAACTAAAGAACCTTTTTTTTTTTTTAAAAGAGGAACTAATATCTGGAGTTTAAATTTAACTTAGATTTATGCGCATAAACCAACTTTAATAATAACCATTGAGGAGGGCTAGAAACTGGCACAGCGCTCAGGCCAACTAATGCGGCACCATCGTGCTAACTCCTCGATCATTATTAGCAACACTACCGGGAGTTGAACCCCTTATCTCAGTGTCTTCATTTCGCTTATAGGGCAACGGTGGTTGTACGCACCGAGCAACGGGTGCTGGCGATATTCCTTTCATAGCATATCGTACTTAAAGAGCGTATGTACGTCTCCGATCAGAGGAAGAAAGTGAAATGATCTGGTTTTAGACCTCGGAATATCGTACGTAGGCGGTAGACACTAGACAGCGTAGAAAAAAAAATGCCTCGAGTAACAGTGAACTGTCTTTTTAGTACGTACAGTAGCTATCCATACACGCAGCTTCCACGTGTAATGCCCAGACGGAGTTTTACCCCCTTGAGGGTAATGATATTTTCTTTTTTTCTTCTTTTATCTCTTTTATACTATGCGCAGTGTGGCAAAATCAAAAGTCTGTTTCTTGTTTTCGGTTTACCCAATTAGGATAATGAATTTCTAGTTAAGGGATCGTGCAAATGAGCTCAGATAGTATGGACTATGGAGTCATAGACGACATTTTCAAAGACATTTCTTACCTTATTCAGAAATGAGAGGTTGATTACTGGAAAGGAAAATATAAAAATTCGATGGGTTAATTAATCATTTTTGTAATTTGGATGATGCCGGAAAAATAAAGGCAGAAATAAATTTTAAATTACTTATCAATTTTACTATACTTTTTATATATGAATATTATTTCCCTTTCACACACACACACACACACACACACACACATATATATATATATATGTTACAGGGAATCTGTGTAACTAGGGATTTCATGAAATCCCGAAAATGTTCAGGGATTTCATGCATGGGTGTAGGAGACGGGATCTGGAGGTCCTGAAACCCCCAGTCAACTTTTGTGTCGGGTCCATTTTGCCTCACTTTGTCCGGTCCATCACATCATGTGAATGAGAGAAATATTAAAAAGGGGGAAAACAGGATTAGAAGGCAAAACTGTGAACTGAAATTATTTTACAAATTAATTTTATTTGACCACTCGTATGGTTGTATACACCTGTACAGTTGTCTGTCTCGTATGCATCTGATTTTAAATACATAAAACTGAAGAGTAATTTAGATAATAGCATCATTATAATTTATATTACTGTATTGTTCTCATACTTCATGAAAAAGTAGAGTTTTGTTGCATATCTTGCATTATCGCTTTTACTTTTCCAATCACCTTAAATAATCTTCCTTATTTTTTATTTCAGATTTACTTTTATGGCTTTTAGTTGGAAAACAAAATGTCTTAAAAAATTAACTTACGAAAATGACAACACAACAGCAGGTACAAAGTCAAATGTGTTGCGTGTAAAGAAATTTTGGACAATGATTTCAAAGTTAGACATATGAATAAACATCATCAAAGTTTGATATTGTCTGGGAGAACTCCTGATACTGTCTGTGTGCTGCCACAATCTCAGTCAAAGATTTCAAGTTTTTTCATACTGAGGAAGAACTTCCAAAAAGCTGCACATGTTGATGATGTTGGTGTTGGTATCTCTGACTCTGAGGAATCTCCAATAACAATAGGAGCTGAACAGTTGCTGGAAGATGACGGAAAAGCAGACAAGGTGAAAGAAGAAAATGAAAGAGAAAAAGCACTTAATAAAGAAAAAGCATCGTGCATTGATGAAGAAAAGGAAGCGGTAGATGATGAAGAGGATAAAGAGAGAGAGGAGGAGACTGACGACAAAGAAGAAACCCACATCAGACAGGAGAAAATTTATGCGGCACCAAATGCTTCTAGTTCCACAGTACTCACCGGGCCAGAAGGTCCAAGCCTTGGACCTTCTGGCCCGGTGAGTACTGTTTAACACTCCACAATCCACACTCCCCTTACTTCTACCAGCATTATTTTTTATGGCTTGGCCCTTTCATTTTTGCTTAGCCCTACACTAGAAAATTCCTGCAGACGCTAATGTGTTAGTTCAATAATTTTTTTTTTAGGTTATGGAAATGTCGGTCTGAAGTTCTGAGCAACATCTTTCTTGTCGGGTCCAAACACCCGGACCCTCCAGACACTACTTATCCCGTACGCCCCTCATTTCATGTAACATTAAGTCGTAATATTTTCGTTAGAACTAACGAAAATATCACGACTTAACCTAACCAATCGTCAAGGGCATTCAATTAACCTAACCGGGCATTCAATTAACCTAACCAGGCATTCAATAATTTTCCCGTAGATTTAACAAAAATATCACCACTTAACCTTACATGAAATCCCTGAACATTTTAGGGATTTCATGAAATTCCTAGTTACACAGATTCCCTTGTAACCTTGAAGAAGTTTCGTATGATGATCCCTCACTTTGCAAAGGTCAAGCTCATAGCCCTAACTATATATATATATGCGCTATTCTACGAAAAGGTAAAAGTTAGTACAACCTGATGGATATTTCGCGTCCAGAGGTGTTTGTCGTACTAACCTCACCTGCACTCAAGGTAGTGGTAGAATTTCGTTTATATAAAATGCTGCTATATATATATATATATATATATTATATTATATATATAATAGAGAAGTACAATAACCGTAGTTTGATTTTAACATGAAGAAAGAAGTAAAATGTGCAGTACAGAGGCATTTTCGTCCCTTCGTGCTCAGGATGTGGCCCGTATATATATATATATACAGGGCGTCCCAAAAAAATGTATACACACTTTAACAGCTGATAGCTCAATTGATGTTTCTTTCTTTCCAAGTTAAACCCATTAGAATTAATAATGGCAGTCAGACTAAGCTTTGAACAAGGAAATTCATTCTAAAATGCTACTGAAAGTGTGAAAACGCAGTTGAAGTGCAAAGACAGTTTAGGAGGGAGTTTCAAACAGATCCACCAACGCGACTTACCATCACTCGAATTAGAGATAAGTTTGAAGCCGATGGAACTGTTCAGAATGTCCACAAGAAGCGTTCCGGAAGACCACGGACATCGACAAGCCCCACAAAGCAAGAAAGAGTACTGGAAACGTATCACCAAAGTCCAAGAAAATCTGTGCGGCAAGCGAGTCGTGAGGTAGGAATTTCAGAATCGTCTGTCCAACGCATTTTGAAGCGCTGTCAATGGAAAAGTTACATTCCAAGATTAGTCCATGCTATTAATGAAGATGATGATGATCCGGACCGAAGAGTGGAGTATTGCGAGTGGTACTTGGCACGATGTGGATGTGGATTGGACGAAGGGGTTTCGTAGAATACCCTCCGCGTTCACCAGACCTCACACCCACTAGACTTTTTTTTATGGGGATACTTAAAAGACAAAGTCTACGCTATAAAACCTGCAACAGTCGCTGAATTGAGAGCAGCCATTGAACGAGACGAGAATGCAAACAAATACCAAACGAAATGTTTCGTGATGTTTGCGATTCCATTGCTTCGCGTTATCAGCAGTGCCTGGACCAGAACACGGACGTCAGTTTGAAAACAGGCGTTGACAAAAACAATTAAATAATGTCTGTAGATTCTATTACATTTTGAAAATGAAATGTATTTTTAATAAACACTGCCTTTATAATTATTTAAAGTGTGTATACATTTTTTTGGGACGCCCTGTATAATATATATATATATATATATAATATATATATATATATATATATATGTGTGTGTGTGTGTGTGTGTGTGTGATGGAATAAATGCAACGAAATCACAAATAAAAAATATGAGCTACATTTTTAATGACTTACTCGACAAAGTTAATAAAAATAAAAAATCCTTCAACATACTTTCGAGTTAACTCCAATTTCGCTCCCGGGAATAAAACGGAGAAAGACATAGACCGACTTATTTAGCTCCAAAACCTTTACAAAACATGATTTCTAATCCAATGACAAAAAAAAAAAGAGTATCTTATTATCAGTTGAAGTAATCTGACCGGAAGTCGTAAGTTTGTTCTGAGACCTCCTTTGAGTTTTTGAGGTCGACGTCTGCGTAGGATTCTTTCTTGTTTATCTTTGAAGAGGAGTGAATCTTGAAATTTGTGTCTCTGGTTAGGTTTTATGCTTTCGTGAGAAATGGGGTGAACTCGAAATTATAAAATCTGGTAAAACCTGATAAACGTTCTGCGCGTCGGTCTTTCTTCAAACGAAGGTCAAGCTGGTGACCCCACCTCTAGGACTAGCCTGATGGAAGAGCGGGTTGCTTTCTTGCGATCTTCATCGCGCATAGCCAGGCTCACGCTGTCTAAGTTCTTCATTTCTTCCATATCTCAAGAGCTAAAATTTCTAGGTGTTAAAATTCATGTTATATCTTCTGACCATTTGCTTATTCTTTGTGTCTCTCTGTACGGCTTCCACTTCTTCTATATTGCCGATTTTTCTGCTGATCTTTGTATCGTCAGCAAAGGATGTTACTATACTGTTATCGTCTATTTCACTGACTGTGTCTGTTAGCATGATAATTAATAGGAGTGGAGCTAATACTGTTCCTTGTGGAAGTGGGCTGCGTACTTCCGATTCTGATGATGATATACCTTGGATTTTTATGGCTTGCTGCCGTTTCCTGAAGAATTTGTAGACCCATTTGCCCACTTTGCCTGTTATTCCTATGTATTTCATTTTATGTGCTATTATGTCATGATCACACTTATCAAATTCTTTAGTAAAATTGATGAATATTATATCGTAGTTATCACTGCTCTCAAGGGCGTCTTTGATATTGTTATAGTGCTCTATTAGTTGTGACAGGCACGATCTTCCTGGTCGGAATCCGTGCTGATCTTCATCGAGTCTTTCCTTTGTTTCCAAAAAGTCATATATTTTTTCCCTGACTATTCTTTCAAATATTTTGGCGAGATGTGATGTCAGTGACACGGGTCTATAGTTCTTTGCTTGAGACCTAGCCCACCTTTATATATATCGTAGGAACAATGTTCACTCTTTTTAGTATGCTCAGTATTTCGCCTGTGTCCAGGGATGTTCTCCATATCCAATAAAGGGGTGTAGCTATTTCGTTCTTGCAGTTTTTAATCAACAATCATTTGTCCGGGCCTGCAGTTAAATGTGACTTCATTTGTCTTATAGCTTTCGCTATATCTTGTACGGTAAATTCAAAATCAGTTATACATTCTCCATTTAATTCCTCTTCAAAAAAGGTGTTTCTGTCGGGTAATGCTCTGTCTCTATTTAGGGTACTGAAAGCTGATTTAGAATGAGCTCTCAGTATTTCAGATATTTTTTTTAGATCATCGTTTAACTCATTTTCTTTTCTTAAGGGTGCGATAGTGGCTCGCGTATTTTTTTTATTTTCGCGAAGCTTTAGAAGTATTTGGGGTTAGCTTTTATTATTTTTCCCGCATCTTCTTCTCTATCTGAATGGCCCTTAATTAGGGCGTGTATTTACCTGTCTATACTTTCCAAATGTACTTGTATCACATTTTTGGTGTTGTTGTCTGTGCATTTAAGAAACTTCGTGGGTACCCTCTTTCTCTTGAGGAATAGTGTTCAATTTTGCCTCTCGAAATAGTTCCTCTTTCGTTTTGGATGTACCTTCGGAACGTATTTTTCTAAGATTTCCAGCGTCTTTTCTCCAAAGCATTTCTTCGGTTGTTTTAACCTCTTAAGACTGTCTTCCACTCTATTTGTGCCATATGGGATCTGATTTCTTTTCAATTCATAGTCTTAGAGTTTAGATTAAAAATCTCAAACTTGCTTCTTTCTTCAGTACGAGTATTTTCTTTTTGTGCTCTCGCCATATTATTGGATACCTCGATAATGTTGTCGTCTGAAATATTTGTTGGTGTGATTTTTATATCATTGATTAAATTGGTGTTAATTCATGAATACCAGATGCAAGCAGTTACTTTTTTCTGGTGTTATCTGTTATCTTCTGTGTTAACAAATTTATTTGTGAGAGTTATCAACAGTTTTGCTTGATCCTGGTGTATATACACACACACATTTCTTTCCATTCTTTTGTAATTTATAAATGGAAAATTAAAATCTGATGTCGGCAATGGCTTCAGAGAATTTTGTAGTTGGAGTGTTCGATCTATAAATAACTATTAGTATCGCGTTAAGTTTTTCAATGTTTACAACTGAGAGCTCAAAAGTAGTTATTGAATTTACTTATGGTTTTTGTCATATGGCTCTCACATCTGTATATAGCACAGCCACCGTTTCGTCTTTCAGTTCTGTCAGCTCGTAGTACGTTGTAACCACCATTTTATTTCTTTTTTATCTATGAAGTATTCGCAGTTCTCACAGTCTCTTTGGCAGTTTTAATATGTGCTTCTGTGAGGTATTCGATGTCAGTCTTTGTTTCTTCCGTAAATCCTTGCAGGTATGAAACTTTGTTTATCGTGTGGTTCGGTGTTTGCCCTTGAACATTTGCCAGGACTATATTTGTTTCTTGTTTTGCGTTGTCCTTCGAGTATTCCAAATTCAATTTCCTTCATGTCGCGTTTTGTATTCCTATGGTCCTCCAAGAAAGTTTCGTTTCCGGTTACCTGTTTTGGTAATTTCGTGCTTGGTAACGGTTCAGCTCGGAGGTTCTCAGCTGTGTCGACTGTATGTGCTGAATGAAGCTTAGTAACCGTATTGTGTCTGCGATGTCGAGAAAATTTACTCCTTGGTTTGTATTCATAGGTTTCTTGCCGTTTTTCCTATTGTCCCTTGAGTTTGTTGGGAGGTGATGATAGTAGCATTTCTTACCATATTTGCAGACTCCCTGCCTTGCTTAGTACTTGCAAATGGTGGGATGTTAAAATTTGCAGCTGTCGCCAAATTTAAAGGACTGTTATTATGATAAAAACTGTACATGGTGTGGTGCTCATATATACACTGTCCTTCCTTATATCTGCAAAAGCCCTTTGCATAATATATGCATACAGTTTTTTCCACATTATAACTCGAGGCCTTTGGTTTTGTTGTTTGTTTCATTTCCTTTTTTGGAGATAACCTCAGTCTATTATCGTCATTTCCCACTTGTTTTTTGCTATTTACTCTATTCACTTTGGTGTTCTCCAACTGATCTACGTATGTTTATTTTAGTGTGTTTGTATTTGGTATTTGAGACAATTTCTTGAAATCTCCTTCGTGATTTGTGGGCTACATAAATACTGTACACGTATATATGCGTGTACCTTTAAATGTATATATAAAAATATATTAATCTATACGTAAGTGTGTATATAGTTAGATAGACAGAAAATCAGTGAAATAGATAGAAAAAGGAGAGATGAACCTTTACGTCGTACATATGGAACATAAAACAAGATGCCGATAGATACCAACCGACTAACAACAACAACAAAGAAAAGAAAATCAGTTAGTCAATCTTGAAGTTAAAATTAGTGAAAAATAAATCGTCATTTTTTTTCTCGTATTTTGATGTTTATTGGCTGGTGCGAGAAATCACGAATCCTCACTTCCATTTAGCGGAGTTTGGGAGACATACAAGGCGCTAATTTAAGGCCCTCACTGACGTTTAGTTCAGGGATAAATATATTGAAAATGGAATTCATAGAGGAGGAGGAAAAAAGAAATAGAGAGAGAGAGAGAGAGAGATTAACAAAGGTCTGAACATCCACTCAAGGCTACTCAAGAAAGAAGTTAAAACGAGAGAGAGAAAAAAAATACAAACAGATTAAAATAAAGAGAACTAAAAACTAAAAATATCATTTCTATGTTTATAAACGTGTAAGACTTTCACAAAGTAGCAGTAGAGTAAATTACAGAATAGACAGTACTCTTCTTCTTCCGCTTGTTACTGGTGACAGAAGAGAGTCGCAAAAAACTTATTGGAAAGTAAGAAAAAGTACAATTAAAAACGTAACTTTAGGATTTAGATAACATGAAACGCTAAACTACTTAATTTAATTCACTTCATACATTTTTTAAGACTTATTTATATTGATTTATTAAACAGAACTCATCATTTCATCGCTGAAGACCAAAAACTGTCGTGTTGGTAGGTTGAATTTTCAAATAAATTATATAATATAGAAATCTCTCGCAATGAAATTGACTAAAGAAAAGACGCAATGTTTCAAAGGACCATCCGGTTCGCACGTCCTAATCGTTGTCAAAACCGCACCAGTACACAGCACGTGCGTATTAAGGACCTGTCAGAATGGATACGATAGCTTGCACGCAAAAGCAGAAATGTTTTAGAAATTCTATTCCTTACTGTAGAACTATATACAGTACCAAGCTTTTACTAAAAACTGGCGACAATTCTACACCGTATCACCAAGTAGATTTCCTTA
>JAJOZX010001354.1:315000-317500 GCA_023014485.1 Bathynomus jamesi | reverse complement strand
TAAAGAGCTGTCAACAAATATTAAGCGATCTGTTATTGCTGCGCACGAGTCTGGAAAGAGTTATATGAAGTTAGGAGAACAACTTGGAATCCCGTTTACGACGGTTGCTGCAGTTATGAAGAAATGGAAAGGTTTTGGAACAATCAAAACTCTACCAAGATGTGGGCGACCTCGTAAGATTTCAGAACGTACAGCTAAACGAATTGGAAAAAATAGCTTTTACGAATCCACGAGTTACTGCGGGTGATATTTGCCAAACATTAAGACTGTTGAAGAGCGATGTCCACCCCTCTACTGTACATCGTATATTGAGAAAGAATAGTCTGTGAAGAGTTGCACGAAGAAAACCTCTGCTACGAAAAGCGCACAAAGGAGCTGGAATAAGCCCTAAGAATAATTGAAATGATGAATTTGCATTCTGGAAGAAAGGTCTCTGGACGGACGAGACCAAAATTGAATTATTCAGGAACAACGAGCAACGTATGTTTGGCGAAAATCAAATACTGCATTCGAGGAAAAAACATCCTTCCTAAAGTTAAACGTGGTAGTGGTAGTTTGCTTCTTTGGGGATGCTTTAGTGGTTCTGGTCCAGGAAAGCTTGTTGTCATCAATGGAATCTTGAATTCGAAGCAATGTCAGGAAATTTTAGAAGAAAATCTTCAGTTCGGGAGTTGCGAATGGGTCACAATTGGGTACTGTAACAAGATAATGATCCTAAACATAAAAGTAAGAGCACCATGATATGGCTTCAACAAAAAATTTCAATCTTCTCGAGTGGCTCAGTCAAAGCCCAGATCTCAATTCAAGCGAGAATTTATGGTTTGGTTTGAAAAAAACTGCCCGTAAGAGAAACCCTTTGAATCTGAAGGTACTTACATATTATCGGGACTACCAAACTGTTTATTATGTATTTTTGCTCTCGTCATTTTCGTTTAAACTGACGAAAATATCACAACTTAACCTAACCAATCATCAAGGACGTACAGTTGACCTAACCTGGCATTCAATTAACCTAACCGGGCATTCAGTTGATCTAACTGGGCATTTTAATCAGTAGGTTAGGTTAGCTACGAAAAACAAACTAAAACGGAAAATGCCCGATTAGGTCAAATGAATGCCCGGTTAGGTTAATTGAATGCCCGGTTAGGTCAACTGTACGCCCTTGATGATTGGTTAGGTTAAGTTGTGATATTTTCGTTAGTTTAAACGAAAATGACGAGAGCAAAAATACATAATAAACAGTTTGGTAGTCCCGATAATACGTAAGTACCAATCTGAATGAACTGCAAAAAAATTCTTTAGAAGAATAGGATAAAATTTCTACTGAGAGATGCCGAAAGCTTGTAGAAAAATACCCAAAACGAATCATTGAAGTCATTCAAGCAAAAGAGCAAAAGACGAATACACAAAGTATTAAATGATTTTGTAAGGAAATGTACGAAAACTTTTGCATTTTAACTTTTTCTTTTACTTTCCTCAAATTCTCTGATGTTTTACATTATATGTTGCAGTTAAACTAATCTTTTTATTCGTTAAATTTTTCCAAACGAACGGTAAACTTTTCATAACTATCCTACGCATGGTACAAAAGATAAGGACGAATATAACGCAAATATTTCTCTGTACGAATACTTTTGATCGCCACTGTGTATATATATATATATATATATATATATATATATATATCGACTTCTTACATTATATGAAACGCTGCATATAAAATCCTTAATCATGTAAGAAGGTAAGGATGATGCATAAATTGCGCGCAATCCTCAAAAATCGGAATTTATTACACGTGGAATATGTACTTTATTTTAATTGCGGGTTTCAGAAACAAAAATCCGAAACTGCTGAAAACATAATGTTCGTCTCTAAATCAGCAAAATAGTACAGCATCTTCAATACAAAAACTAATCATTATATATAAAGTTTATGCTCTTAAACCAGTAATATTTCGTATCTAACGAAAGCTTTTATATTAAATTCAGGAATTAATCTGTCATTATACGCAGAGCTACAATAATTTTTTAAAAACGTTGATTTTGTACAGAGATCGGCTGAATAGCGCAATGCGGTCATTGCAGTTGTTACTGCGTTTTCTTTAAGATATAATTTGGGTAATTGCATATATACGTATATATGTATCCAGGGTATGTGAAAAGTTTTATATACCAATGGAAATTAATTTAATTAGTAACATACTTTGAACTATAGTATGTACGGGGAACATTTTAATCATTTAATAATTTTAATCATTTAATCATTTAATCATTCCACAAATAATATATTTCCCATCGGGTACAGAATTTTCAGATACTATACATATATATATATATATGGGATGAATTTCTTTTCCTTGTGGATTTGCAGCATATATATATATATATAGTCTCCTTTTCAGAGTATATAAATATAAGACCGTGTTATGGGTTTTGTCATGAAGCCTCTGGTCTTCAAATTTAATTGAATAGCCACCGGGACAATTTGGCAACATCGTATG
>JAJOZX010001354.1:297500-310000 GCA_023014485.1 Bathynomus jamesi | reverse complement strand
TGCTACTATAGTATGTGGTCTACCTACGATTGGTTAGGTTTAGTCACGATATTTTCGTTAAAACTAACGAAAATATCATGACTAAACCTAACCAATCGTCAAGGGCGATGGACATTGGAATGTAAACAAGCAATTAGTAAACAAGGTAAGAAGCTATAATTAAAAGGTAGACCGCCGAATCGAGGTAGGAATCACGCTATAGTAGCACCAATATTAAATTCGTATAAATGAGAAAGGAATAAATTCACAATAAGAAATGGATTTATTACAATCATAAACATCTGAGCTATACTAAGCTTATCATCAGGTGGAAGTGATGAAAACCTCGGATTTATATTAGAGTATAAAAACTGCCGATACCGATACCGATACCGATTCTTTGCCTATATTTTTAAAAATCAATTCCCTTCACAAATTGTACTAATTTAATGTAAACTAATTAAATTAGGGAGCAAGTGTAGTTTACGTCCCCCTGTGGTACCTTGTGTAGTTTACATTCCCCTACATTATCCTAGTCAACTGAACGCCCTTGACGATTGGTTAGGTTAAGTCGTAATATTTTCGTTAGTTTTAACTTTTTATTTGATGGATTCATTTAAAAATGTCTCCTAAAGATCATAGTGTAGTTCACGCTCCCCAATTTTGACCTAGTGTAGTTTGTGTCCCCTTTTGCGTCAGGGGGACGTAAACTACACTTGCTCCTAAATTAGTTTACATTAAATTTTACTAATTTAATGTAAACTAATCGTGGAAACTTTCAATTTTCGATCACCTGAAGCTCAGGGCCCCCAGCCTTCGTTAGTTAGCCTTATAAGGCTAACTAACGAAAATATCACGACTTAACCTAACCAATCGTTGGGTCAACTGTACGCCCTTGACGATTGGTTAGGTTAAGTCGTGCTATTTTCGTTAGTTAGCCTTATAAGGCTAACTAAAGAAGGCTGGTGGCCCTGATTTTCAGGTGATCCCAATTTTCATATTTTTACACTTCAAATTTACTGAAATGTTATGCCTTATCTCACTCCACAATAGAGTTATTGCTACTGCGTCTTTATTCCCTCAATTCAACTTCACTAATATTCATTTAACTTCATGAAAGAATAAATAAATGAACGAAAGAATAAAGCATAAATACCATCATATATTCACATTTTACTTAATGTATAAAATTAAATGTCTTTTACATTACGTATAGTACAGACAAGACATTTTAATAATAGTAACTTATACGACAAATCTATAATTACTTTACGTCTTTAGGGAATATTATATATATATGATTACGTTATTAACGCAGAGTACAATATTATAGCTATTTGTAACTTACATTTTAAGGAAGTTATACAGCTATATAATTTGAAACCCTTCATTAAAAATTTAAAAATTGGAAACTTTCTATATATATAAATTGTGAATATATATATATATATATATATATATATATATATATATATATATATATATATATATACGTTCAGTAAAAATTTATGTGTACCATATCTTTCAAATTAAACTCTATTATTATTGAAATCCAATATATGTATTCAATTGTGACCATGAAATACTGTAAATAATATATATATATATATATATATATATGTGTGTGTGTGTGTGTGTGTGTGTGTGTGTGTGTGTGTGTGCGTTGTGAGTTACATATATAATTCAATAATAATGTTACATTAACAATATATATATAATAAAACCAATAGAATAAATTACTTTATTGATAAAAATGAATAAATAAATAAATAAATACTAATACATACATATATATATATATATATATATATATATATATATATTATATATATATATATATATATATATATATATATATATATAATCAAAATCACAACGGCTAGAAAAATAATGGGAATCATCTGGAGGAGCTTACAGTATTACATAATAAGCAAACATCAGCATCAAATTATGGAAGAGTCTAGTCCTACCAATAATTGAGTATTGCTCAGTACTCAGAAGCCCACACAGAAAAAGAGACATTGCGAGCATTGAAGCTATACAAAGGACTTTTACGTCTAAGATAGAGGAAACGGAAGGTGAAGACTACTGGTCTCGACTACAATCCCTGGAACTCTACTCTCTTGAAAGAAGCGAGAGCGGTACACAATAATATACATATGGAACATACTTGAGGGCTCTGTCCCTAACCTCAGAAATGAAATAGAAACAAACTGGAATGAGAGAAGAGGCAGATTTTGTACGGTCCCAGCTGCGGTGGACAAGGAGCCATGAAAACGGATGGAAAATACCCTCAGAATACGGGGCCCAAAAGCTTTTCAATGTCCTTCCAAAAGAAGTGAGGAAATCTCCAGCACACCAACCTGAATAACTTCAAGAACCAGCTGGCAGATTCTTGTACAAAGTCCCTGACCAGCCATGCGTGGCTGGCTACGAGGGCAGGAGGCGATCAGAGAGCAATTCCTCCTTCACCAAGTCCCGCAAATGAGGCGGGATGCTGCAGAGGGGTCGACCGCAGGTCGATCCTGAACCGTCGTTCAAACTCAACAAAAGTAAGTGTATATATATATTATATAATAATAATATATAATTTTTCATATATATATATATATATATATATATATATATATACAGTATATAACACAATCGTTGTATGAAAAGAAGCATTTAGCATATTGTAATTCAATACCCTTTTTTTTTTACTTTTTTTTTTTCATTTTGGCTCACAGTAGCGGTCCTAATCATGCTGATCGGAGTTCCTGCCTTGATTACATGCCTTTAACTTCAATAGGCAATAGAGACGGGCAAATTAAGTTTATGCCCCTTGTAAATTAAGACTCGTTATTTAATTTGCTATTAAGAAACTGTTTGCTCATATTTACAAAAGATTAACGCCAGTAATAGTAACCAGCGGCGCGAGGAGTCCCTCGTATATTTTAAAGGGAATTGAGAGTATAACAGCATAGGCTCTCTCTCTCTCTCTCTCTCTCTCTCTCTCTCTCTCTCTCTATATATATATATATATATATATATACTAGGGTATTTCGTATTTTCAGATATATTAAATACATTTTCCTCATAATGGAAAATGTTTGTTTAGCTGAAAGGTTTTTTTTTGTTACTTAATTCTTAAATTTTACTGCGGTCTTTTTTTAAGAAATGAGACTACGATTTCCATATATATATATATATATATCAAGCTGATAATGACGTCAAGAAACAAGTTTCTGTATACAAGAAGTAAATCTACCGGGTGTCCATAAAGTCACGCATCATAGGAAAATACATTTATTTGTTTATTTATTTATTTTGTTTTATTTATTTGTTCGAAATGATTCCCACAATCTCAAAACGTGTTTGTAAACGCAAAAGCGGGTTTCTTTGAATGTTCCTCAAACATATTTGGCTCGATGGAGACATAAATAAATAGATATTGCTTACGTTCCTATGATGCGTGACTGTATATAATGTATATTCATATACAGTCGATTATAGAAATCGAGCTTGATGTGAGCTTGATGTCAGTACAAGCACTCTTCTTGTGGGCATTGCATTTTTTTTATTTTGCTTTGTTGACTTTTCATTCGTTTTGCAACTTCTCATAATCTTATTTCGAAAAGTGAATCGAAAATCTTTACCCGCGCGTCTTTATTTTCATTCATAATATTTAAATTATGTTTCATTTATGTAATTACTACAAAAAACGCGTTAATTAATATGTAAAAACTAGTAATGTTCCCGCAGGATCGGCGTGAAAACCAATCTTTTGTCGTTATTCCTCTCCGTGATGCCTGCTGTTCTCATCATGTCCTCGTATTCTGCCACGTGTGGCAGATGAGGGATTTTTTTTGAGGAAGTTATTGATGTGACTTTTATCTTAATGAAATCGCTACTTTTTAGTATTTGATGATGCTTAGATATAGAAAATTAAATAATATTAGGGTCTTTGTCCTCATAACTCATTGTCTTTATCTCGTTTCTTTTCATATGACTTTGTCACTCCGTCTCTCGATGAGAGCAAAACGTTAAACAGAGCTTCAATGGTCGCCACACCAATCTTCTTATTTCGATTACCGTAATTTTAGATGTAAATGTTATTCAAAGAGCTTCTCTTAAATACACACGCGATATTTCTCTTTCTGTATAAGCCCGTTACGAATGAGAGAACTGTAAACCAAAACCCGAATTTTTCATAATTTTGGGGCGTTCAAGAAAGTTTTGACTAGTTTTATTTTGTAATAACTATTTCTGTATGTGAGTTACAATAACCATTTTTTATGCCAATAAAGTATATACTGTTTTTTTTTAATGAAAACATTTCCAATTTGATAAAGTAATTTCTAACCGTTATCAGGACGATTTATGATAGTTACGGCTGGCCTTGGCTCCCATACTCTCCCCCGACTTTAACTCACGATTTTTTTAAAGGACAAAGTCTACAGGAATAATCCAAGGAAATTTCATCAGCTACAAAATGAAATTACAGTTGCAATAAATGAAATTACAGAGGATATTTTAGCACGAACTGTTCAAAATTTCAGAGCACGTTTAAATCAAATTATTGAGGTCAATGGTGATCATATTGAAAATGTTTCTCATTAAAAAGCTCCAAAGCCTATATTTTATTGTAAAAACACGTGGTTATTGTAATTCACATACAGAAGTAGTTATTAAAATATATACACCCTGTATATTCTAGCTGGTATGAGAGTCCATATGTTTATCATTTTTCTTTACGGTACCTATTTTTTAAATTAAAATGTACCAGAAAATCGTATATGCGATTTCTATAACGTTTCGTGATGTTGGCGCGTATAAAAACTCATTATCCACCTTTCCAATTGTAACCATGTTCCACGTTTGTGTTTATTATTTCATGATCCCATTTTACTGAAGACTTCATAATATTATCCATATATAATGTTCTCGTACTTTGTTTTCAGCAGAGAGCTTCTAAAAATTTATCTTGGTGATCTATGGTACTGACATACACTAGACTTTTCAGTTCTGAAAGCTTTCTATTTTATAGTACTCATTCGAAACATTTTACAAGGTATAAGAGCTGGTTCTGGTTATTCTTTGGTATGCTTGTACTTCTGTCTATGTAAATAGAACTAATATTTTCAATTTTGAGGGAGTATGGAATCAAGCTTGTGTCAAGCTATTTTCTTCATGTTACCTTTCCGCTGTGTGCTTGCTCTGCGTTCCACTTGTCAGTTCCAGCTCTTGTATTTTTCATAATATAATGCCTTCATTATATTCCTTCTCATAAATCACTATCATACAGTATGTTCTTGTTTGGATCAATCTGTATAGTTTCAAAAACTGGTGTCCGAGTTGTTTATCTTCATCTTAGGTTGACGTGAACTAAAAACTGAATTAAATTGTTCGTATATAAGCATCTTAACCATGCCCAGTAGATTGTTTGTGCATTCATCCACTTTTACTGTCCTTTAAGAGAATATATATATATATATATATATATATATATATATATATATATATATATCGTAGTCATTATTCATACTTTTGTACGTGATAAAAATGTTTTCAGTTGATAGTATTAAGATTAAGTTTATTCTTCAAGCTTTCAGTCGACTTAAATTGTATATGGTTGTTGTATTTACATCAGAAGAAATATTTAAAACGAACACACACACACACACACACACACACCTTGCAGAGATTTCGCCCAAACATCCTTTTTCGTGCGGAGGTAGGGTTGGTGACTTGGCTTGGTGGAAGAGAAAATTGCTTTCTGGGGTGCTTCATTTCACACAGCTAATCACTGATAATATTTATTCTTTCTTTTGGTAATTGGATGAAGAGTTTTGGCTCTCTAACGCCAAAGCTGTTTTTTACGGTTGAGGACGTGCCTTGTCGGGCCTTCACTTTAAAGACACCACATTTCCTAAATTATTTTCCATGTACATATTATGCTGTATCTCTCTCTCTCTCTCTCTCTCTCTCTCTGAGCTTTACCTATTCTTCCTTGTGAACACACGCGTTTATCGAGTGTCCAGTGACAGTTATTCTGATAAGTTGTTTTGCAGTGAAATTAACTCACCAGTAAAGTGATATGTTTACAGTAGTGTTCCGTACCTTCATATCTAATTTAACATATCTAATTTACCTTGCTCTAGTATTTAATTATAGCGGAATTCACTTTATTTATTAAATGAAGTTATAGTTAAGGTAACCAACGTAGTGTCATAAAGTTTTTTTTGCTGTTCTGAGAAATATTCCGCAGATGTTAATCTCTTCGAGGAGGGTTTTACTTTTAAAGCAGTTAAAGTAAAACGTGGTTCCATAAGGCTGTTTTTCCTTTGCTTTGAAGATTGTATTCGAGGTGTTACTTCCTTCCACGGCACGTAGGCCAGACAGCGTGGGAAAAGGTCACCCTCTCAAAAATAGATAAGTTCTCTTTTACTTTTGCCTTTCTTTTTACTTAAGTATTGTTAACTGCAATAAAAGTAGACAAATTATGTCAGGGTCAGGTAAACTGAAAGCCGAATGCTTTAAGTGTAAAGTTCAACATTGATGTGTTGACTTTCCTGAAAGAAATTTAGCAACATTACAACTATGTGCGTATGTTTGTTTTATAGACTTGAGAAAACTACGAAAAGGAAGCTAAAGGGCTAAAGGAAAACCACGAAAAGAAAGTTAAAGAGCTTAAAGAAATTGAAAAAAATCTTGAAACTCGGATTGTAGCCCTGGAAATCTAAACCAGTAAAAACAGTCAGAGTGAAAACCCAACATCGGATATAAACTCTAAGGTTGAACCCATTTGGAAACCACAGTGAGTAGTCTGAAAAGTAGTACTAAGGAAGAAGAATTCGAGGTAGTTAAAAACGAAAGACCATAAAAACCGAAATACAAGGATTCTGAACCATCACCGTAAAAAATAGGTTTGACTTACTTGCTGACGAAGAGAAGGAATCCTTTTTAACTGGAAATTGTCTAGTCAGAAATCAAGTGGGCTTTTTCGGAGCAAATTAAGAGAAAAATTAGATGTTTTGCAGGTGCCACAAGTCAGACAATAAATCGGGAATTACAGTAGACAATGTTAACGTCAAAAGTAAAAGTTGACAATGTTAACGTCAAAAGTAAAAGTTGACCCATCATTCTACATGTTGGTAGCAATGACAGTTTTCAGAAAGGATAGTTTTCAGAAAGGGACAGGAGGGTAGACTGAGGCCATTGTAAACGAGTTTGAAAACCTAACCGATGAGATTAAAAAAAAGACTGACACGGGAATGGTTGTAGGAATTCTCCCAAGAATGCAAGCTAGTGGATGTACTTTAGTAAAGCTATTAGCATAAATAATTGAATAAAACGCATTTACGAAAATAAAGGAATAAGGTTTGTCGATTTTTGGCCTACATTTTTCGATAATAAAGAATACTTTGGCTCAGATGGGATTCACTTTAATCAAAAGGAGTAAGAAGAAATATGTCGATCTTCTGAACATCAACTTGTATAATCTTTTTAAATTAGGATACCCCAACCAGTAATTGATCCTGCTTCACCAGTAGTTAACCCTACTCCGCCAGTAGTAAATCCTACGCCATCAATCGTTAATCCTACTAGTGCAGTGTCTGATCAAACGTCCCACTTAGATCAGTTGATTCATCTGCTTCGGGAAACGACCTAGATCGAATAGGAGAAACAACAAATTAAAATCTTAAAATTAAAATCTTAAAATTATGCTATTCAGTGCCAGGTCAAGTAGGAACAAACAACTCGAATTTATAGCGCTAATTAAAACTGAGGACTTTGACATCATTCTGATTCAAGGGATTTTATAGAATTTGAAATGGTAGGTTCCAAAATTGTTCACAAAGATTGAAACGGAAAGGAAAAGGTGATGGAGTACTTTTATATGTTCATGACTTCGTGCACCTGGTAAATAGTAATATTGTTTTTGCTCATGAAATACTGGAAACTGAACTCAATTTGACCAATAAAATAATGCAGCTACAGTACTTCTAATAAAGTAATATATGGGCCATCTCACTACCCGTTGATAAGGATAAGTAGATTAGTGTAATGTTTGGTGATTTTAACTGCGGTAATATAAACTGGGAAGACAAAACAGCTGATGTTGAGGGCTCAAGACTATTAGAATCTGCAGATGATAATATATTAAGTCTATTGGTAAAACTTTCGGTAACAGCGACCACGACTTGATTAGGTTTGACCTTAGGGTCCCAATTAGTACTCGAGAAAAGACGCACAAAAGGTTGAATTTCTCCGGAACAAATTTTGAAAGCTTCCGAAGTAGTTTAGACAACCCGGAAGTTCTAATAAGCGAGGATGTCAATGTCATCTGGGGCTCATGTAGGGGTCAATTTGAAATATTACAGGACATTTTTATATCCTTCCACACAATCAAAAAATTGGTTGGTACATAAATGGGAACCCTAGGTAGCCTAGTGGTTAAGATGCTGGGCTGCTGGTGGGTCGTGGTTTGGATTCCACGTTAAACTGTAGGTCTAAGGTGAAGTGACAAGCTTGACCTTCGTCAGAATGAACAATTCGGGCGGAAGCAAACCCAGAGTTAACCAAGTTCGGGAACGTACATAATTTCATAACGAACCAAAAAAACTTAAAAAAATGTATGGGTTGAATTAGGTGAGGTAGAGTTGCGTTTCTGCCATCACAATTTCTTTTTATCTTCTTTCTCTTGGTTGGCGAATGCACGTGACGGGTGAGGGCATGAGCATGGTGTGGAAAATCTGATTTCTGTTCTTAATTTCTGTTTCCACCCTTTTCCTGTGGAATCATTTCATCACTTTGCCGGCGTGATGGCTTTTCGCGTACATGGGTGTAGACATGGAGAGTTTAACCTTTACCTCTCTCTTAATCCTTTGGGGGCTAACCTGAAGTGGGTTATGGGGTCTTTGTTGGACCGATATCTCTGTAAATAGACCCGTAAATATTTTGTATAAAATCGAACCCATATGTTCGAGGTTTTTTGACGATACCAAGTGGTTGATGTGCGATCAGCACAAGTACAATTAGTCTATACAGTGGTGCTATTTAGTGTACGATTTCTCTTTGCAGAGCGTAATTTTAGAGCTAGCTTATATAAGTTTCTTATTTTTCTCTTTCCTGTAAAATTTCCTTGGCTACTTTTCCAGGATCAAGGTATTTTCTTCAACCTTTTTCCGTACCCACCTCTGGGTGGGTGGGGAGAGAGAGATAGCCTTATGCTTTTCTATCTAGTTTTTCATTGAATATTACTGCTAGAATAGTTAAAAAAGGAACCAGCTTAATAACAGGAACCTCCCCGAGTGGACCAAAAGGTCTTTGAGGCTTCGTCTTGTCCTTGTAACTCCTTGTAACTCTCTCTCTCTCTCTCTCTCTCTCTCTCTCTCTCTCTCTCTCTCTCTCTCTCTCTCTCTCCTTCTTGCAAATACAGATTTAACGAATTTTTCCTAAATAATCTAATTCTTTGAGACTGTTGATCTGGACTGAAATTTATTTGTATTTCCGTTAATTGACTGATTTCTTCTTTTGTATTTGCGGTCATAAATCTTTGTATGTTTGCAATTACAATAAATATCCCAGCAAGGAGTCAGATGTGTCATATGAGAGCGGAAACATAATACTCTCTTAAAAATAGCGCAAAGACAGATCGTCGCTATAATATTTTACGAATCCCTTCATACAAGACCGGTTTTTTTAAAATACAAAACTCAATTCAATTTTTTATTTAATTTTATTATCAAATCATATTAAGATTTTTTTTATAGAGTATAAATTTCGTTTGGCCTTAAAAACCGACTTATTTTAATGCAGAATGGCCTAATTTTGGCATAATTATCTTCTTCTTTCGCCTTTCAGACGAATGTTTTAGTGGGACTAACCACATTTCATGGGGCGCGACATTTTATCGACAATATTAAGCTAGGTTAACCGGTTGAGGACGACCGGTACAAATTGGTAACGTTTCAAATCCACGCATTCATAACTTAACAATACAAATATTTCGCCATTAAAGATTTAAATTAGGTTAGGTTAGGTTAAATTAGGTTGATTTATAATCTAATAAATGAATTATCCTACTGCAAAAATGTCTCTATAGGTTCAAAGTATGGACACTGGACAGGTCAAAATTATCGACAGGTCTGTAGCCTAGACTAGGTTATAGGTTATAGATGGTTACATTAAGTTAAGTTAGGTTAAAAGAATGTCAATGATTTTTACCTATCTACAATTTGGAGTCATCATAAAGATTCCTCCATTTGAGGTTTCAGAAAATAATTTTGACACTTTTAAGTTATGGGGGAATTCTTTTTACTATTATTATTATTATTATTTATTTCAATCAGATTATTACTCGGCCAGTAATTCGAATCTTTTAGTAAGGCGCATTTATAAAACCCATTTAACGCCACATATACAGGGTGTTCTAAAATTACCTAGTAAACTTTTATATGAACGCAATATCTTAACAAAAATCATGCGATATTTAACAATTTGGATCTTTTTCTGTTTGGCGAACTGCTACAGATTTTTACGAAACTTCGCAAATAAATTATTTACAAATTTTATCCTAAGGAAATGTCTAATTCCTAACGTAACTTAAACTAACCTAACCTAACCTAACTTACGTTTCCTTCGGATAAAATTTGCAAATAACTGATTTGCTAATTTTCGTAAAAATCTGTAGCAGTCCGCCAAACCGAAAAATCCAACAATTTTATTTCAAATACAGCAACAATAAGAAAAGCAATAATAATTGTTTATTTTAGATGTTCAAAGTGTTTTATTTCAACTTAAACATATTGTTCACAACGTCCCACTATTCATCCACAGACATATAAAAGTTTACTACGTAATTTTAGAACACCCTGTATATATATATATATATATATATATATATATATATATATATATATATATGTATATATATATATACACAGTATATATGCGTGTGTGTGTGTGTGTGTGTGTGTGTGTGTGTGTGTGTGTTATTTTGTTTTTATTTACAAGTAAAGTTTTGCCGAGTATTTCACTAATAGTTTCCTGAAAGTGGACCTACATTACATTCCTTCAGTGTAACTTAAGATTACATAAATGTATTAACATTAATCTTAAATAAGGAAACGTTTCCTTAACACCAGTTTTACCAACGCAGAACATACAATTTACTTCCATTTTTCCCTTTAGGCCTCTTCACCATTATAATAATTTAGCACCAACGTAACTAAATGGTGTAGCAAACTGATCACCATTTTATCAAATTTATTAGTATCATTTTTCAAGTTACTGTAAACAATATAATACAAATATCAAACTTTTACGTATACGCGTATGTAGCACACACACACACACACACACATCTTTGTATAGTGAGATACCGACACTTTTAATTCCCTATACTAAAAACTTAATTAACTTAACGTGACTAACCTAACTTAACGTAACGGAGAAGTAGGTAATATTGTATGGTCCCGTGCACAATTGTGGGATCAAAGGGGGTTTTCTTTTAATGAGGTACGAGCTAACCAAATCTAAACTAACTTATCAAATGAAGCGTAACTTAACTTAATTAGGACTAACCTCTTTCGTTCGACAATAAAAAAAATATTTCTGAATTTCTTCATGATTTTTTAATGTTTCGACATACCGAAAGTTTTATCTCACTCCGTTTCTGAATTATCACACACACAACTTCACTCATGGCCATTTGCTTACGCACAAACACACTCTCTCTCTCTCTCTCTCTCTTTCTTCATCATAATACTGAATGAATCCGCAAGCAGATAGAAATGTGTATTATGGATTAAAAGACACTCCTTCGTTCTCCAAAACAAGCTCCATCCTTAAGGATGGAGGAACTCAAGTACCGTTCTTTATACAGGCCTGTAACGCCTCAAAATAGGGACAATTTAGCGTCCTCGAAAAAGCTCAAATTGTGTCATAGATTACGCGGAGAAGTGTATATACTCATTGTCCACGTATCGAATGTGTATAAGGCGAATAGGCACCCAAAAGCGCTTTCCAACGTATATTTAAATTTGATTGGAAACCGGTTTCGCTTCAATGAGGCCATAATAGAAAATAATGTTTATTTACATATTGTGATAGCATAAAGTGATGCGTTTTCCCGATACACACAAAATTGATCGACTTTTAATTAGAAGGATAATTTTGTACCGACACACACACACACACATATATATATATATATATATATATATATATATATATATATATATGTGTGCGTGTGTGTGTGTGTGTGTGTGTGTGTGTAAATTATTGAAATTGAGCAGAGAGGAAAAGCTTTTCAATACAGTTCCGTTACTGAGTGATTAATAAGTCCGGGTACACATTGTCTGATAAGAAGCAAAGACGCTCCCAACATCTATCACTTGAAACACTTAAAGAACGCAATTAAACAACAAATTTGATAACCTTTCGGTCAATTTCTCGCGATATGGAATTCGAAACTACATATATACACTTTCTGTGTACGTGTGTGTTCTTGACTACCTCAGGTCATCGTGACA
>JAJOZX010001354.1:292500-295000 GCA_023014485.1 Bathynomus jamesi | reverse complement strand
ACTGGGTGGCTGAGAGATTAAAAAGATCAGAAGACTTTGTCAAAAGGAATTGGAATAAGAATCCTGAAGATTGTGAAACAGAATTACGAGGAGGAAGACCGGAGAAATTATCTCAAGAATCGAAAGACATTGTGCTTGCTGCATCACGGCGCCGAAAGAAGAGCTGCTCTGAGGTAGCGAAAGAGATACTTATCCGTCGTGGTAAGATAGTCAATCGGCAACTTGTGCATCAATTTCGAGTTCGCCAAGGCTTGAGTGCTTGGCATGAAGTAGCTAAGCCACGGAAGAGTGATCTTAATATTGAAGATCGGCTATGGTTTTGTGATTATCTTGAGGAATGGACGGAAGACGATTTCCTTCACTTGGTTGTCAGCGATGAATTCTTCGTTTATGTCTCCAGAAAACCAAATTTTCAGAATGATCGGGTTTGGGCAACAACTCCTGATGAAGTCCCAGACGACCAGAAGTATCGAGAAATAGTAAAAAATCCAGCATGTGTGGGTGTTTTCATTATGTTCTCTATTCGGAAGCTCATCTGGGTTATCAAACCAAGAGGAACCAGTTGGGATGGGCCTTATTTTCGAAATGTAATTTTAAACATGTAATTCCGTTTTTGAAAGACCCCGAGTGTGTTTTGGATGTTGAACAGGCAACCTTTCTTCACGACAAAGCCCCCTGTATGAAAGCACTTGCGACTCAACAACTGCTTAAGGACAATAACATTGATTTTTTCGGAAATAATGAATGGCCTGGCAATTCTCCCGATCTTAATGTCTGTGAACATGTCGGATCCATCATGAAGGATCGGGTGGAGTCCATAATGCTGGAACAACCCATTCAGAATCGGTATTCAACAGAAATTATGACTGCAAAGATCAACGAAGTCCTTGAAGAAATGAGTCATGATACCGATCTCTTTGAGACACTTCTGGGATCATACCCCCGTCGATTAATGGCCGTCAGAGCTGCAAATGGGGGCAACACCCGATATTAAAACAAGTGTTTTTTATTCAAAATTAAACGCTCTTTCGCGTGGTTTTGTCTGTTTTTTTCTATTCCTTTCAGTTTCTTCTGTACAGGGGGGAGCAATCATTTCCTGACACCCTTGACATCGTTATTGAAAGAGAGGGCTACGTCGTAGCCAATGTCGTAACAGCGCTTCCCGCTAATCAGCGAAGTTAGGCGACATTGGGTCTGGGTAATAGTTGGATGGGAGACCGTCCTCCATGTCCAGATTATGTAGCGACCCGTGGTTCGGATCCCACGTAAAGCTGTATGTTACGAAGGAGGTTAAACAACCCCAATCATTATTGTTATTAGTGAAACTCGTTTCTAAATAACGCAGTCTAACCTAGCTTAACCTAATTCTAATTTAACCCAAATCAACTGAAAATATGCGCATTACGTCATTCGACGTATTCCCTACCCATATACGAATATAGTTTTTGATGGTTTTTTGACGCACTGCACTCCAAAAAACTATATTTAACTTGAACAAAGAATTAATTTTCAATTTTAGACTAACAAAATAATGTGTTCAAAATTATCAAGTCTGGTTTTGTTAAAAATTTAGGACCTTTTCCAGTTTGTGTACCGTTTTTCATATAATTTATTTTTGCTTTATAAGGCTAACTAACGAAAATATCATGACCTAACCTAACCAATCGTCAAGGGCGTACAGTTAACCTAACGATTGGTTAGGTTAGGTCGTGATATTTTCGTTAGTTAGCCTTATAAGCCTAACTAAAGAGATTGATATTATCACTCATTTTTTATCTGAAAAGAAGCAAAAATAAATTATATGAAAAACGGTACACAAACTGGAAAAGGACCAAAATTTACCTAATAATTTAAGTGATGTTATTTCAAAATAAATTTTGTTTAGTTTAAACGCAAACAATATTATATTTACTTTGAATTAATCATTTTCAAATTTTCTACGTGAAGTGAGGTCCAATTTCGAGTAAATATTTGTGTTTATTTGTGTTTAATCTGAACAAAATTTATTTTCAAGTACCGTCATTTGTTTAGTTAAATCTGAACAAAACTGGGCTTGATAATTTTGAACACAATTTTTGTTTGTCTAAAATCCAAACGAATTCTTTGTTTAAATTAATATAACGCCTTTTGAGTGTACCTCCGTACTACAATATTGTTTCGAAGTTGGTACCTCTTAAGTAATCACACACACACGCACATACACGCACAGAGTGCATGGTATATGCATATAAGAGTTAATGTGGATGGGTGTCATATCACGCACTGGCTTTTCCTGAGGTAAAATCATGATACCTCGTTTGACAGTCCGAAGTTGTTAATAAAATTTTGAGTCGCTTCAGATTAACGACCAATGGAGGCATTTTTGTTTTTTTACCATTATTTATGAACACTTCCATTAATAGTGCACGAAAATGAAGAAAAAAATTATAATTTATTTACTCTTGCATATATAATCTTGAAAGTGAAAAACAGTAAACGTGAAAAGAACAGACACTAAAAC
>JAJOZX010001354.1:187500-290000 GCA_023014485.1 Bathynomus jamesi | reverse complement strand
CCAGCATGTTGTTATCCTCTCCGCCAATTCTTGCACACTGTTGGTTCTGATTTCACGGTCCGCCACAAAAAGAACACTCAACAGTATTCAGATCTGAGTTGTATGGTAGCTAAAGGCCGAGTTTAATGAAGTCTGCGCAGTGTGCCCATAAAGAATCAATGGTGATTTGAAAATGGTGTGTCGGTGTCGCATCTTGCATAGAAGTGAAGTCTGACACCCGATCTTCAATACAAGGCAACATGCGGGACAAGACAACTTCACAATATAAATTTTAATTGATTTTTACGCCTTTTTCATCGAAGATGAGGTCAGTTTTGCCGTCAAAGGAAACGGCAACAACGACCATTACAGAGCAGTGAAATATGACCCTTCCTCAAAAGTCCTGCAGGCGCTATTTTGTTTTCTTGTCCACAATGGCGTAGACACAGTCAGTTTGAATGTTTTGGAAGTTTTTTCATGGTGAAACGCTTCTAAGAGGAAAACCAAATTTTGTTGACGGATTGCTTGCTCCAAAAACGTCTCAACAGGCGTTTACATCTGTACCATCATGTTCTCTTCATTCAAGCCATTAGTCACGCACGTTTACTCTCTGGAACACTTTAATTTTGAGATCAAGTTTTGATATCAGCTGCGCACCTTCTTGGTTGCAAATCAACTAACTGCGTACTGTAAAAATTATTTTAATATAAACGTATATGAAAACATGCATGTATACGTTAAAATATGTTTAGAAATACGTGTAACATTTTTAATATGTCTTAAATATGCTTTCAACAAATTTGTTTAGGTGTTAAATATGTTTATGTTTAATTAATTAATAAAGACTTTTTCACATGGTTCATCTCAAATAATGCGTAAAGGATAACGTGTCTCGATGCTTATGTTTTATGTTTGAATGTAATTCTAAGTATGAGTGAATATATTTGGTAAATAGATTCGTTACTGCTATTACTGTCTTACCTGACCGCAAACGATAAACGTTTGAACTGTCCCGCATAAGACAAAATAATGAAGGCAGTTGAAAGAATACATCATCATTATTTTTCAATATGGAGAATAAGCAAAGAATCTGTACTACTTTTCGTTTTTATTATAAATGAAAATATATTAAATTGCGAGTTTATTAAGGCCTATATTATAATAAGTTATCTAATACTAGTAGTTACTGTACGTTTCTGATTTCTGTAAACAAAGAATCTGTTTCGTTTTTTTGTTATAAATGAAAAGATCTTGAAATTAAAAATTTTAAATCACGCTGGTCCTGTTTGAGTCAGTTCAGATTTTTTATAGTTTACGGGAGAGGTACGTAGATAACTGTTCGTTAGAAATTAAATTAAAGCAGGTTTATTACGACCTACACTTTAATAAATTATCTAATATTACAAAGTATCGTAAATTCTACGTAAAATAGTTTGATTTAAATAAATAAAGTCTGAAATAATACATTCATACCTAAATTTGGTTATAACTTACGAATCTAAGTTTGCGTGAATATACCTCAGCATGTTGGAAGTTCCCTAAACTTGAGTTTTGTCTGAAAAGCTATTATTTAATTTAGTAAAAAATTTTTGTTTTGTTATTTTTTAGAACTTTTCTTCGTAAAATATGCTGTACTTCCTATTTTGTCATCAAATCTCAGAAGAGAAGAGTAATTTTTTTAATCTTCCATTATATATGAGTTATATTGCAATATTATATCACCCACTTAAATTTCTAATCATTTTCAGGGGAAAATCACAATTCGAAATATATTTAGCTTTAAACGATTTTGAAAAGTGGGGACAAAATGTTTCGAAATGTGTTCTAATAGTCGAAGCAAAAATCGGTATTTTTTTTTTCTCCAAATCAATCTTGCTTTAGGTTGTATATAAATAATTTTTGTTTGTCGAAATTAGACAGTTTTGACTTTGATGATTCAAAATTTGATAATTGCCAGAAGAGAAACCTTGAGTATTTTTGTAGAAATGAGAAAATCCATGTGGCTGAAAGAAAATAACTGTCAAATTCTAATTGATCGGAATAAAATTTTGCTGAATTTATTATTTAATGTTGTTCAATATTGAAATTACTTATTTACGTTTCTTTTGTTGCAGAAAAGTTCTTCATAAGTGGTTGTGATCGTCCAACGCTTACAAACTCTTCCAGAATCAAACGTTTTTGTGACGCAAACGATCTACGTGGTGATGGTTCGAGTGAGAGACTGACAGAAAGGGCAACGGACTTTACGTGCCACGAGAAATGCGGCAGTAATTACTGCTCAAAGCGCCACATCGAGCAATTTTTTAAAAAGCGTAAATTAGAGACGGGTGCTACGCCAAATACAAATCGATTGAGGAGAATCATTTTTCTTCAGCAATGTTTTTTCTGTGACAAAGAAAGAATGCACATTGGAGCGCCTTAGGAAGAACTCAAGTTGGTGGAGCGAGGTGTATCTTTTCAAGACTGCAGAGAGAAAAAGGAAAGGCGCAGCCAAGGAGGCCATCCTAGGCACGAAAGGTAACATGGAGATGACTGGGAAAGGGAAGTGGCATTCAGAACAAACGCAGCACTGGGAGATTTGGACGCAATAGATGTACGATATCACAACGATTATGTATCAAAATATTTCAGCAATCGTCCATCCATGTCTACTGCGGAGGTTTGTGACAGTGCCCTGGATGACTTAATCATGGAAATGCTATCAGATCACATACGAATTTAGAGCAGTGTTAAACTGCAAATTTCACAACTTTGGTGTCACATCCTCCTACGATGAACTTAGTTGTTTTAGGATTTCTGCTTACGTGATTACTTAATTTGTTGTGAAGTATGTGCCACGTTGTGTAGCGGATTTAGGCTAGGTTTAACAACGAATGTTCCCCGTAAACGGAATTTTTCCGCCACGCTGCATAGCACTTAATTAACTTGGCAGCAAACCTTTCGCATGCATTTCAAAATATTACTCATTTGCCTTTTCTTTGCGAATATTTTTAAATTTTTAAGTAATAATATAACAATTTAACACCAATTAAATTATCTATCCGGCTGTCTAAACCGCGTTTACATTTTTTTTCACTACAAAATACAAGCAAGGAAGCCAAATTTGTTCGCATATATATATATGCAGCATATATATATATATATATATATATATATATTGCCCATACTGTTTGTTGACGGCATTTTTGCATGTAATCTATTTTTAATAAATTCAATCCGAAACCGCATGAATACATTTAAAATGTTTTAATACAATTAAAGCTAAGATGAAAACGCTACTTACACATACCGATCATTGTTTCCTCCTTATTATAACAAAGAAACAGACGTTAAACAGTATGAAAATGACACATTTTAATATGAAAATGTTAATAACGGTGAACATCTCGCATTCTCACGTCAATTCATTACATAGCCTTTGTAACACAGATCCTCATCGGACGAACACACACACACACACACACACGTTTGGCTTACCTATATTTTCACATTTTCATATAGTCAGTCCCGTATTACGACATTTACCCAATCTAAAAACCTAATAAACTTAATCGAACTTTACCTAACCAAGCGTAACCTAACCTAACTTTAGTTATGTCCCCTTTTTTCATGATAAAAGATAGTACTTATAAAGATAAACCACATCGACACTGATAATGTCGTGATACGCACGTTTGTGTCGCGATGGCTCTGTGTGTATCTTAAAATTGTCGTGATACCGTTGAAAAGACAAGAACACACACATACACACGCACACTCGCGCGTCCAACTATACTCATATATATATATATATATATATATACATATATCTACACGCACACACACACACACACACGTGTGTGTGTGTGTGTGAAGGTGAATTTGCGCTTGTTAATGATATACCTTGAAAAGCAATAAATTTTTTATTCACTCGTATATAATGATGTTTTCCATAAAGAGCGATTGACTGTTTTAGGGCGGGCGCTCCCTTCTATAAAAACCTTAATGAGTTTGATTAACATAATATTCAGTTCAACAAAGCATAATAATCAACTACAGTTAATTAATATGTTTAAATCAAATGCTGTGATAATTTCCATGACATACTCACTATATTTAGGACCGTACAGTGTGTATATATATATATATATTCCTGTTTGAGATCCAACAAAAGAGTAAATGGCATTATGGAACTTAACTATATATAGCAAGTTTTTTCCGAAATCTACATTTTAACATGTCCTCCATCTTGGGCAATACAACATTTGACGCTGTTTTGCAAGGACTGAAACACATTTTTGATATGTTATTGTGTAATTTTTGCACTGTTTTTTCGATTCATACCTTCAGTTTTCAAAATGTTAAGGCTCGCTGGGGTAAAGAATGCTCTTTGCAGAGTCTCATAAAGGTAGAGCGAGTGTAGTTGGCTACGGAAGTTTTTCTCCTCTCCCAACCCATTTTCCTTTAAATTTTTAGTTAAAAAATTCCGTAACCTTCAAAGCAAAGCAGCAGCGAATTCTCTCTTGTTACAATATTGTTGGTCTTAAAACTTCAGGCAACTTTACACTACTTTTTATGGGATCATGTAAAGAACTTTGTCTACGCAACAAAATCTCAACATTCAGAACAGCTGAAGAAGAACCGAATCGAAACGACAGTCCGCTAAATCTTACAGCAACAAATCGAAAATGTGTTTCAATCTTTGGCCAACATAAAAGATAGGTTGAAGTATGAAGTTTTAGTGTTGAAGGGTGAACAAAATACCTAAGGCAATTCAATTTTGTAATGCCATTATTATTTTCTTGCCTCTAAAATAGGTAAAGTTATTAAATTTTAAAGCCCTCAACGGCTTTATAACAACTGTTTATATTTAACAACAATAATGCGAAATCTTCGTAACTTGAATGAATGATGCGGTATTTTGTAAAACTGCGAAACCTCTTCTTATTTTCTAAATACTATGTGTTTATTATTATTATTATTATTATTATTATTATTATTATCATTATTAATTAATTAATTTATATATATATATATATATATATATATATATATATATATATATATATATATATATATATATATATATATGGGATAAGCTTCACAACTGAGCACGTGAAATAAATAAATGCTGCACACCCACAAGGAAAAGTAAAAGAATTTCGTGTATTCAACAGTACATTCATTCCCTGAAGAGGTGTACTGCTAAATACACAAAAACCTTTGAATCGTTTTTCCTTTTCTTTGTGGGTGTGCATCACACACACATACTTCAGCAGATTAATTTTAAAGAAATATATATATATATACTATAATACACAAAACCTGAGCAACAAATAATGACATAACATAACGCATATCATATGACAGTGGCACATCATTGACATCTGGGAGGAAGGGGGTCATACCTGAGCGAGAGGCCAGTCGCATTTTCCGTGCATGGTCTCATGCCTGCAATTATATTCGTCCGTTTGTAATTGTTATTTTATATTGTTCTTAATCCTCTTCTTTACCGAGATGTTTATTCGCGAATAAATTAGACCTTTTTATTCTTCATTTCCTTCTCTTAATTCCTTCCATAAGCGTGAAATTTAAAATTTAAAATGCTAATGAACCTTGATACGTAAATGCTAAGAATTTTGATGGAGGGAACAAGCCATAAATTTTGAAGGGCTCCTGCTTCATATCCCCAAGGCCAATATATATATATATATATATATATATATATATATATTATATATATATATATATCTTTTAATGTATGTTATTGTATACCATTTTAAGATAAATATAAATGTAAATGACAGGAGAATGAGTGAAAAATATGGAACACTTTTTGTGAGAGAATGTATTTCCTTACGTTTTCATTTTTAACAAATTTCTCTCTCTCTCTCTCTCTCTCTCTCTCTCTCTCTCTCTCTCTCTCTCTCTCTCTCTCTCTTTATCTACATTTGTTTTTATCCTTGTTGCATACTCATTATATGAAGTGTTTGATATAATTAGGCGAGTATCAAGAATAATATATAAAAAATCTTTGCGAGCATTCTTTGTCATTTATTCATTCATGCTTTTGCGACAAGACAAGAAATGTAGCCCAAAACAACTTTTTTAGCCCTTATTACCATATTTATAAATGTCCGGTAGCTCAATAGTTACGACATCGAGCTCTGAGTTCGCTTCCAGCAGCCGCTGGCATCGGGTGGGGTTGAGTCGGCCACTCACCCTGTTTCCGCTCTGGCCGAAGTGACCCTTGGGGGACACTCACTCCCACGTAGTGTTTTCTGAATATTACTTTTTTAACTTTTTTTACAATTTTTATTTATTTATTGATTAATTTATTTATACACCTTGTGCGTGGGTGTGTATGTGTCTGGGTTCTAAAGACAAAAAAGTACAAAATTTTAAAGCACTAATTAAGCGCTGTAGAAGACATCTCTCCTCAGTATTACTATGTTGTCGGCTGCGTTTTAATGAATGCTATAGCGGCGGTTATAAATAATTCGCGTACGGAGGCCCCACTTTCATTATACGCCTGTATTTATTTAAGGTCGAAGGTTGATGGAAGCAACCTCTCTTCTTCCTTGCTCGAAGATCCTATCGCCAACACTCCGTTCAAATCAATGCAAATTTAATAACGAACCACTTGTCTTGTATTCAAACCAGTCAGCACATACGCATCATATAAAACACACACACACACACACACACACTGAAATATATATATATATATATAACACTTGAGGCACAGAGTATCATTACACGAGCTTTGCTTTTACCAGAAACAATCTGCCTGACTTTACATTTTTTTGTAATTTTCGCTGGAAAAATGAACTTCAATTTTCCATGCAGGCTGATGTGTTTGCAAAGCAACGGGACCCTCCACCCCATGAGCACTTCTCACGATTGAGAAACACTGACTGTGAGGATATCTATAATACAGTATTTTGAACTCATTTTAATAGTGAAGGGTTGTCCCCTAATTACCTTATTGTTGTTACACCCGTAAATCTGGGAAATAATAATGAGGACTTTACTCGGGTTATGTGATTACAAAATTGGTAGCGAAAACCAGCTTAACCTTAAGCCTAGCTGGGTTAAGCTTATCAGCATACGTGGATGAGTTAGATCAGGCAGGCGTTACAAGCCTAGCTGAGTTAGGTCTATCGGCATACGTGGAAAAGTCGTATTATTTAAGCCATCTCATACGAGAGTAGGCCTCAGGTTTACCGGATGCCAACCACGGCCGTATTTCGGCTTTGGGCCTACTTTTTCCTACAACGCTCTGAATTAATTATCATACCTCTTAACAAGAGTTTACCACAATCACTGGGAACAATACGACTAAACGGGAAGTTAGCTCCTTGATGACAATGTCGCTAGTCCCACACGAGCTAGTCCCTGACGAGGTGTAGCTCTGAATGCATGAAAGGCCTTGGAATCGTTTTTCGTTTTCCTTGTGAGTTTGCAGCATATATATATATATATGAAAATTATTTCACGAAAGTAACACGTGAAAAATATTTATGATGAAAAGAACCACGAAGCAAAGGAAACAGAATGGTGCTCAAGCGCTTTCGTCTAATGACACCCTCAGGAACACTGAAGTAAATAAAAAGTTCGAGACTATATATAGGTCAAAAAAAAATAATAATAAATAAAAATTGTGGGAGCAGCATACAAATTTATAAGGAAAACTACCAATTTTAGCACTTTGCCCTTCTTGTCTAAATCCGTTCTGAACGAATTCAAAACAACAGGATTAAGTGAAAAAAGACCCTGGCTTATGTTAAAATTATTTGTAAGTGAAATAATAGCAGACTCAAGAATATTTCTATTAACAATGTTGCTAGAGTGAAACAAAATTGAAGCATTATTCCAATCAATACAGTGGGATAACTGACAAATGGACGAAAAGGGCACTGGACGACTGTCCCGTTCTAACGGAATATTGATGCTGTTTTACACTTGTGTGCAACTCCTTTCCCGTCTGACCAATGTAAAAGTAATCACATTGTTTACAACCAATTTTATAAATAATGCCTGAATTATTGGTAGGGCTATTTTTTACTATGATATTTTTCACAATATTGTTATATGAAAATATTACATTAATGTTCAAAACTTTAAGTACATTAGCAATGCCTAAAAAGCCTGGGAAAAATGGAAGTACTAAAATATTCTTTGACAGAGTGCGAGGGTTATTATTCACGCGATAGAAGGTTCGTTTTGCCTTAAGACAAGATTCCATAAACGCAGGTGGGTAGCAGAGATCACTTCCAATCACTTCCAAGTTTAGTATTTATCAGAAAAAACAAACAATTTGTCCTACGTACACTTTTACTCCGGACATGACACCCCCATTAAGAAGGTCATATTTTCTTCAATGTTTCTCCGAGCTCTTAGGATCGCCAGTCCGGAATACATGGATGCCGAATTATAAAAAATCAACGGTATTGGAAGTGATCTGTGCTACCCACCTGCGTTTATGGAATCTTGTCTTAACAAGGCAAAACGAACCTTCTATCGCACTTTGTCAAAGAATATTTTAGTACTTTCATTTTCCCAGGCTTTTTAGGCATTGCTAATGTACTTAAACTTTTGGATATTAATGTAGTATTTTCATATAACAATATTGTGAAAAATATCACAGTAAAAAATAGCCCTACCAATAATTCAGGCATTATCTATAAAATTGGTTGTAAACAATGTGATTCCTTTTACATTGGTCAGACGGGAAAGGATTTGCACACGCGTGTAAAACAGCATCAATATTCCGTTAGAACGGGACAGTCGTCCAGTGTCCTTTTCGTCCATTTGTCAGAGTTATCCCACTGTATTGATTGGAATAATGCTTCAATTTTGTTTCACTCTAGCAACATTGTTAATAGAAATATTCTTGAGTCTGCTATTATTCAACTTACAAATAATTTTAACATGAGCCAGGATCTTTTTTCACTTGATCCTGTTGTTTTAAATTCACTCAGAACGGATTTAGACAAGAAGGGCAAAGTGCTGAAATTGGTAGTTTTCCCTTATAAATTTGTGTACTTCTCTAACAATTTTTATTTTTCAATTTATTTTTATTTTTTTATTTTTTGTGACCTATATATAATTCAGGCATTATCTATAAAATTGGTTGTAAACAATCCGCTTGATCCTATTGTTTTGAATTCGTTCAGAACGGATTTAGACAAGAAGGGCAACGTGCTAAAATTGGTAGTTTTTCCTTATAAATTTGTATGCTCCTCCCACAATTTTTATTTATCATTATTATTTTTTTTGTGACCTATATATAGTCTCGAACTCTTTATTTACTTCAGTATTCCTGAGGATGTCATTAGACGAAAGCGCTTGAGCACCATTCTGTGTTTCCTTTCCTTCGTGGTTCTTGTCATCATATATATATATATATATATATAGCAGTATAGTAGTATCTTAACTGACTGATATTGAATTTTATATTGAGCTTTCTAGGAAATTCCCATGCAGCACCCGGAACTTGTTTGATTAATTCGCTCCACTCTTCTCCCTCTGACGACTGATTCTCACTATCACTGACTGACTGTGGGTTTGCCCTGCGCCAGTGTTGCCAACTCTTATTTTATAAAGTAGCAGTAAAATTAATAAAAATAGCGAATTACGAAAAATAGTAGCATATTATATATTATATATATATATATATATATATATATATATATATATATATATATATATATATATATAATATTAATATAAAATTACACACAAATTTATATCACTTGAAATACAAATTACGCAGTTCACACAAATTTTTATATTCTGCAGAGGTCAAGTTTGAAACTTGTCTTGCGTGTAATTTATGACGAAGTACGTTACAAGTAGCCCAAAAAGTAGCAGATAGCAGAAAATTTTATTTTTTAGCAGGGGACTCTAAAAAGTAGCCCAATCTGCGAAAAGTAGCCCAAATTGACAACACTGCCCTGCGCCCTGTTTCACTCCCCTCCCCCCCAAAATTTAATTTTTAAACTTTAAAATACATTATATTATGAGTTTTACAAATTCCTGACGGTTTTACATTGTTTAACTGACTTATATGACCTATTTGATAATATTAAATGATTTTTATATTTATTTCAAGTACAATTTGAAAACTAAAAGTGTTTACAAATATATGATTTGATGAAATAGATGTGTGGAATCACGTGACCTATTCTCTCACGCCCCGGGAGTTTTTGGGTCGGGAGAATCACAAAAACGAGTGGTTTCCGAAGATTTTGAAAGTCAGATTAATACAAAACACATCAAAAACCATAGGAAAAACAAATTTCACCTTCAAAATTGGCCGAACCTAAAATAACCTATGCAAACCAAACCTAACCTAACCTAAAACAACCTAACCTAACCTAACGTTATCCAAAATTATATAAAAAAAAAAATACCTTAATCATGTTTAAGCTTCAATAACTTTAACAAATCATTTGCGACGGAAATGAGTATCATTTTTTAATTCAGCACATTGAAAAACATTGAAAAACAGCTTTTAAAACTTTCTACCGGAGATCGGTGTAATAATAAAGAAATACCTTTATTCAAATTCCAAACATACTATGATTGGCTGGCTATATCAGCATAAAATACCTCAAAATTCGTCGTTTCGAATTTCGTCGTTTCGCAGATTCGTCGTCAATCTTTTACTACCTATAGTTTCGCAATCCGTCGTCCATATTCGCAGATTTGTCGTTTTTTGAAAAAAATGTGAAAAAAACGATCGAAATTGACGAAATTCAACTGTTTACCAACGCAAATTCACGACGAATTTCGAGGTAACTTATTGAAATGTAATTAAAAATTGCCTGTACTGTAGGGAAATTAATTGTACACTGTACTGTATATACACGCAATATGTAACAGTAACTACTGTACAGTACTTAGCTTTTTACTATTAGCAAAGTACATACTTATTTTAGTAGCATGAGATAATTAAAGTATCGGATGATTTTTCATTCATCTGACCATTACAGTTGTATATAAAATGTAAAAATGTGTTTCAAGAACATTGATTCATTTATTAAAATTATTACCAAGCAGTGGAAATTTACACTTGGTGCCAAAACGTGCTCATTATGTCCTCCTATTTGTGCAATCACATGTCGTAACCGGATGATAAAATTGCGCGGCATATCCCTCAATGTGACTGTTGAGATCTAATACACTTCTCGTTCGATTGCCACTCTCAAACCTTCCACTGCGCGTGGGTTGAATTCGAAGACTTTCTCTTTTAAGTATCCCCAAAGGGAATATCGAAAAGGTTTAAATCAGGAGACACGGGTGGCCAAGCCAAACCTTCAGGGAATCTGTTTGATAACACTGTTTTCAAACATCTCCCACAAGTAAGTCCACACAGCACCCTTGCGCCATCTTGTTGAAGCCGAACTTCATTCATTTTGACACCATAACCCTGTAGAAAAAGAATAAAGTTGTCCCTCAACAACTCGAGATAAACTTCAGAATTGACGGTACCGTCAGATAAATGTATTAGATCTCAACAGACATCATGGGGGATATGCCGCGAATTTTATCACCCGGTTACGACACGTGATTGCGCAAAGAGGGGGACATATTGAACACGTTTTGTCATTAAGTGTAAATTTCCAGTGTTCAGTAATAATTTTAACAATTTAATGAATCATTGTTGTTGAAACTCATTTTTTACATTTTATATACAATTGTAATGGTCAGATAAATAAAAATCATCTGATATATATTCAACGGTAAGAGTTAATATGATTCTAAGGCATGTCAAAAGAAGGGTTTTTTAATTTGATTTGATTACTTTTAGGTTTATACTGTCTCTCAAATAAAATTAATTTTGTTCCAAATAAAAAACAAAAAACCTGAGGGTCGATGTTTTTTTTTACCAAAAATGACGAATCTCCAAAAAAATAAAATCCTATCACGATATATATATATATATATACATATATATATATATATATATATATATATATATATATATATATATATATATATATATATATTATATATATATATACACCCGACTCTAATGCATGCAAATGATTTATCAACCCTCCGACTATTACTTAACATGCATAATTAAGACTGATCCACTCTCAATACCTATTAATAGCAAAATGGTATTAAGAAACCATGATAAATTGAATCTCGGTGTTACATTAAATAATATCTATTTTACATATTTAGGCAGTATTTAATCATTTGGAGCATAATTAATTCATGGTTTCGATGCAGAGCACCAAGAATTAAGATGGAACGCTGCCTCTCTCCACATTCATCGATTTCAATATATACAGTGTAATAAGTGTGTGTGTGTGTGAGACGATTTATTGGTAATAAGAGGTTGTTATAGAGGTATGGTATTCTACTGTGTGTATGTATGTGTGTGAAAGAGAGAGAGAGGGAGAGAGAGAGAGAGAGAGAGAGAGAGAGAGAGAGAGAGAGAGAGAACGCATTTATTTGTAACAGAAAACTATCAGAGAGGTACAAATTGTATTCCAATAGGTGTATACTTGTGTGTGTGTGTGTGTGTGTGTGCGTAATAGAGAGAGAGAGAGAGAGAGAGAATCCGACCGAAATGGCCTATATATTTCTCTCCATCGGTATATAATTGCGTTTAAAAGATGGAATTAAATGGTGGAAGAAATGACGATGAATCTTAATTTTTCATTGTCATTAAAGTTGAGCTGTTAAAGAGGTTCACCCGAGTTTATAATTTATACTCGATCAATCTCTTCTTGTCATCTCTCTCTCTCTCTCTCTCTCTCTCTCTCTCTCTCTCTCTCTTTAGAGTTTCTCCTCCTGTAACGAATTTGTGTATCTGGAGCGTGAAATTCAATAATTGCATCTTGAGTGTTCCTTTTACATTATTGGTTTCTAGTTTTTTCGTTCTCTTTTCATATGTAAGTTGCGCTATATATATATATATATATATATATATATATATATATATATATATATATATATATATATATATATATATATATATATATATATTAAGGGAAGTATTAGTTTCATTATTATTCCTAATCATGCAAATTGATATAGACGATAAAGTTCCTGATGATAAGGCAGTAATATCCTTTGCTGATGACACTAAATTTAGTAGGAAACAAAGAAACGCAGTTCATATAGTATACTATCATACAAACGGATACGGAACAGAATTTACAGTTAGTCTGAAAGCAACGAATTTTAAAAAAAGGAAAAAGTGAAAAACTAAAATCTATGGATAACTATGCCCCAAATGGACAGAAAATTCAAAGAAACTGTGAAGCAAAAGATTTAAGAGTTATAACGACCGAAAATGGGAAATTTCAGCACAAAATAAGATAGCAGTAAACAAATCAAAAAGAGTAATTGGACAGATACTGAGAACCTTTAAAGAAGGTACGGGAATATAATGAGTCTTCCGTTGAAAGCACTGATCACGCCTAAGCTGGAGTATTGCTCACTGCTCAATCTTAACATCCGTATGAAAAAGACGACATTAGTCAATTAGAAGAGATTCAGAGAAACGTTACAACCAAGATCAGTGGAAGCAAAGAACTAAATTACTGGGAAAGGTTACGTGAATTAAATTTATACTCGCTGGAAAAGAGAAGAGAGAGAGGTACGCCATTATATACACATGGAAAATAAGAGAAGATAGTTCCTAATCTCAAACTGAACCTTATAACCAGTGGCGTATTAAGTGGGGGCCAGAGTGGGCCAGGCCCCAGGGCCCAGCTGTTTTAGGGGCCGATGTTTATAATAATACCAATGATAAATTTGGAATGCTCAACAATATCTCTCAACTAACTTCAGAGGCAGCATCAAAAGCAACAAAAAATGTGACTAGCCCATTACCAAATGATTTTGAGGACAGCTTCCCATTTGAGTTTCAGCATTTTGTACTGTTTATCAAACGAAACGCTTTTGCTGACATTCGCCCATTAGGAGTACTACAGGAAATTTACAAATTGAGGGCTGTTTTCCCAAATGCTTTCATTGCTTATCGCATTTATTTGTGTTTGATGATGTCAAATGCAACTGCGGAGCGTTCTTTTTCTCATTTGAGCATGATTAAAAATGTTAAACGTCAAATGCTAACCTAAAAGAAATTGCAAAGTCTGTCATTGTTATGCATAGAAAAGAATATTTTGCAGAATTTAAATACTGAGCTTGTGATTGGAAAATTTAGTGATATGAAGAAATTCAAAAAACTTTTGTATACTGGTGGTGGACGATTTTGTGACCAACTTTGGTAGATTATAATTAGTAGTGGACTTGTAGTTAGTTGCGTAATTGGTTTGGTGTAATTGTAGCAGCTTGGTATTTGTGTAAAACTTGCATTATTTGATTTAGAAATAAATGGTTTTATTAATTTGCATGACTCGAAGATTTGTCTTGTTGAGGGACTCCAAGAATATTCAATCAACTGCCATAGGAACTTTGAAACAGGAATGGTGTCGCAGTGGAATTCTTCAAACGAAGACAACAAACCTAGTTCAGAATGATCCCAGATGAACGTGGTGTTCCTGGCAGCAATTCTCTCATTCACCAAGCCAACTCGAATAGCGTTTTCCATCCATCGTATCTCTCGATATGTTAAATGAAATGAGTCCTGAATAACGAATGCACGCCCAAACTTTCAGTGTAGCCGTTTAGCAGGTTTACTCAATCGTATTTTGGGATTTTTTTTCGCCCAGTAGTGAACGTTGTTTGTTTCCTTTACTCGTTAAACCGAAGACAAATTCATCTGAAAATTTGATCTTTTGAACAAAATCTGGGTCACTGTTGAACTTTTGTCTCATTGTTTCAGAAAACTGCAGCCGTCTATCAGAATCATCGTCGTATATGAGCTGGGAATAAATGGGTTTGTAATCGTGGTACCCATGTGATTTCAATATTTTTGATAATGAAAATTTGGAAATACCCAAATCCTGTGCGACTTTTCTCTCTGAAGTTGTTGGATCGGCCTCCTGTCGCCGTACTAGCCTTCCGCTTCTTGGATGATTTTTTCCAGGCTCCCTGTTTCCAAAAGTTTGAGCTTCCAGTATCGAAGAGTGGTTGCATTTGGTGGTGGTCAGGCGCGTATCCAGGATTTCCGAAAGGGGGGACAAAATGCAAAGCAGTGCTGCCGAGCGTAGCGAAGCAATACAGCTAGGGGGTCGGGGGGAGCGCTGTGAGCTCCCCCAGCGGGGTCCGAAAAGTAATTTTTACCATATTTTTCTTTTAAAGTGCATAAATCATGGACTAAAAACGGTGAAAAGTACTGAATCATTTGACTTCATCACACAATTAATTAACGACAAAATAAACCTAGTTACCTCTCTTAGCTTGCTGAATGTTACGGAAATTTACTTATCCTTAGATACATCCTCTTCACCTCCAAGGGGGGAGCAAATGCCCCATTTGCCCCCCCCCCCTGGATACGCTACTGGTGGTGGTTTATTATATTTTTCTTGAAATAAACGCAAACTTTCTTTACATTTATTATAAGAAATAGCCCACGATAAAAGATACACTTTTTCTTCATTGCTGTGTTCCATCCTTACTGACATGGGGCTCATTCGGTCATTCCTGGCCTTGTATAGTTGCTTGAAAAGTATCGCATACATTGCAGTGATATCAGTGGAATTTATTTATTAGTAACAAATTAATTATTTAATTATTTCTACAGTACGTATAAAATCCTTGAAGACTTTTCTCCCCCTGTATATAGGAACTATATACCATGACCCTATCTTACATTTTTCCTTTTTCCATATGGCTAAGGACTTCTCTTATACTATATATATATATATATATATATATATATATATTTATATATTTCGTACCTACATCACAGGTAAGCAATATATTCGAAGAGGGATGCGTTCGAGGAATACAAATGAACCCATAACTTGGAACGAGAAACCATCAAACGCCGGTACGTAACCCGATCTACAAACTGTCAACAACAATTATTTATTAAAGGAACACGAACGAACCAATGAAACAAACTGTATATTAAAAAAAAAAATAAGTAAATAAATAAAAGAATTGAATCCTATTTTAGTCACGTTTACAAACATGTCATAATGTACGGCCATTTTAGGTTATCGCGTATTATATTAAAATGTCCGAAACGCTTTGCCAGAGTATCAATCGAGGAAGGGTAGAACTGGCGGTCGTAAAGTTGAAAGATGGGTCGCAAACATCATTTATATGCGGGTATTCCCTTGTCAACGTAATTATAATATTTGGATGTGGTGAACTTAGCACCCAATTTTCTTTTTTATTTATCTTATTTGAGTTCTGTGCCTGCCTCGATTCGCTCGCTTATATTTGTTTTTCTTTAAAAGGATCAATACGTATGTTTTGTTAATGCATAAAACACGGCCGCATTCTTTCATTAAGTAGTTACCTGTCATACTTTTTAAGATGCTTTATTTTATATATATATATATATATATATATATATATATATATATGGGATCATTTCACTATTTAAATACGTGAACTACAGGGTGTCCGAGGAATAATGATACAAAAATAATTGGTATATATACATACACACACACACACACACACACACACACACACATATATATACACACACACACACAATATTCGAAGTTCGAGCTCCATTAGAAGGTGGTATTGTGGAATGGATCCAGTAACTTTTCTGATTTCAACCCAAAGGGATTAAGTCGAGTGATTGAGGTGGCTATGATATCGGTCCATCACACGGCTTATACACTATACAGCGCTGAGGAAGGTTGCATCTAAAATGCTTCCAACAGCAACGGTATTGTCAGGAGACACTCCATCTCGTGAAAATTTACACTGTTCGTGTCAACCCCAATAACCCTTAGTTTGAAAAGAAAAAATTGTCTGTAGTGTGTTAAAATAGTTAGCTCTAGTCATGGTACAATCGTCACAGACAAATGGACCGATTTTGCAGTCAAGTGACACAACACACCAAACGTTAACTTCTGGTGAATCCCGTTCGTGTTAATGTGTTTTAGCGCTGGACAGGCAGTGGTGGACCGAAAGAATGGACTGGACACGTCAATCACCCAACTTAACATTTTTGGATTTTTATCTATTTATTTACTTATTATATATCTGTCTATCTATCGATGTATCTCTCTATCTATCTACCTATCTATATATATATATATATATATATATATATATATATATATATATATATACACACACACTGTATATTGATTATTAAAAAATATAGCAGTATTTTTTGCTAAATTATTTCTAGGACACTTTATATTAAAAGTAACTCACAAAGGAAACAAAAAACAATCCTTCCGAGTACTTTCGAATATAAATATATATACTGTACATAATAATTTTCTAATAATATATTTTCATCGAAGTATTAATGGTGTGTGAAGTCTATATAAGCATACAAATATATACGTACACTAACATGAATCTGATATTCGTTACTAAAATTCAGCCAAGTTATAATTAAATTTTTATTTTATTATTTCATTAATAAACAAAACCGGTTTTAAAAACGATGTAAACAAAACAAAAACAAAAAAATCGAGTAACCGAATATACAAGACTGATTTAATGTAATATATCTGTACATCTTAAAAGTTCCAATCAAAATATATTTGTTTACAAACAATATCGGTAAACAAAACAATAAGCAGTGTATACATTTTGTTCCTAGGGTATATATATATATTGGACACTTACGGGTATACATAAGCTTATAAACTCATCTATAAGTAAATATATGTTCGAAACCCGTTTGTGAATCCATTTTTCCTGTTTTAATTGTCTGCAAATATATTACTGTGCATCAGTACGCGTATCAACAGCAATCAACAGCAATCCTATATTTCAACACTGCGTAAAATTATATGTATAAGCAACCATTGTAATTCTCTGGGAGGAAAAATATAAATTTTGAGATTGGAGGTGATCAGAATTGGCTGGTAAAAGAGAGAGAGAGAGAGAGAGAGAGAGAGAGAGAGAGAGAGGAACTAAGGAACTAATATGAAACGAGTTTATGGTCGTGTATAAATAATCTTAGCCAGAAAAAAAGGTAAATAAAAATGCATATTCATTGTAACAACATCCATATTTAGGTAAAAAAAAGGAGACTTCTTTTCGCTCTATTTCGTGCAAGTTTTTCTTAATAAGATTTTCCGTAGCGCATTTCACGTGTATATATATATATATATATATATATATAATAATAATAATAATAATAATAATAATAATAATAATTTCTGGTGGAAGAAAATACATCCCGTAAAAAATACTTTGTACTTGAAAGTAATAAACATTATGCAATTATGTATTAATTGCTTGTCGTATATTGAGTGAGAGAGAGTTACGAGGAGTTACAAAGACAAGAAGAAGCCTCAAAGACTTTCGGTCCACTCGGGGAGGTTCTTCTTATTAAACTGATTCAGTTTTTAACTATTCTAGCGGGAGTAGAAAAATGGATAGAAAAGCATGAAGCTCTCTCCCTACCTTCCGCTCTCTCCCTCTGGAGGGTACAGAAAAAGGTTGAAAAAATATCTTGACCCTGGAAAAGTAGCTAAGGAAACTTTACAGGAAAGAGGAGAATATATAATCTAGCTCTACAATTACGTCATGCATATTGAGATCATACATTAAATAGCACCGCTGTATAAACTAACCAATAATATACTTGTGCCGACTCCGCATCAACCACTTGGTATCGTCACGAAAACCTTGAATATGTTTTGATTTTATACAAAATATTTACAGCTCTACAAAGTATTCACAGAAAGAGAGAGAGAGAGAGAGAGAGAGAGAGAGAGAGAGAGAGAGAGAGAGAAACGAATATCATCCCTGCCCCAAACCTATAATACCCATTGAACGATAGTAGTCCCGATTAAAGAGAAGCCCAATGAAACCATTAAAAATCCCACAAAGCCACGAAGTGACAGCTTTATTCTAAATAGCAGAATTCAATAGTGGTTCGTGGCTCCTCCTTTCTCGTGTTTTAAGCAAACCAAACCCCTTAAAAAAACGTTTAATGGACTTTGGATTTGTGCTCTGCCGTTAATAAATCTTTGTCTGAGGTTAAACTCGAAATGTAACATGTGATAGTCAGTCACACGGCATATTAATTTAATCCTCTCTCTCTCTCTCTCTCTCTCTCTCTCTCTCTCGGGTTTATATATGTATACCATGTCTGCTTTATGTTTCATGCACGCGTATCATACCCTCATTTCTTTTACATAAATGGCATTATGAGTACGCTTCTTAGCTCAAGGTTAAATATTTACTGAATATATTTCAGAAACTATAAGATTCTAAACTCGTATTATATAAAAACAGTTTCAAGTGATATTTTAACATAGTTTTAACCTGAAAAAAAAATTAACTTAATTTTAAATAAATCATTCTTATATAAATAATTCTATAGGAAAAATGTTAATTCTTGTTAAAAAAATAAAATGGCCATTTCTCGAAAAACAATTAATAAAATTCATTTAAAGAAAAGATAAAGTAAATAGTAGTTAATCAGAAACATTAGGGGACATGCGAAACATTTGTCCGAAACGTATACATTGAAGTTATCATGTCATCTTGAGGAAATTTATTTTTAATTGATACATTATTGAATTAAAGGTCGTAGCAGAATTTACGCTACAATAAATATACCTTTTAATGACAGTATAAAAGGGCTTCGTAGTGGCCATGTCGTTACACGCACCACTTACCGCATTATCGGCAAAATTAACGACATTTGGTCCGTTCAGTAGTTGGATGGGAGACAGTCCTCCGCGTTCAGATGATGTATCGACCCGCAGTTCCGATTCCAAGTTAATCTATAAGGCCCGTCTGTTATATGATATTCTCCCTGCCTGTTTATGTAACGAATTTACACTGTATCAAATTCTCGGGTACAGTGGCACCGGATCTCCTCCTCCTCCCCCTGTATGTTAGTACGGAGGAGAAATCGTCTCATTAACGTGTTGAAAAATGGAGATGTTTCGTCATTTCAGATAAAATATTTCTCAAAAGGTGAAAATGAGAATGTTTCTTTAGGAATTCCGCGCAAGGCCAGGAAGTCCATGAAGAAATGCGATCAGAAAATAGCTCCGCTTTTCCGCATTGACTTAGTGATATATCTGAATTGATAGTCTCGTATTGACATATTTTGAAAACGAGTTTAAATAGCTGTATATTTATTACAGTACATACGGAAGACCGAACATTTGCATTTTTATACACGGTGCAATGGAGTTGAGGGTGTATTGGAATTAAGAAAATTTTTAATTAGCATTAATTTAATAGTTAAAATTAAATTAGCATCTTTCTTCCACTACGCCCCTTATTTGATTCATACATCCCTACATGCATCTTTCAATTTATTTATGTAAATTTTAAACTAAGTTTAATTTCGAAGAAGTATACAAAACAAATAGAAACATTTTTAATAAAGAGAGTCGAATTGTTTACAAATTCAATTTTGAAACGTTTTCTTTCAACACATTCAAAATATGTTTTGGAATAATGTAAACACAAAACAGCTTCCTAATAAACACGATTGTCTTCGCGGTATCTTCAATGTTTTATATTTAGAACATTTACATCGATGGGTTTGAACTGATAAAGTATCAGTGTTACTGTGTTAAGATTATCATAGTGCAACTAATATTTCCATATTTAAATGTTAATTTCATCACTTATTTAGATAGCTGAAATTATGTTTGGGATTTCATGATACACTCTCTCTCTCTCTCTCTCTCTCTCTCTCTTTATTTATGTGTGTGTATTTATGTTTTTTTTTTAATTTCCTCCTAAACTTAGGCCTCCCCCTACTTTAGGAAGATTCTTCTGATTGTTTTGTGCCCCGTATAATATAATCATCCATGTAGCAATAACGGGTGATCACCCACGAAACACCTTCAATCTCCATAAGGGACAAATACACCGGGATAGATACAGGTACCCTCCACTGATATTCCTTGCCGGAAAAAGATTTTCTCTGCTTTTTTTCATTGGTATTTCTAACTTTTCTACTTCCTTCTTGGGCTAGCCTAGAGTGGATCTTAGGGTTTTTGTTAGCCTGTAACTTTGTAACTCTCTCTCTCTCAAAATACAAAATATAAAATGCATATGAAATAAACAGTTTTGAACGGCAAAACATTTAGAATAAAAATAAAATATAAAATTTAAATAAAAGAGAGATCGTCCTACGTTCATGGAGGATCCATCTATAGCTAAGGCTTATAAAATTTGGTCAAGACTAGGCTAAATGTTTCAACTTTTGAATATGGTTTCATAACATTTATGTCTACTGCTTCATTAAATACAGTAAAATGAAGTGAGAACTATCTAAAATAAAAGTAGAGCGTATAGTCTACACAGGAGACACATGAAATACATTAGAAAACTAATTTCTTATTGAAAAGCACCTATACTGAACAAAATATTTTACAGGGCTATTTCTTAGTTTCTCATACTTCTATTTATGGTACTGTATTGTTAATAATCTACTTTTCATTTTTTAAATCACTTTAATGGGAGGCACTACCATAGACGTGCGTACACAAAATATAAAAATTTAGCACAGATTAAGTAATAACCAGAAAGATCACTTCCATAAGAACTAGTTTGCTTAGCAATCAGCCGTTGTATGAATTTTTCTAAAGAATGGTCGAAAAAAGTGTAATTTGTAATATTTCTTAGAAAGTTCCTGCAACGTCTGGTTGTTCGGCAAAGCCTAACCTTATTTAGTGGTCTATCTATCTGTGCTGTAATCTGTGATCCAAAGTCTGGGTTTCCCTAGTCGGTATTTCCGTGGGCTGTTTAGTTTCACTCTTAAAGTTGTTATCGTACATTATTTATTGAAATCATACTAGCATAATTACCTTTATCAATCTCATCACTTTGGAATATAATATAACTTTTAATATTTATCGAGCTTTATTTCTTTAAAATAACATCTAAACATTTAGGATTTTAGTTATAGGATATGTAGCCTCAGGGGCGTCATTTCAAATTGGCTTTGGCGGGGGGCGAAGAAGGCAGTGAGAGGCCCCTCACATGTCAAAATTTATTAAGTGCTACTCACAATGTACTTTATAATCAAATTAATATAAACAAGAATGATTAAATGGTATCAGCTAGACTGGTTATTTACAGTTAACTATCAAATTATTTGTTTTTTGTTTACTGTGACGTCAGACGTTACTCACAGAGAGTTTTCAGTTTGTTTGTTTTTGTCATAATTCATTGTCATTATTTTATTCAAATTATTCTAAAAAGTTTTTAAACTGTAAGAATTTCATTATATTGGTAATTCACAAAATATTAGGTGCCTTTTTTAAGAAACTATCATTTGGAGGGCCTTGGAGGCCCCCCTGGTGAGCTTGGGGGTGGCAATCGCCCTCACGCCTCCCCCACAAAATGGCGCCTCTGTGTAGCCTAGGCGCATATAGACCTCCAATAAACAGGCCTGTTGGAAGCACGTTAACATTGGTAAGGCCAACTTGGGGAAAAATATTAAAATCCAGGTGAAAAATGTTGAATTCTGATGCAATTTTATATTTATTTCATACTCACTAAAAACAATACTTACAGCAAACAACAAAAGTAGTTGAAGATTTATCTCATCTCATGACCGACTATAAATAATCAAACCCTATGGTTTAGCTGAATATTGGTCCGGCCAAAGCCTGACTGGCCTGACCGCTTTCGACGGCCTTGATAAGTCGGCTTGCCTTTTATCTTATGGGTTCCCTGTGTCAGTTCAGACGGATTACTTTAACTATATTTAGTTTTGTTTAATGTAAAAAGACTTTAATTGTATTAATTTCGCATCACTAGTTCAAACAGAAACCTGAATACAGAAAATTTGCGAAACAACATTAATAAACGATAAGACTGCATTTCTACCTTAAATATGTTGTACGTTATTGCATTCCCTCTAAGAAGCGTTATAAGAGTGGATCTTAGGGTCTTTATTAGCCTTAGCTTCTGTAGATCTGTAGAAGATTGTTAATATTAGTATTTGCCAAAGTCACTGGGCACCGCATCCAATTTTTCCTGTTAAAAGTCGGAGGATAACGAATCGTGATGAATATTAAATTTGTTATATTTAGTTATAGAGAAGTTATGGGTAAAATCCCAGAATTCAGACGCAGTTCAGAGACAGAGTCCATATGCCCAATTACTAATCTAACCTACCAACCTACCCTAATTTAACTTAATTAACCACACTAACTAATCTAACCTATAACCTAATCAAATCTAATCTTACCTAACCTAACATATTACTAAACTATTGTGAATTTATCTGAACTGCATCTGGATTCTGGAATTCCACCGAAGTTATGTAATTGTTAAAAAAAATAATAATTTCTCATCACAAGAACATTTTTGCCATGAGGCAAAATTGTGATTATTGGAGATTGAATATACCATCCACTGTATTTTTTGATCTGTTGTCAAATAAGCGACAGAAATTAGACAAGATTATTTTCGTTTAAGAAGGTACGTACGCCTAAATTTAAATTTTTTAAAAATAAAATGGGAAAGAAAAAAATTAAAGTATGATTCCTTGGAAATTTAGGCCTATGGTACTATCTTTAAATAATTTTTAAAGTGTTTATTATTTTGCAATTTATATTTAACTCTACATAAAGAAAAACTAGCGGACATGTTGCATTTGTCGTTTCCTCAAAATCCCTTTACGTATTTGAAAATCAATTATGCTAGGACTTGAGGGTATCGCTATATTTCAGAGTAATGGATAGATAGACGCACTGTGTATGTATGTATGTGTGTATGTATTGATGGATGAACTATGCATGTATGTATATGGATGGACGGACTGCGTATATATTGATGGATGAATTATACATGTATGTATATGGATGGACCGACTGTGTATGTATGGATGGACCGACTACGGATGTGTGTAGTTTAAATTTTTAACACAAATAGCGCATTTTGTGCAGGATCAACTAGTATAGTGAATAAGATATGAAACACTTCAGTCTCATCAGAGTTGTCACTGAAGCATAATCACACACACACACACACACACACACACACACACACACACATATATATATATATATATATATATATATATATATAGGGTGATCCAGAGAAATGGGACCCAAAAGAAACCCCTGTAACTCTTAAAGTATAAGTCCTTTTATAAAATCATACGCATCATTCGAAAGAGGATAGTTACAAGTTTGTACAGGATTGTATAGGTTTTGACAATACAAGACAAGATAAGATACAAAACAAAATAAAAGTGTTAGTTAAAACTAACCCTTCAAGATGACTGCATGGACTGCGTTTCATAACTGAGCAATATTATGAGCATGGAAGAAGTGTAGTTTCAGCTCAAAGATCTTTCAAGACAAATTTTCAGATGTCAAAATCACCTTCTAAGAGCTGAAACTACACTTCCATGCTCATAATATTGCTCAGTTATGAAACGCAGCTGTTCCACAGTCCATGCAGTCATCTTGAAGGGTTAGTTTTAACTAACACTTTTATTTTGTTTTGTATCTTATCTTGTCTTATATTGTCAAAACCTATACAATCCTGTACAAACTTGTAACTATCCTCTTTCGATTCGAATGATGCGTATGATTTTATAAAAGGACTTATACTTTAAGAGTTACAGGGGTTTCTTTTGGGTCCCATTTCTCTGGATCACCCTATATATATATATATATATATATATATATATATATATATATATATATATATATATATATATATATATATATATATATATATATATCATGAAAAAGAAAAAACTATAGTGTTTGTCATTTACTATTACTTATTCGGACTATAGTGGATTTAATTTTCCCAGAAGAGTTCCTTGTTCCATGCACGGTCAGTGTGTATCATATATTTGAATTGAATTGAATTGAATAACCTTTATTAATAATAAAATAAATACATTCTTTTCAATTTACAATGACATGAATAATTGTGAAGCTCGACAATTTTTTTTATTTAATTTGGCCCTTAGCTTTAGGCTTTACTTAGCTCTTATTAAAAATAAACAGCTAGTTGTTATTAATTAATAATAAATAAATAAATAAGTAAATAAGTATTATTAATAGTTAAAACATGTATTAATCTTAAATTATCAATACTGACATGACAAATACAAGGTCACCATTGAAGGCACTATACCAATACCATACAAAGAAACCAATATTATACATGAGAGATAAGAACTGAACAATCCCAAGAAATGTGTTTTTAATACTAGATTACACACAAAAAATTAATAATTAGTAAACAATATTAATGGATATTAACAGGTATACTTCCTCGAATTATCCAACGGAGCGATTTCTACAGCAAGGCGACCTATATCAACAATAACCTAAAGTCTCTTTGCCAACAAGAAGGAGTGCATTTTGTGAATTTTTGGAACAGTTTCTACGGCAGGAGAGACTTGTTCCTCGGAGATGGACTTCATCTTAATGACGTTGGAGCTGCGCGTTTCGGAAGACTATTTCATAATACTGTCTCTTCTTTTCAGGCTGCCGTAACTCGAACGGTCCCGGCATAATTTCCTCAAATTTCCCCTGCGCTCGCGAAGGTGTAGCAGTTACAAACAACTTGAAGGTTCTATCCTTAAATGCTCGTAGCCTACGAAATAAAATAAACGATTTTTTTTCTTTAATTGCTTGTAAAGACTATGATTTAATTGCGATAAATGAATCGTGGCTTAGCACTGAAACACGTGACTTTGTAGGGGAGTATCAAATTAAAGGTTATAGACTTTTTGTTAAAAACAGAATAGGTAGGCGAGGAGGCGGTGTTATGTTGTATATCAAAGATAGTATTGCAAACGTTATAGAAGTAAAGCACAGAATTCAAGAACCGATAGATTCGACTATAGCAGAACTTAAATTGAACGATTTCAAAATTGTTGTTGCCGTTATATATAGGCCCCATAATCAAACGGCTGATACGGACGAAGCGTTATATCGTGAACTAAAGAGAATAATAGGTAGTGAGCAGGCCTTAGTTATGCCCCCTGGGTGACTTCAATTGCGCCAATGTGAATTACGATACAATGCAGGGAGACGCGGAAGGTAATCGTTTAGTTAATTTTCTCGAGGATAGCTTTCTTATTCAAAAGGTTGGGGAACCTACGAGGATGAACCGTATTTTAGATTTAGTAATAACTACGGATGATAGGCTAATCACGGATCTTCAAGTAATAGAACCGTTAAGCAATAGCGATCACAATATGGTAGAGTTTGTCCTCTCAGTAAGTCATTCGAAACCAGCTAATTCGACTAAAATTCCTAACTTCCAGCATGCAGACTTTTATAAATTTCGAAATGAATTGTCACACGTCAATTGGGAAAACGTAATGGGGATCTCCAACGCAAAACTAATGTGGGAATCTTTTGAAACAGTATTTAGGACTATAAATGAGGAATGTGTACCGTACAAGATTAAGCGTGCGAAAGTAAACAACAAGCCCTTGTGGTTTACTTCTAGAGTAGGAGATATTATAAAGAGTAGAAATAGGGCTTATAGGCTACATAGTGCGATAAAGACAATTTGTGGTTACGAAACCACTATATATCTCTAAGGCGTGAAGCGAAAAGTGTAATAAAAAAGTCCAAGCGCGAATTTGAAATCTCCATAGCTCGTGACAGCAAAGAAAACCCCAAGCGATTCTTTTAATACGTCAACAATAGGAATCCAGTAAAAAGTGTCTTGGGGCCGATAAAAAATTTTAACGGAGAGCTAGTTTCTGAAAACAAGCAAATGGCTACCTTGCTAAACGAATTTTTTACGTCAGTTTTTACTATAGAAGATACAACAAATATCCCTACGGTCATAGACATAATACCCTTTGATAATGGCAATACTTTGGATAATATTGTAGTGAAAGGGTGGTAATGCGCTATATTGATAAAATGAAAATGCATAAATCACCGGGCCGGATTCCATATATCCCATACAACTAAAAGAATTAAAAGAAAGCATTGTTGTGCCGCTAACAAAGATTTTTAATGCGTCTATTTCTGAGGGGTGCGTACCAGATAATTTTAAGTTAGCAAACGTAACACCTATCTTTGAGAAAGGCGATAAAGGTGCGGCGGGAAATTATAGGCCAATCAGTTTAATGTCTGTTGTAGGTAAGCTACTGAAATCAATAATTAGGGATCGTATAGTCGAACACTTAGAATTGTATAACTTGGTTAGAAATACGCAGCACGGTTTTAGGCGAAACAAATCTTGCTTAACTAATCTTTTAGAATTTTTCAAAGCGTGGTTGAAGTTTACGATAGTCATTGGGCGGTTGATGTAGTGTATTTAGATTTTCAGAAAGCGTTCGACACCGTACCGCACAAAAAACTCATTGAAAAACTAAGGCTCATGGAATCAGGGGGTAGTAATAAATTGGATAGAAGAGTGGTTGCGAGGTAGGAAACAGAGGGTGGTCGTTGATGGAGCGGAGTCGTCTTCGGCTAATGTAGCGAGCAGTGCTCCTCAGGGTTCTGTATTGGCCCCTTGCTTTTTCTTATATATTAACGATTTAGATGTCGGCCTAGTCAGTACAGTTTCAAAGTTTGCGGATGACACGAAGTTGTGTGGTAGGACGATTAATGACGAAGATAGAGGTAAAATTCAGGAAGATCTGAAGAAAATCGTTGATTGGTTAGTCACATGGCAAATGAGAAAATCCAGGAAGATCTGAATAAAATCGTTGATTGGTCAGTCACATGGCAAATGAGATTTAACGTCGATAAGTGCAACATTTTACATATAGGTTCGCGTAACGGTAATTTCGCGTATTGTGTCAGGGAAGGAGTTAGCAAGCGTAGAGCAGGAAAAAGATTTAGGAGTTATAGTCACTGGTGATTTAAAAGTAGCGAAACAAAGTACAGCAGCGGTCAATAAAGCGAACAAAGTGTTAGGTTTTATGGCTCGGAATTTTTAGTACAAATCGCGCGATATTATTGTTCCTCTTTATAAATCATTAGTTAGACCCCATTTGGAGTACGCGATCCAATTTTGGAATCCGCATATGCGAAAAGATATAGACAAAATCGAAAGAGTTCAAAGACGAGCAACTAAGATGATTCTGTCGCTTAGGTCGAAGTCGTACGAGGATAGGCTTAAGGAGTTAAAATTGACTACACTTGAGACTAGGAGGCTAAGGGGTGATCTAATCCAGGTTTTCAAAATTATGAATGGGTTCGATAACGTAGCGAGAGATAGCTTTTTCGAAATATCTCAATATAATAGGACTAGAAATAACGGGTGTAAGTTGACAAGAAAAAGTTCGAGATAGCAGTTGCCAAAAACTTTTTTACGCATAGAATAGTAAATAGGTGGAATAGTTTGCCGGTAGAAGTATTAGTAGCACGTCTATAAACATGTTTAAAAATCGATTAGACGCATATGTTGATAGATTGGGTATAGTTTAAGGTAGTTAAATTAAGGCTTTGTGGTTCGGGACCCAGGTAAAATTGCAAGTCCTCTCCGCTACCACGGAGGACATCACAATACACAATTACGAACACAGTTACATAGACCAGCCATGAGTGGATCCTAAGGTCTTTGTTGGTCTGAAATTTATAACATTATAACATTTTTGTTAGTATGCCATTATTAATTGGGATTTCAACTTGGTTTTAAAGAAATTTACATTCACAATATTTTTTATATCGGCATGTAAGTCATTCCATAGTTTCAATCCAATGAAAATGGGTAGTTTTTGGAATGAAGACAATCTAAATTGAGGTATAACAAGCTTTGATCTATTTCTGTTCTGATGCGGGTGGATTTCTTGATGAGTTACAAAATATCTATTTATCCATTGTAAATTAATGATTTTGTTCTTACACTTGTAAATAAAAAAAAATGTGCCAGTTTGGTTATATCGTTGAGCTTTAGTAGGCTTAGCTCTTTAAATAATGCACTAGAGTGATCAAGGAAATCAGCATCAGATAATAACTTTATTGCTCGTTTTTGGATGACAAAGATACCATTCAATGCGTTGTTAGCGGAGTTTCCCCAAACAAGGGTGCAGTACGTTATATAAGGAAGAACAAGAGTATGATAAAGAGTCAATAAAACTTGTTTAGGGACTACATTTCTAAATTTAAACATTATAGCAATGCTCCTTGAAATCTTTTTCGCGATATAATTTACATGATCACTCCATTGCAAATTCCTATCTAGCATTACACCAAGAAATTTTGTTACAGTACACTCCTTTATAGCGATTTCATTAACATTAAGTTCATCAAGATATACATTTCTTTTATTAGTAAATATCATGAAATTTGTTTAACTGGTATTTAGGAAGAGTTTACTGCTGGTCAACCATTTCATTACACTGATGAATTCTGAATGAAATATATTCTTAGCTGTATTAACATCTTTGCAAGAGAAAGAGACACTTGTATCATCTGCAAACATTATGAAGTTCAGTATATCAGATGAACGTGGAAGGTCATTTATATACACGGTGAACCAAAAGTAGGTGGACAGTAGGTTGAATACGGTTTGTGTTATATTATATTATAACTATGGTGTTCATTATAACTATGTGTTTGTGTGTTTTATATTAAATATTATAACTAAATTTATTTAAATTTTATTTTGTATTATAGTATACAAAAAAATTAAATATGTATTCTCAAAGTAAACGTTATCATTTACTGTCCACCTACATTTGGTTCACCCTATATAATAAAAATAACAGTGGACCCAGAACTGAGCCCAGTGGCACACCATATTTAACAAGCACTTTAGTTGAGCAAACCTTATTTACTGACACAAAATGATATCTATTGGACAAATAACTTTTAAACCAATCACTGATTGCTCCTCTAAAGCCGTAACAATATAATTTATTAAGTAGAATATTATGGTCTACTATATCAAACGCCTTACTCAAATCCATAAGTATTGATATCATTATTTCTTTGTTCTCTTTAGCTATATTTGCAATTTCCATAAGATTTAAAATAGCCATTTCTGTTGTTTTATTATTACGGAAACCATATTGATTTGGAGATAATAAATTGTAGGATTCTAAATATCGCTGCATTCTACTTTTTACAATTTTTTCAAAAACTTTGCTGAACACATATAATGAACGCACCGGCCAGTAATTTGTTGCTAGTGTAGGATCACCCCCTTTAAAAAGGGGTATTAACAACCAGTTTTTAGCATTGATGGGAATATTCCTTTGGAAATACTTGATTGATAATCTTAGCCAAAGTTACAGATATCTTATCTTTAACAAGTTTCAATATAGGTACAGGAATGTTATGAATGTTATTTTTTGTATTTTTTAATTTACCAATAATATTCCGGACCTCAGTAGAGGTAGCAGGAACAAAAGAAAATGAATTTAGTGGGGTGGGTGGCATATATTCTAGAGGTGAGTGATCATTATTTAGTAATTGTGAGCGAAGCTTATCCGCTGTTGAAGTAAAATGTGCATTTAAAGAGTCTGCAATAGCAGTATCATCAGTAATTTCTTTATTATCAATATTTAATTTCTCTAATGAATTTTTCTTAATTTTTTTCTGAGAAGATTGTTTATGGTTGTCCAAGTGTTTTTCATGTCTCCTTTATGTTTGGAAAATTGATTGTTATAATAGTTATATTTTGCAATTTTGATTATTTTAGTTAATTTGTTTCTGTGTTGAGTATATTGTATTTTAGGAATTTTGCTCTGTTATTGCAATTTGAATAATTTATCTCTGTTCTTTATTGAAGTGATAATTCGTGGAGTGATCCATGGATTTGCGACACTTTTGGGCGAAACTGTTTTTCTCCTTAAATGAAAGCAAATATTAAAAATATGGAATAAGGTGTCATAGAAGAACTGAAACATGATCTGAGTCATTTATAGGTTCGTCACAGTCAAATCGAGTATTTTCTACAGCCCCAATAAATTTTCTTTTGCTAACCTCTGAGAATATTCTGTAATCAATAGTTGTTTTGTCCGCAACCTGAACAATGTTATTGAATATAGCGTAAGTAGGAAAATGATCACTGATGTTTGTGGTTATAATTCCAGAATTTACGAGGGCATTGCTGTTTACAAATATATTATCAATCGTAGATTCTGTTATTCGATTGCCATAGTTGCAGACTCGAGTGGGTTTGGTAATAGTATGACTAAGATAGAAAAAATTCATTAAGTTTAAAAATTTATGAGAGATTGCTTCAGATTGTAAATTGATGTTGAAGTCACCCGCAACTATGGCATTCGATTTATGAAAGTTGCATAACATGTTATCTAAGTGAATTAAAAAGCTATTGATATTAGTATTAGGTGGTCTATATATGCATGGACAGAATATACATTACTTTTGTCTTTTATATTAATAATCAGGTTTTCATTGTAACTATTACATACAGAAAATACTTCGTTAGAGTCGTAAGTTTGATGCACATACACAGAGATACCCCCACCAATCTGATCATCTCTTACAGTGTGATAAGCAACGTAATTATCTATATTATACAGGTTTCTAATACTACTATTTAACCAGGTTTTCGTGGGAATTATAACACTAAATTTAACCGTAGAAGTTTTCAAAAGGGCCAATAAGTAGTTATAGTTCCTAGGTAAGCTTCGAATGTTTAGATTTAGCGCTGAAAGATTTTTATAAATATATTTTTGTAATACAAAGGCATTAAACTCATGTATCGATGAGACCATGCAATTGCCTACACCAGATTCCTGTTCTAGATTCTCTAAACTGGATAAGGAATTTTTTGGTAATGAATTGAAATGAGTAATATCGGCACATATACTATGAAAGTCTTTATCGATGAAAGCCATTTAACAGTAGTTCTCAAACAATTTCACTAAATACAGAATACGAGAATAAGGAGTTATCGCCCAGTTGAGCCGAGAATGGAAAGTCAACTGATGAGATTGTATGCGGAGTTATTCATAGGCCTCCTGTGTGCCGACTGTCGGCTGGCGTTTTCGTAGTTCTCATAGGTAGGAATGCTTCTTCACTAAAAGGTGAACTCCTTTGACCGAAGTATTCCGCGTTGGAGGAGTCTCTCTTTCTTTAATAATTAACTTCGCTCTAAGGAAATAGGCAACTTTCCTGAGTCTCCTCGCTTCTATGAGTTTAGGGAGCTTTTCTTTATGAATTTTACGTGTTTCCTCACATGCGTCGTCATTGACGAAGATTTTTGATCCTTTCAGCTTTCTTCTCTTTTTTAGTATTGAATCTCTGTGAGTTTCATCCTCACATATTACTTTTACAGCTGAAGTGGGCGTCTTAGATTCAGTCGTGTCTTTAACTCTAGAATTTGCTTTTTGTGGTGGAATTTGTTTTTTAAATTTAAAAGCACTTTTGATCTTAATATTCCCCAAATTCAGTCTATCTTTTATTATGTCCTCCACCTTTTTCTTCGTTTCGCCGTTTGTTCCTCTATTCATTTCAGATACCCCCATTATGATTAAGTTATTGGCACGTGAATTATCGTCTAGGCTGTTTAATTTATTCCTAATTGAATCGTGCTCGTTTTTTATCATCTCCATGCTACGATTATTTTTAGTTAGCGAGTTTAGACTAGAGTTAAGATCCTTTATCTCGTCGTGTGCATACTGAATGCTCTTTTCGAGCTCTATATTTCTATATTTCAGTTTTGCATTATCCCTCTTTAACAATTCGTTATTATGTTGTACAACTTTTATTACTGCCTCAAGGTCTTTGATTACACTATTACTTTTGTGTACTAAGTCAAAGAAGGAATTATACTTATTTGCTAGTCCTTCATTTCTGATTTCAGGGCGTTTGCCTGACATTTGAAGCCATTTTGAGCAATTTATGGGGTTAAAATTCACTCGTTCGTTCGTTCGTTCGTACGTTTAAAGGTCTCGCTCGTTCGGTTGTTTGTATACCCGTTACTTCAAGGTCACTGCTTGCCACCTTGTAGGACTATAAAGGCAGTGCCGGATGTCGCTAGAAAATTTTGAAGATATATTTTATGGAATATTATTAGTTAAGTATTGCAGTTTATCTGATGAGATTGTAACTGCGTAATCTTGGCACATTCACAAATTTTAGTGGAGAAGTAACACAATGGTTCACTGGTTCGTATATATATATATATATATATATGTTAAACACAGACCGTGCATGGAACAAGGAACTCTTCTGGGAAATTAAATCCACTATAGTCCGAATAAGTAATGGTAAATGACAAATACCATAGTTTTTTTTTTCCTTTTCATGATTTTAGCCCGACGTGGGCACGGGTCTCTCGCAAAGAGATCCCATAAATAAGCTTCCCTCACCAGCTATCTGCAAAGCAGACAGGATCCAGCTTTGGGACGTGGATCTAGGGTTTAAAGCAACCTAGATCCCTACACTCAGAACCCTCTATATAAGTAAAAGACTCGTTGCATTCACGTCGTGTTGAATAAATCAAAGAAAAAGGGGTAACTATTGTATTTTTAGCCAAAAAAAAACAAAACTTAAACCTCAACCGGGACATTGAGCGTCCACTTTTCAAGGCACGAAACACGTCCGTTTAGTATACACAAACTCAGAATGGTTCCCTGAGAACATTATATGTTAAACACAGACCGTGCATGGAACAAGGAACTCTTCTGGGAAAATTAAATCCACTATAGTCCGAATAAGTAATGGTAAATGACAAATACCATAGTTTTTTTTTTTTTCCTTTTTCATGATTTTAGCCCGACGTGGGCAACGGGTCTCTCGCAAAGAGATCCCATAAATATAGCTTCCCTCACCAGCTATCTGCAAAGCAGACAGGATCCAGCTTTGGGACGTGGATCTAGGGTTTAAAGCAAACCTAGATCCCTACACTCAGAACCTCTATATAAGTAAAAGACTCGTTGCATTCACGTCGTGTTGAATAAATCAAAGAAAAAGGGGGTAACTATTGTATTTTTAGCCAAAAAAAACAAAACTTAAACCTCAACCGGGACATTGAGCGTCCACTTTTCAAGGCACGAAACACGTCCGTTTAGTATACACAAACTCAGAATGGTTCCCTGAGATAGCTGGTGAGGGAAGCTATATTTATGGGATCTCTTTGCGAGAGACCCGTTGCCCACGTCGGGCTAAAATCATGAAAAAGGAAAAAAAAAACTATGGTATTTGTCATTTACCATTACTTATTCGGACTATAGTGGATTTAATTTTCCCAGAAGAGTTCCTTGTTCCATGCACGGTCTGTGTTTAACATATAATGTTCTCAGGGAACCATTCTGAGTTTGTGTATACTAAACGGACGTGTTTCGTGCCTTGAAAAGTGGACGCTCAATGTCCCGGTTGAGGTTTAAGTTTTGTTTTTTTTGGCTAAAAATACAATAGTTACCCCCTTTTTCTTTGATTTATTCAACACGACGTGAATGCAACGAGTCTTTTACTTATATAGAGGTTCTGAGTGTAGGGATCTAGGTTTGCTTTAAACCCTAGATCCACGTCCCAAAGCTGGATCCTGTCTGCTTTGCAGATAGCTGGTGAGGGAAGCTATATTTATGGGATCTCTTTGCGAGAGACCCGTTGCCCACGTCGGGCTAAAATCATGAAAAAGGAAAAAAAAAAAAAACTATGGTATTTGTCATTTACCATTACTTATTCGGACTATAGTGGATTTAATTTTCCCAGAAGAGTTCCTTGTTCCATGCACGGTCTGTGTTTAACATATAATGTTCTCAGGGAACCATTCTGAGTTTGTGTATATATATATATATATACACACACACACATACACTTAGCATACTGGCAGTACTTTCTCATTGAAAAGGAATTCAAGAGATAAATAGTCTTAATAAAAAATAAGGTTGAAGGTACCTCAGGCCTAAAGTTGGCAAAGTTAACATACATTGGGCCGTAAAGTAAGAGTGGTTCAGTGTATCGTGACTTTTGTAACTGACGGTACACTCTAAACTCTATATCAAACGTTTCATTATACATTTTGTGTTCCATTTTAAAAGCATTTAAAATGTATAATTCAACGAACATTCATTACCAGTTTGGCTATAAGTTTCACTTGAAACGTAGAACCAAACTACAAGTGAAGGTCTTCTGATTTAGGAATAACTAATTAATAATTACCGTACGGGAAACTGTCTGGGAATGCAGTAGAATTATAGAATCATAGGCTAAATTACAAGAAAAATAAGCACTTTATTCTTAGTCAGATGTACGAAACATTTACTGTATATTTTCGATGGTATTCTTATTTTTGTTTTATGACCTGTCTCTGAGTTTTTATTTTGTGTTTGTTAATTGAATAAGTCAGGAACCTATTTTCCTTGCATTTGACACATAATAATGTCTGTGTGTATCCAGGCGAGGAAGGTGGGGAAATAATAATAGTAATAATAATAATAATAATAATGTTTGGGGTTGTTCGAGATCTACAGTTTCAACATAGTATCCGAACCACAGCCACGGGTCGCTACATCATCTGGACGCAAAGGAAGAGCACGGATCCAACAACTGAACAGTGAACAGATCCAGCTTAACCTCGCTGAGGTATTCTGCCGTGCAAAGGAAAAAAAGCGTAAATCGCACGTTGGTCAAAGTTGAGTTAAGACCATGGTGAGTTCGGTAAACCATTTCTACATCTCAATGCAAAGGAAGAAACGCGCAAGTCCAGTTTATATTGATTAAATCAATGAAAAACGTAAGTCCTTTTCTACTAAATCACATCATCTCTTCCAAAGAAAAAACGCGTAAGCGCCAAATTCGCTCAATATATATATGCGTAATGATAAAGTGATTTGTGTTAAAAGAAATGAAGTGCGCAGTTATTATGCATTGATAAAATTAGTGCAAAACAAGTGAATTGCTGATGTTTTCAACGCTAAACTTTGAAAGGCATTTTCTCGAAACTACATCAAATGGACTTACGCGTTTCTTCCTTTTTACGGCAGTACTGATATGAGACGTGACAACGATGTAGCACAGAAGTTAGGGTGGTACCAATCATACTTCGTCTTAGGTTTGGTGGGGGTGGCTGTCAAGTGGTGCGAAGTCCCCCTCCCAGTTAGACCTGTTGAACTCATTCCTTTTAAGCAAGAGGTTCTTAAATAATTATATTTAATTATATTTTGATAAATTAAACAGTTTAAGAACAAACAAAGGCGAGTTTTATAAAACAAAAAAGAAAAAGGAAATTTTTAATTAAAATGCAAAGTTCCTTAAAAGGCTCAATTGTTTCGACTGGTTACGTGTGTAACGTGACAAATCATCCTCTTATTCCGTTAAACTTTCGTTATTTAATAAGCGATTGAATATACGAGATAGTTTATACGCATGGTGTGAATGAGCTCTAAACTAAAGCGTTTCTTATCAATATATTTTTATTTTATTTTAACTTTCCCATACCTCTTCTTTCATAATTTTTCCTGTCATCAGTGGCTACGCCAGAAAGAATGCCGTATCTTTTTATATTTTTACTGTTTTCTGCTTCTCTTTTAAGTCTTTGCTTTACGAGCGGATAAATATAAGCGCGTGTAATGAACCTTTCTTTAAAAATCCCTTTCTCTTATTTTCTACCTTGAATTTGGTCCAACTTATCGAAAACTTCTTCCGATCTTTCCCAGTAAGAAATGGGACGTTTAGTAAAATTTCATTAACGTTTTATTGACGTTTTATAGAAGTTTTAGGACGTTTTATTTACGTTTTATAAATTTTTTATTGACGTTTTATAAACTTTTTAGAAAGTTTTATTGACATTTTATAGACGTTTTATAAAGTTTTATTTACGTTTTATAAATTTTGAAGATGCCAGATTAGCCATATTTATGATTCCACCCATACGGGCTGGCTGGAAAGGGTATGAATGGAAATGTCAAATGTTGTGGTGGGTTTGCGTGACCTGCCACAGCATTTGATGGCTACTGTATATGAAGACATGGCAAGTTTTATGAAAATCAAAAGAGCTCCTTTAAATTTCTCCCACATTTTATTGATCTGACACAGAATGAACATTCTCATGTGCCAAATTTCATGAGAATTGAAGGTCACCATTTTTTGATTGGTTTGGCATAAACTAACTATAATATTAACTTGGTTATTAAATTAAACTTCAGCATATCCCAATACTCCCACAAACAAGTAGCTTTAGTAACAAAAACTCTTCATCAGGTAAAATGAAACTGAATAAATTATACTCCTCCTCTCGAAGAAAGAACCGTGCTAGACACTTCCAGGCACCCTCACATATTCGTCGTATTTTTATGTCTGCACCTTTGTCTAAAGAATTAAGGCAGGAATACAATGTTCGATCAATACCCATCAGGAAGGATGATGAAGTTCAGGTAAGAATTTTTATGGCAAACCTCTGCCATAATTTAAATTTCATAATTGTTTTCATAAATATGAAGAATGTTCATTATATCTTTTACTTGGAAGTCATCAGATTTTTATTCTTTGGTCTGGCATTTTAATTTTGTGATTTTTTCTCCATTTTGATTTTATAACTTAAACAAGTTTGAGCCCAGTAAAGCCTAAGCTTAAGGGCCATACTACTTGGGTAGAAATAACCATATTTTCTAAAAATTATTGTACAGTAAGTTGTTGTAGTATAATATTTTTACAATAAGGATTTGTTATTATTGTGTTGCCCTTAAAATTTATCAAATTGACTGAAAAATGACAATAAATATTTTTCGGAAGTAGAAAAGTTTTATTGACGTTTTATAAACTTTTTAGAAAGTTTTATTAACGTTTCGTAAAACGTTGGCGTTTTATAAAATTTAATTAACGTTTCGTAAAACGTTGGCGTTTTATAAAATTTACTGACTTTTTATAAACTGCGTTTACTAAACGTACCATTTCTTGTTGGGTTTATTTACTCGTATATTGATACCTCGATAATTTTCTTCACAGTAAAACTTGAGTTTTCCAAAAATTCGCGGCAAACAAATGTACAGTTTCGGAAAAAAGTTGGGCCTAGAAACATAAAATTTTTAGAAAACATAAAAAAATTACTAATTGGTATTGGGTATTGTTTCGTAAATGTTGTTATTGTCACCACAAAGACTAAAATATTCCGAGAAAAATAGAATATTACGAACTAGAAATTTTTTGAGCTTCAGAAATTTTATAATTTTAGGCGAACTTTTTCCGAAACTGTACGTTTATACTAAACATTCGTAAACGTTTATGAAAACATATATAAACATTATATTACGTTCAGTAGATAAGAACACTGTTTGGAGGGAATTGAGACGCTCAATTCATTTAATATAATCAAATACACGCGAGGAATCATCACCCAAAGTAATGTGTATATATATCATTCCTGTCTCTGAGATACATTTTAGCTTTTATTAATAACTTCAAATTAAAGTAACGTGGGTTCAAGTGCCAATTAAGGCTTCATTTCATAGTTGGTCTATATTTATCAACCCCTTATGGGGCCAAGTGCGCATTTTCCATTCATTTTTAACACAAGTATTTCAGTAATACCTCGGAGAACATGGCACAAAATTGCTCTCTCTCTCTCTCTCTCTCTCTCTCTCTCTCTCTCTCTCTCTATATATATATATATATATATATATATATATACACACACACACACACACATCAGGTGAATTTTTAAACATGTGACACTTTAAAAATTTGGTATTTTTTTATTAACTGAAATAAAAGCATTAAATTTTTACTGTACCTTCTCTACATATGGGGAATTAGTCCCCCAGTGCAAAACATGCTCTATGTGATGTCCTCTCAGTTCATGATACTTTCGACGGAACGGACCTGTCCAACAGACTTCCTGCGGTTTATGATAAAGGAATATTTTGGCCACCAACATCACCAGATCTAAAGCCCTGGACTTTTATCTTTTGGGTTATTTAAAAGATAGTGTTTAAACAGAATCTACACACAATAGAAGAATTGAAAACATGAACTGGACAAGAAATTTCTCAGATTTCAACAGATACTCTGTTCAGAACATTGCAAAATTTTGTTGTTCTTGTGCAAAGAGTTAACGAACTGAGAGGACATCACATAGAACATGTTTTGCACTAGGGGACTAATTCCTCATGTGTAGAGAAGGTACAGTAAAAAGTTCGTGCTTTTATTTCAGTTAATAAAAGAATACAAAACTTTTAAACTATCAGATACTTAAAAAAAAAAAAATTCACCATATATATATTTATATATATATATATATATATATATATATATATATATATATATATATATATATATATATATATATATATATATATATCTCTCTCTCTCTCTCTCTCTCTCTCGGGATGAGGCTGCTATACATTTAATTAACATTTAACCTTATGATATAATTTTAATCTAAATAAGTTGATTTAACAACAGTCGTAAGTACCAAGTAGAAGAGATTGCAATCAGTCCAGTCAGACGAAATATGAATCCTCGATTTAAATGCAAATATCGGATTGATTAAAAAAGAAATAGATCGTTAAATCGGAACTATGAGACAGTCCAAACGAAGATAAACGTTCTTGATTCCTTCGTAAGATGTTCAAATTTACTGCAATACAATTTTCTCCGCTCGATATTGCGTTACAATAAAAGATTTTGAAAGTTCTTCAGAGTTCTTCAGAGTTCTTTAAAACGTTCTTCATCGGTAAAAAGTGAAATCGCCGAATTCGACGCTTCTTTTAACAATTAACTGATTTCTTATCATTTAATCGGTATTGGGTATATATTATGATGCAGCGGGTAGGAGGACGGGTATACATACATCATCTTCCTTGCCTTCTACGAGTGAAAATCAATAGAGTTATATTTTCCATAAGTGTAATAAGGAAAATGAGATAAAATAAAGAGTTACAAGGAGTTACAAAGACAAGAGAAACCCTGAAAGACCTTTCGGTCCACTCGGGGGGGGGGGGGGGTTCCTGTTATTAAACTAGTACATTTTTAAATTATTTTAGCAGTAGTAGAAAACTGGATAGAAAAGCAAAAGGCTTTCTCCTCACCCTCCGCTTCCTCCCCGCCAGAGGTAGGTACGGAAAAAGGTTGAAGAAAATATCTTGACCCTGGAAAAGTAGGCAAGGAAATTTTATAGGAAAGAATATATAAACTATCTCGACAATTACGTTATGTATACATAGAAACCGTACACTGGACAGCATCATTGTATAAACTAACATAATAATATCAACTTCTTCAAGAAACTTCAAGAACCAGCTGGACAGATTTCCGTGCAAAGTTCCTGACTAGCCATGCGTGGCTGGCTACGAGGGCAGGAGGAGATCAGACAGCAATTCTCTCCTTCACCAAATCCCGCAAATGAAGCGGGATGCTGCAGAAGGGTTGGCGCAGGTCGATCCTGAACCGTCGTTCAAACTCGCATAAAGTAACATAAAGTAAGTAAAATACTTGGTATCGTCATAAAATCTCCAACATACGTTTTGATTTTATACAAAATATTTACAACTCTATTTACAGAGGTATCGGGCTATCGAAGACCCCATGGCCCACTCCAGTCTAGTCTCAAAAGGATTAAGTAAACTGTCCATGTCTACACCCATGTACGCGCAAAGCCATCACGCTGGCAAGGTGATGAAGGTTTCTACAGGAAAGGGGTTGAAACAGGAGTTGAGAAAGGAAATAATATTTTTCACACCATGCCCCCACCCTTCACACGCGCACCCACCCCACCAAGAGAAGGAGAAAAAAAAAAGAAAGAGTGACGGCAGAAACGCAACTTTACCTCACCTAATCCATGTCATGCAATTTTTTTTTTAATTTTTGTTCATTAGGAAATTATGTATTTCTACAAAATACTTATCTAGTCTATTAACAAGGCAGGCAAGTGTGTGAGCGTGTTTTCTGTAATTGGATGTCTGTCTTACGTATGTGTCTGCCAACTCTTTGAATGTCACCGAAACGGAGAGAGAGAGAGAGAGAGAGAGAGAGAGAGAGAGAGAGAGAGAGAGAGTATTAATAGAAAGGCAAACAGATGTAGAAGCGTAGTTGTGAAAAAATGTTTAACTGAAAAATAATATTTCATAAAGGGCATATTTTTATTTAATTTTTCTAAAGTATTTAATACTTTCAAAACTTCAATTCCTGAATCTCTCTCTCTCTCTCTCTCTCTCTCTCTCTCTCTCTCTCTCTCTCTCTCTCTCTCTTTCTCATATATATATATATATATATATATGATGAATAAAACCACGAAGGGAAAAGAACACAAAGGGGTGCTCAAGCGCTTTCGTCTAATGACATCCTCAGGAACACTATATATATATATATATATATATATATCAGTTTAAGTAATTTTTGTCATTATTTGGGAGTAAAGTACTTTAGACCGATTAATAGTTTCAATTTTGTGTTACATACTTTCGCTTTATATTTTTCATAATTTTTTTAATTTCATGCTTTTCGCCTACAAATTAAAGGCTTTATGGTCATATTTGATATTATTTGGAGAGTGCAGCAAAAATTAGGAGAAGATAACATCAGCCTAATTGGCTTTGAAATTAAAATCTTATTTAATTTATAAGTGATATTCGCTTTAAAACCATTACGCGTAAAATTTCCATGCAAATTCATGTTATATAGACACTCGAAAGAAACGAAATACAATGAAGAAACACCCGCATATATATATATATAATATATATATATATATATATATATATATATATATATACACACACACACACACACACACACACACAGTATATTGAAAAAAATGAAGAAGGTCAGTTGTAGCCAATTGGGCGACTGGTTTCCTTATTTGACTATATTTTTAGCTCCGCCCACTCTTGACGTCATTGGTTGTCTGTGTTTGTCCTTCAGAATAGAACATTTATCTTCGCAATAAATTTAAATTTTACAGGATTGTTTTTTGAACATTCATCATTGCAGTTATGATCGATCCAATAAAAAGTTATCATACCTTGTCCTTTACCCTTTACACTACCATAAAATAATGGACCACTCGTTCTCAATTCTCAAGCTGCATTATTTATATATATAAAGATTGAGAGAGAGAGAGAGAGAGAGAGAGAGAGAGAGAGAGAGAGAGAGATGTATGTGTGTGTAGCAACTAGGTATGAGGAAAATCGAGTGTGTGTGTGTGATAATTTGTAAATGTACTGGGTAAATTACTTGTAGTTTGTGAGATAACACTTACCGTACTTTGGAACATTAAAAAAAATGTCTATAAAATAATTTAGAAATATTATTAGTGTCAGAAAAATGTACTAATATACCTCATACCTCCTATATTAGTTCTGATTAGCCTTGATTATGTTAGTTTTGGTTGGAATAAGTTACAACAAATTAGGTAGTACAAACCTCACTATTTAGACTTCACTAAAAGTGCTGGGCTGAGGTTAACAATAGTGGACGAATGTTTTGTTTTATTTTAAAAAAATAATTTGCTTATTAAACTTTTAATAAAGCATACAACCACTTGTAAGTGGTTTTTGGTAGGTTAGGTTAAAGTATTACCTTAGAATTTTTGCTTTCCCACGCTAAACGTGGGACTAGTTCGTGTAGCGTATAGTTATTAGCTATTTAGATATTCGGGCAATTAATTCTAATAGCCAAAATCGATATTAGACTCCAAATAAATTGTCTAACAGAGCATACAGCCACGCGTAAGTGTTTTTTTGTAAGTTATGTTAGGTTAGGTTAGATTTATTTGGATCCCAATATAGATTTCAGCTAATATAAATAATCGCCCAAGTATATAAATATCTAATGAAACTATACGCTACACGAATTAGTTCCATGTTTAACTATTATTTATCGATTTATTTACAGTTTCTATTTACCAAAACCACTTATCCATGGCATAAAAGGCTATTTGGAATTTATTGATTATTTTTTTCTTTTTTAAATAAAACAAAATAATTGTTCACTATTATTAATTTTTATCAAAATGCTATTCGATCCCGCAAATGCGTTCGTGCCACTTTTACAAATTCGATACCACTGAGGTCAGGTTAGGAAAGGCTATTTTTTTAATATGTAGAATTAAAACTGTTGGTACCTCGCTTATGCGAAAATGCGCGAGCGAGCGCGCGTGTGGTGTATGTCTGTGAATGTGTGTGTGTGTGTGTGTGTGTGTGTGTGCGCTACACTATAAAACCATACTGTATATAGGTTATAACATTATGATTATATTATGCGTAATATGTAAATGGTTGTGAGAGGAAAATAAAGGTATGTTAAATAATGTTTTATTATATGCAAATGGGAGGGAGGAAGAACGGAATTCGAAGCTATTTTCGGCATACTTTCATTACATAGACGAACCGAGTCTCGAAACAGCCTTAAATTTAAGATACAAATCTAATACTCGCTCCAAATACTTGTTTATTAACGTTAACACGCGTCTTTACAGCGTAGCGTATCACTCATTTTTGGTATAGTTTATAGAGTATGTAAACGAGGTATGATGGACAAGTTTCTTATGCAGACAGAGTGAACGATGCTATCATTAGCGCTGTCTCAGTTCCCAATGATGGAAATGATTCCCCTCTTCGGTTAACTGATTTAGGTCTACTAAACATTGTTATTCGAAGCCGTAGTCGCCTTTCTACTGCAAATGCACTGCACCTGAATCATAAATTCCTATGAATTAAATGAAATAAAAATGAGTTACCCGTCTTACTCGTTCGTGTAAGGGCCAACGTCGTTTTCGAAGCTTCGCAAATTTCTGCATGAAATTAAACCCTTTATCGTGTCATGAAGGGAAGAGGCGTACAATGAAAGAATTTCCGATGCTACTCCGTCCATGATGAAAAAAAAATTGGTACGAGGTTCAAGTAGGCTATATAAGGACTAGATATAATTCATACGAGTAGTTTCAAATATTTGCGTGTCTTTGTTTTTTAGTATAATCGTCTGTTTATGATGTTTTAGCGCGACTTACGCGCAAAACATCGTATAATATACAGGATGTCCATAAATTATCTTTACAAATTCAATTAAAATTGAATTTGTAAAGATAGTTTATGGACACCCTGCGCAATTCGAATTCAAAAGCCGTATGTTGTTACTTACGTTGTAACGGAGGTATTATAGGCATCATCTTGATATTCCTATATCCCATCATACTGTCCAAAGCTAGTGAAGACAGTGAAGTCGTGGGTTCGACTACCAATAATCCGGGAATTAACGCAATGGTCCGTATTCGTCTGGCCTCGTCGCTGCAGCAGCTTCTGTCCCTCCTCGCTCATTATCAACATACTCCGCAAAATCTAAGATTTTATCTGTCCATACCGAGTTGATAGTGTTTCTTGCACTAAACAACAATAAAAAAGAGAAGAAAGTCGTAGATGGACTTTATGTAATGAAACTCGATTAACAAAAATATAATATACATATTTGCTTTTAGGCAAAGAACTCCTCCCATTTATGATACTGATTTAGGGTTCGACTAAACTTGTTGGTATTTAACCTAAAAGCGGTTCGATCCTTCATAATACGAACCACGCGCGCATTATATAAAGGGTGGGTAACAAAATCTTTACTGTTTATTGAGGATTAAGAGAAAAATATTTTGATAAATTAAAAAAAAAAACACGTGATAAACCTTAGCAACAATCAATATTCCTTTTTTGTGCTTCCAATCCAGTTTAACACGATTTTGAAAGGAACGCTGGGGTCGACTAAACAATTCTTCGTCAATCTCGATGCTTCGCAAAACCTTTTTGATTACTCTGACCAACGCTTCTCTTGAATTTCGGTCTCGGACGCTTCGAATAACGGCCGAGTTTGCGGACCATCTTCCGAGTTTAATTTATCAAAAATTGCTACATTGATAGCATCTGTCAAAAGTACAGATAAATCTCCCAAAACCGGTAAAGAATTTTGTTACACCCCTTATTCCTACTAACGTATACGAATCTCTATCATAGTTATACTGTATATATATATATATATATATATATATATATATGTGTGTGTGTGTGTAAGACAAAAAATAAAATGAAACCATTTAAATGTATAAGGTGAGAGGTCATATTTGTATTTGTAAGAATTTTATATTTCATTTTACGAATGAAAATGAAGCAAATCGCTGGAATTCAGGAAAAAATTATACAAAATATTGTGTGTGTGTATATATATATATATATATATATATATATATACAGGATGGCCCTAAAGTTCCTTTACCGAACTTTTGGTAACAACACTCTGAAGCTTTCACTAGGAAAAATACAAAAAACATATTTTACTTTTATATTTATGATCTACCAAACAATGCTCACCCAAATAACAAATGTAATTGCAACAAGAATGGGAATGAATGAAAATGAAATGCACAGGCTAAGTTAAATGTCCAAAATGGTCTCCATTTTGTTGTATACAAGCTTGACAGCGTTTATAAACACAATGACATGTTTTCTTGCAAAGTTCTTGATTAATTATTTGCCAAAGCCTGGAATTCATCTTTTATTCTGTCTTTGAGATGCTCTAAACTTCTAGGTTTGGAATGGAACACTTTATCTTTCAAGACACCCCCATATCCTCTTCTTCCAATCCATCTATCAAATGTCTCGTTCAAGAATTGTCTGACGTTTCGTCCATAATGAGGCGGAGCTTCATCTTGCATCCAAATTATGGACTAAAAATTTTGTAAACCCCGTAACTGTGGCACAATAATGTCACGTAACACTTCTAGGTAATTGTTGCTTTAGGCGCGGCTTCCAGTTCCTGAGGTTGAGGCTCTTCATTATTCTTTGTAAGGTAGAACGAGGAATTGTAAGTTCCGAAGATGCCCTTCTTTGAGATTTCCTCGGGCTGTTTTCAAACGCCTGTCGTACGTGTTCAGTGTTTGTAACACTTCTACCAGTTCTCGGTCGTCCTGATCTTGCAGCATCAGCAACTGATCCTGATGAATGAAATTCTGCAGCCAAGGAATGCATAGTTTGCCGAGATGGCGGGACTGAAGCTGGAAAAGCACAGCGGAAACGATTTTGAACTATGGCCGATTTTTTCCCTGTACCCAACAATTCTTCAATTAAGAACATTTTTTCATCTAATGTCAGCCTTCTGTCACCTCCTCCCATTATCAATATCATAACCCTGAAAATAGAAAAACATTAATATAGTATATATAGGAGGAGCGACAAACTTGATCTTGGTGAAATAAGGAATTATCGCACGGAACATTTGAAAGGTTGAAAGGTATATATAGTAAAGAAATATAAAACAATACACACACACAACCTAAAATTCAATAATCTCGGTAAAGGAACTTTTGGATCACCCTGTATATATATATATATATATATATATATATATATATATATATATATATATATATATATATAAATTCACACGAAAGTAACACGTGAAAAATATTTATGATGAATAAAACCACGAAGGAAAGGAAACACAAAATGGTGCTCAAGCGCTTTCGTCTAATGACATCCTCAGGAACACTGAAGTACATAAAAAGGTTAAGCCTATATATAGGTTACAGAAAGAAAAAAAGAAAAAATAATAAATAACATACATACACACACACATATATATATATATATATATATATATATATACATACATATCTATATATACAAATACATACATACATACATACATACATATATATACAATAAACAGAGAAGTAAAAATTAAAAATTAAAAATTAAAACCTTAAAGGATTACCAGTGAGGCGTACAGATTTGTAAGGAAAAATATCGATTTTTAGCACAAGATCAAATGGATATATATATTATGTATGTATGTATGTATGTATTTGTATATATAGATATGTATGTATATATATATATATATATATGTGTGTGTGTGTGTATGTATGTTATTTATTATTTTTTCTTTTTTTCTTTCTGTAACCTATATATAGGCTTAACCTTTTTATGTACTTCAGTGTTCCTGACGATGTCATTAGACGAAAGCGCTTGAGCACCATTTTGTGTTTCCTTTCCTTCGTGGTTTTATTCATCATATATATATATATATATATATATATATATATATATATATATATATATATATATATATATATATATATAAATTATTTCACGAAAGTAACACGTGAAAAATATTTACCCTATGATGAATAAAACCACGAAGGAAAGGAAACACAGAGTGGTGCTCAAGCGCTTTCGTCTTCCTGAGGATGTCATTAGACGAAAGCGCTTGAGCACCACTCTGTGTTTCCTTCGTGGTTTTATTCATCATATATAATATATATATATATATTTAGGGTAGGTTGATTTTGGAACTGTGATCTTGGACTAGTCTAGATAGAAAGGTATTAATGTATAGAAAACGTTGCACCAACTCATATTTGTGAAAATGATTGTATTTTTTGAGGATTGTTAATTATTTTTAAGTTGTAAAATTGCCGAATTTTACGCGTAAAATCGCGCGCGCGGCATTCGCGCAATGTAAACAAACAAAATATCGGACCCTATTTCATCAAAATAATCAATTAAAATTCGGCTTTTTTAACAAAACGATGCTTGAAACTTATTGTAAATGCATTATAGATGTTTATTAGTGTATTATTTTGTATTTTTTAATGATATTTACCTATAAAATGTGTATTAAACTAAGTTATTTTATGATGCGTTCATTTAATTGTGTTTATTTTCAGATATTTCATAAAAATGGGTAAAAAACGGAAGTCTGCAGTGTTAACTCGAAGTGAGAGTGCCAAAAAATTCAGTGGCCAGCCTTCCCCTTTGGATAAACAGAGCCTCCTACCCTCCGCCAAGTTATTCAGTACAGTTATTTCCTCCAAAAGAACCACCCGGACTTGAAAGACTATGATATTGCTAAAATGATAGCAAAGGATGTGATTGAGATCTGGCAGGCAGTGAACCCGCGGCTGCCCCTGTATGAGGAATATTATGTAGTGAAATTGGTGGATAAAGTGTGCTTCAAGAAAGCAAAAGAGATAAACAGGAAATCTCTTTCTACAGTCCAGGAGCAGAATCTGGAGGAAAAGCTGGATAAACTTTTTGACATTTCTGCTTGCACCTGTAAGCTACCTGTTCGTCCCTGTGATGACAATGCTGTGAAGTGCAAGAAAGAAAATTGTCAAACACAGCACATAATCTGCACTTGTCCTCCCAGTAAGAAGGTAATGCTATTATTTTTTTAACTTTTAACTGGCCTAACTTAGTGCGATTAGGTGCCTTTTAAATGGAAGGAAATTCAATGCTTGTAATTGAAAAATATCCGCATTTTCCTCCTGTAATCTTCTTTCCCCCCCCCTTGGTAATAGAAATTAATAATCAATTTTTTTTCAGGATTTTATCTCTTATTTTAGATCCGCTATTTAATATACTTTAATATTTCAGGTTCCAGTAGAGGAGAGGAAATACTTGAGAGATCAGAGGGCCAAAATAGGACCCAAGGGCTCTTTCCAGCTGGGATCTGTGGATAAAGCTGCTGTGAAGAGAGACCAGAGGGCTGTAGCTGAAGCAGAAAGATTACAGAGCCAGATTCAACAGCAGCAGGAAGTGGATTTGGCCACTTTTGCCTCCACACCTTCACAAGATATTTCTTTTGAATCCAGCTCAGGAGAATCAGGAGAGGTAATATATTTTTTTTCTTATATCTTATCCCATTTTACCCAAATTTATCCCTACTTTTTGTCCCTATTTCCCCCCTTTTTTCCCCCATTTTCGCTTTAGTAATTTATTCTTTTTTTCGCCCATTTTCGCCGACTTTTTACCTGAATTTTTACCCATTCCCCCCCCCCCCTATTTTCCCACTTTTCCCCCCCATTTTCGTTTAAGTAATTTATCCTTATTTCCGCTCATTTTCGTCGATTTTTACCCATATTTTTCCCTACTTTTTCCCCTATTTTCCCCCATTTTCGCTTTAGTAATTTATTTTTTATTTTCATTTCAGCCATCTGGTGGTGAAGCTGAAGAGTTCAAGCCAAGGAGGCACCCAAGTGTAGGTTACAGCTTTTTGAAAACCCCCAGATATGCCATGGAACTGATCAGGGGTGATCTTTCTTCCAATCTTGGGGCAAGTCTTGCTAATGCCTTCCTCCTGGACTTACAAGCTATGGACCTGCTTAAGCCTGGCCTTGATGTGAAACAGATAATAGTTGATAAATCGAAAATGGACAGGGAAAAAGCTAGAATGAAAGTGAAAAGTGATGGAAAGCACAGAGGGTCTGGAAAAGTTAGTCTGTATTGGGGTTGATGGGAAAGTTGACAAGGACACTTTGCTGTACAGAGAAGTTAAGGATGAAAATGGGGAGACTAAGCTGAAGAAAGGAAAAGGGACAAGAGCACCATTTGACTTTCACAAAGGAGCCGGGAACTGAAAGTGGAACATATCTTACTCACAGAGTCATCCCAATTAAAGGTGCGACTGGAGTTCTTCTTGGTGAAGAAGTTGCTAGTGTCTTGGAGGAGTTTAACAGTGTTCATACCCTGAAAGCTGTCCTCCTTGACAACACAAATACAAACACTGGTTGGGAGGGAGGCCTTGTAACAGCTCTGGAAAATAAAATTGAACGGAAATTGCACACCATTGGCTGTTCACTCCATCAGAATGAGCTTCCTTTCAGAGCTGTTTTCAAGCATCTTGATGGCAGTACCAAAAGTCCCACTGCTTTCACTGGTGCTGGGAAAACTCTGTGAAATTGACTACCAAGATCTGCCACAAGTGGAATTCACCAAACTCAGTGGCCCCCTGGATGACATGGAATTTGCTGAGGAGACACTGAATGATCTCAGTAGCGACCAGAGGCTTCTTTTGGAGTATGTGCTTGGAATTTCCAGGGGCAAAGCAAAGTCAACCCAAGATTTGCTGCCTGGAAAATTGGACCATTAAACCACGCAAGATGGTTGACTTTGGCAATTAGATTGATGTGTCTGTGGACCAGAGGTGCTTACCCTCCAGAACTACAGGATAAGCTTTACCAGGCCATCAAGTTCATTGTGGAAGTGTATGCAGTCAGTTGGTTTGAGATCAAAAGGGACAGCAAGTTCCACAATCAGCAGCTGTACATCTTCAACATGATCCAGAGGATCAAGCAGCAGTCTGAAGAAATCCAGGGTGTTGCTTTCAAGAACCTGAAGTACAATGCTTTTGCCTTGCTGCCCGAGAATGTGCTGTACTCCATGATGAAGTCTGATGACTTGGAAGTGAGAGAAGCTGCTCTCAAGAAAATTCTGTCCATCAGGTAAGCATTTATTAATTTAAAAAAATGTGAAAAAAAAATTTGATTATGGGGATTTATTTAATAAAAAAAAGGCCCGAGTTCTATAAATCCCCATAATCGAATTTTTTTTCACATTTTCTGAAAAATTTCAATTATGGGGATTTATAGAACTCGGGTTTTTTTTTTTAATTTAAGTTTAATTTAAATCAGCAATTCTGAGACTAATAGGGATTAAATCTTAAACTGGAATAAAAAATAAATTAATTATTATTCTTTCAGAAGTGGGAAGCCAGCCAAGAAGAGGCTGAAGAAGATCACAGCCATCAACATTGAAGCTACCCACTGGTCAGAACTAATCAACCTTTCTCAAAGTGGCATCTGTGAACCTGCTCTCACAGAAGACTTTTCTGACCAGGAGCTTCAAGAAGCATTGCTGAATGGCACCAAGCTGGAGCTGCCTGATCTGCCTTCACATTCTCAGTGTTGAAAGGGCCGTGAAGCTGACATCTGAAGCTTCCCATACTGTTTATGGACTCGAATCAAGGCACAAACACATTCTGGCCAAAGCCCTAAGCCGCCAGATGAGGCCTTCCTTTGCTTCTAAGGGCTCTTACAGTGAAAATTATGATGATCTTGGGATCTAAATGTGTCTATTTGACTCTGTACATGTTTTTTTTTACTTTTTTTCGATAAAATTGTAACTTTTTTCAGGATTTTTTATGAAAATAGCATATTTTTTTCGGCCGAAAATTGCGAAAATGCGGTATTTTTTGGTACGATTTTTTGACGATTTTTGAAACGGTTTCCTCAAAAAACGGTTAAAGCTAGGGATCTGAAATGTTTTGTCAGTTATTATCATATTAAGCCCTGACTATCTCGACTCCAAAGTCGATATCTAAAAAAATGCGGAAAATCAACCTACCTTAATATATATATATATATATATATATATATATATATATATATATATATATATATAATGAAAGTTACGTTTAGCTGTCTTAGGTTAGGTTAGGTTAATTTAATTTTTAACTTTAGGATTAAATGTACGTACCGTATTATTTGTCTAATTTCTCGTTATTAACTGTCAGTTGTTTTTATTCTATTTACGAGGCCTTTTCCTCACGAGTGTAACTCGCTTCCATATTAGCCATTGCGTTATTCCACCCGCAACAAAAAATAAGGTCCCGAAACAAGACGTCAATGTGAACATTTGTTTTAGTTCTAATTTATTACTTTCGTAAATTTAATTTAAAATAAAGTTTCGGAGCGAGTGTAGTTTTCGTCCCCCTCACGCAAAAGGGGAAACAAACTACACTAGGTCAAAGTTGGGGAACGTAAACTACACTAGGATCTTTAGGAGACATTTTTTAAACGAATCCATCAAATAAAACGTTAAAACTAACGAAAATATTACGACTTAACCTAACCAATCGTCGATAAATTGACGATTGGTTAGGTTAAGTCGTAATATTTTCGTTAGTTTTAACGTTTTATTTGATTAGGTATACGCGGACAAAGTTGGGGAACGCAAACTACACTAGGATAATGTAGGGGAACGTAAATTACACTAGGCACCACAGTGGGACGTAAACTACACTTGCCCCAAATTTTCCTATGAGACCGGACTTACGGGTAGGGTTGCCAGATTTGTCAAATGCCCATGAGGGACAAAAAATTTTCTGAGGTTTTTTTTTTAAGACCAATTTTTTTTTCAAATTGAAACTAGATTTCTTCAACGGTTACAACGAACAAAATTAGAAAAATTTTATTACAATAATATTTAACAATTAAACATCGTGAATAAATTGAAATTATTATAATTAATTAATATTGAAATTCTAAATCAGTTCATCCCTAAAAAATTTGCTTAAAAAATATTTTTTGCGGGACATTTTGAACGTGGGATTTTGACGCGGGATTTTGACGCGGGATTTTTGGATCAAATGCGGGACTGTCCCGTAAAATACGGGACGTCTGGCAACTCTACTTACGGGACACCCTCTATAATGCGCTATACATAATTCATTTCCCATATTTAACCATAAGTTCGTTTGTGTATTGTAAATTAATATTTTTTACTCATGATATTTATATATTAATTAATAATTTAATAATAATTAATAATAATGATAATTACCCGTGAAGTGATATATATTATAATTAATCTAAGAGCCCAGTAAAGCTTAAAATTTAAGGGTTAAATTAAATAAATATTACTAATTCAATTAGCAATTGTACTCTGTAATGAGATCCCTGTAATGTTCTCTCTTAAAATTATTGTAATAATAATGAACAAATCTGGGATCACCTGAAGATTAGGGCCCCCAGCCTTCTTTAGTTAGCCTTATAAGGCTAACTAACGAAAATATCACGACCTAACCTAACCAATCGTTAGGTCAACTGTACGCTAGGGTGGATCGATTTTACATTTTTTTCGATTTCCATATTCTAATAGAGACAAACACTTGCGCATGCATTGCATGAGAAAATAGCCTCTGCAAAATCTTAGCTTAATAGGTAATCATCTTCTGCCCCCGGCAGAGCGATGAAAATCATATTTTAGTAGTCAAAAACGTATTTTTCTTATAATTTTTAAAATATTTCAATATGCGTGTGTGTTATTTCATGCCTAAGCAACGATATAAATGCTATGGGAAATATATAAATGCATTATTTAAGACAAAGAGCCGATCTGAAAATATGTATATTTATACATATTTTCAGATCGGCTCTTTGTCTTAAATAATGCATTTATATATTTCCCATAGCATTTATATCGTTGCTTAGGCATGAAATAACACACACGCAAAATTTTATGACTCTAGGCTAGGGTTTAAAAATACGTTTTTGACTACTAAAATATGATTTTCATCGCTCTGCCGGGGGCAGAAGATGATTACCTATTAAGCTAAGATTTTGCAGAGGCTATTTTCTCATGCATGCGCAAGTTTTTGTCTCTATTAGAATATGGAAATCGAAAAAAATGTAAAATCGATCCACCCTACTGTACGCCCTTGACGATTGGTTAGGTTAGGTTAGGTCGTGATATTTTCGTTAGTTAGCCTTATAAAGCTAACTAAAGAAGGCTGGGGCCTGATCTTCAGGTGATCCCAAATCTGTAATAACTTAATATTTATTTTTATCAATAAATAAATGAAGAATTTTCATTTAAGTACCTTATTTAGATTAGGTCAAATGTCTAAATCCACAAGTGAAACTCTGAAAATGTTGCGGTTAGGTAAATTAGCCAAACGTGTGTGTGTGTGTGTGTGTGTGTGTGTGTTTAAAGGTTATCTTATATTTAGTTAATTCGCGCCGTAAATTGATAGAAAGGTATGGAATGAAGATGGTTTCTTACAAAAATGATATCTTCTCATCTTCAAATTAAGGTTTTATTGGTATGAATTAAAATTTGAATTGTTCCGCGATATTAAAGATAAAAATCAAATGGTGGAGGCAAGTTTTACTCTGTCTATTTGCGCTAAGTAGGAATTTGGTGGATTTTGGGGATGTGACGTGATTCGCCATTAAGCGACGAGCGGTACAATATTCATCGGCAGAGTCATTATTAATACTGTATTTTTCTGTTTTATGAATGATTCATTCGAGTCTCATATCCGCGCAATCTCTTATCTTCTTCAAATGTAGACAGGGGGCTAATAGTTCTTTAGATCGAATGAGAGTGGATTATGGCTAACGAGAGAGAGAGAGAGAGAGAGAGAGAGAGAGAGAGAGAGAGAGAGAGAGTACAGTACTAGAATATTAGCAATGTTCTTTGAAGTTAATTTTATGGAAGTGTTGACAAAATTGAATGCAAAGATAATTCTAAAAAAAAATTATAAGATATAATTAAAATAAAATTACTAAAAGAATAAAACTGAAGATGCAAAAATAAACGTGGTTGAGACATTTCAACATTAACAATCGCTTATGCACCTTTTCACGCATCCGATTTGCGAATTTCTAAAATAAAATGAGAACGCAAAAAAAAAACATCTCAGGAAATACCAACCTTTCTTCTAAAAAAAAAAGGTAAAAGTTGAGGTAAAGCGAATTTATTTAATTATTACGAGATAAAGTGAAAGTAAAGTTTACCATTTACGAATGTTAAGTGGCTATTCTCAATTAGGAGAAATTGATGTTAAGTATTAAGCGTTAAGCTGTTAAGTGGGTATTCTCAATTACGAGAAATTAAATTAACGAAATAAAAATAAAATAAGAAATAAAATTGTTAGAAGCGCAAACTTTCCCTCTACACTAAGGTCTTCATCGAGGGCGCGTCATGAAGACGAGCCAATACCCAACTTGTCGATGTGATATAACATCAACACTAAAAAAATAACCTAACCTAATCTAATATAACCCAACTTAATCTAACCCCCAATAACTTGTTGATTTTATGTAATGTCTCTCAGATGTTGTTAGTTCGATGAAAACCTTATTTTAGAATAAAGTCGAGGGCTTGTGCTTCTAATAACTTTATTTCTTATTATGGGTTTATTCCTTTCATTTATAGATGTAAAGATAAAAGGTTCACTATATTACGATGAGTTGAAAAAGTCCCGAAATGAAACTCGTGTCTGTTAACATCATTTTTCAGTAAGAAACGTTATAGTAAGCGTATGTAAACCCTTCACTGAATTCACGAATAAGAGAACTTCGTGTAAAGAACTTGACGTAAAGAATTCACGAATAAGAGAACTTCGTGTAAAGAATTCACGAATAAGAGAACTTCGTGTAAAGAACTCACGAATAAGAGAACTTCGTGTAAAGAATTCGCGAATAAGAACTTCGTGTAAAGAACTCACGAATAAGAGAACGTCATATATCCTCGTATGACATTCGAACTGTGAAGACCTTTCATATAAAGGCGAAACCCAAAAAAACATTTATAGATATACGGGCATCCGGTAATTATATTTAAATACTAAACTTCAAATTACGCCATTTTATATACGAGTATATTCAGTGACGCTCATAACTATTCGAACAGAGAATATTTCTGTTACATTCGTCCTTATCTTTTGTACCACGCGTAGGATAGTTGTGAAAAGTTTACTTTTCGCTTGGAAAAGTTTAACAAATAAAAAAAATTAGTTCAGTTCCAATATACGATGTAAAACATCAAAGAATTTGAGGAAAATAAAAAAGTTAAAATGCAGAAATTTTCGTACATTTACTTATAAAACTATTTAATACTTTGTGTGTCCACATTTTGCTCGAATGGCCTCAATGACTCATTTTGGTATTTTTCGACAAGGTTTTGGTATATCTTGGTAGAAATTTTAGCCCCTTCTCTAAAGAAAATTTGTTCAGATTCGAAGGGTTTCTCTTGCGGATGCCAGTTTTCAAATCAAACCATAAATTTTGGAGTAAACTGAGATCTGGGTTTTGACTGGGCCACTCGAGAAGCTTGAAATTCTTTTGTCGAAGTCATTTCATGGTGTTCTTACTCTTATGTTTTGGATCATTATCTTGCTGCAGTACTCAATTATGACCCCTTCGCAACTCCCGAACTGAAGGCAATACACTTTTTTTTAAATTTCCTGATGTTTCTTCGAACTCAAGATTACATTGATAATAACAAGCTTTCTTGGACCAGAAGCAGTAACACATTCCTAAAGAAACAAACAATCAACACCATGTTTAGCCGTAGGAAGGATTGCCCCCCCCCCCCCCCCGATTTGATTTTCGCTAAATATACCATTGCTCGTTGTTCCCGAATAATTCAATTTTGGTCTCGCCTGTCCAGAAACTTTCTTCCGGAATGCAAATCCATCATTTTGATGGTCTTTGGCGTACTTTAAACGAGCTTCTTTGCGCACTTTTCACAACAGAGGTTTTCTTCGTGAAACTCTTCCATGCAGACCATTCTTTCTCAATGTATGGCGGTACAGTAGAGGGACAGACATCGATCTTAGACAGTCTTAATATTTGGCAAATATGATCCGCACTCGCTCGCAGACTCGCAACAGCCATTCTTTAAATCCATCTATCTGTAAGTTATGAAATTTTGCAAGTTTGTCTACACCTTGGTAGAGTTTTGAGTGTTCCAAAGCCTTTCCATTTCTTTATAATTGCAGCAACCATCGGAAATGGAATTCGAAGTTGTTCTATCTTCCTATAATAATTCTTCCCAGACTCGTGTGCAGCAATAACAGATCGCTTAATATCTGTAGACAGCTCTTCACCACGACGTCCCGTTGCTTACTAATGACTTGTACACTCAGTACAGTCATCCGTCTTCCATGAAGATTCACAGAGAAAATTCTAGAATTCCGAATTGGCAACAGTCTCTAATCAATAAACATCCAAGAACTGATAAAAATTTTAACTTTTTTATTTTTCTGAAATTCTTAGATCTTTACATTGTATATTGGAGTTGAACTAATTTTTCTATTTGTTAAAATTTTCCAAACGAATGGTAAACTTTTCATAACTAGGTTCTTTTGCATTATCCTCCCAACACTAATTTTTTTTATATAATGTTGGTTTGGTTTTGGTTATGGTACTTTATTTTCCTTCCATTATAAAAAAATTAGTGTTGGGATTAGGTTAGGTTAGGTTAGGTTAAAACAGCCCGCCGCAAGTGTTTTGCTAACGTATTTTATTTTCCTTCCATATATATAAAAAAAAATTAGTGTTGGGAGGATAATGCAAAAGTACCCATAACTATCCTATGCATGGTACAAAAAGATAAGTACAAATATAATTGAAATATTTCTCTGTATGAATACTTATGAGCGCCACTGTACAAGTATATATTTTCTGAAAATGTAACTAATTTTTTTGAAAAGTAAGCCAAATTCGTCATTTATAATTATATATACAGTATATATATATATATATATATATATATATATATATATATATATACACACAGTGTGTCCGTAAAGTCATGGTGGGATTTTAAATAGCTATATTATTGCAACGAAACATGATAATGAGATTAAAAAGGCAAATTGAAGAACAACTCTAAAAGAATAACTTTATTTAACGTAGTTCGATATGGGCTCCTCTGGTAGCCCTGCAAACATCTAGGCGGTGATTCAATTCCAGCCACACCACACGCCCAAGAACATCAGGAGTGACGGATGCGATAGCTTCCGTGATTCGCTCGTGCAAGTGATGAATATCCCTAATGGGTACACTGTACACGCTTTGCTTGACGTAACCCCACAAATAAAAGTCCAAAGGTGTCAGGTCCGGAGAGCGTGGAGGCCATGGCTTCCATCCTCCTCTTCCTATCCATCTCTGTGGAAATTTTTCATTAAGGAATTCTCGAACAACGTTGGCATAGTGCGGAGGAGCACCATCTTGCTGAAAGATGACATTATTGTCAATAAATTGGGGTACTGCAAAATGTTCCAACATAGCGAGGTAGTTGTGTGACGTCACAGTGGGTTCCGCGAAGAAAAATGGGCCAATCACTCGATCTCGTGCTAGAGCACACCACACATTAACTTTCGGGCTATTACGCTCATGTTCAACATAGGCATGTGGACAGCCTAGACTAACTACGAGATAAAGGTTAAGCTTAGCCTAGACTAACTACAAGATACAACTTTGAGAGTTGTTCTTAAATTTGGCATTGTTTCATCTCATTATCATGTTTCGTTGCAATAATATAGCTATTTAAAATCCCACCATGACTTTACGGACACACATCACCGCCTAGATGTCTGCAGGGCTACCAGAGGAGCCCATATCGAACTACGTTAAATAAAGTTATTCTTTTAGAGTTGTTCTTCAATTTGCCTTTTTTTCATCTCATTATCATGTTTCGTTGCAATAATATAGCTATTTAAAATCCCACCATGACTTTACGGACACACTGTATATATCAGTGGCGACTCCCGCACTCGGGCTTCTCGGGCTGAGCCCGAGAGGCAAGGGGCAAGGAGAAGCATAAGAGATAAAATTGTGTATTTATAGATTTAAGTTTTAAAACAAGTTTTAAATACAAATTGTAAAAATGTTTTTTGGCTGGTAGTATGTTACTATTTTTCTGTCTAGTCTTCGTCACGCAAGCAAATTTTGAGCGCATTTAGATACCCTTACTACCTATAAAAAACTATATTGACACTTAAGTTTTCGTGTAATCTTTCAAGATCCTTTACTCGGGCGGGCGTAAGACATTACGCCCGAGAAAGTATAAGTAATATCGTATATTTAAAGTTCTTTTAATGAATAATTATTTGCTTGCATACGGTTACATAATAGTCCTTCTTCTAATTCTCATTAAATAAAATATGTTTTTCCTCCTATTAATTTTTTTTATAAAGAAAATAAAACATTTTAACTCGGGCTCATATCCTTCGGCCTTGTAGAGGCACAATTTTTAATTCTGGCGATACATGGTAACGTTTACATTTCGATAAGCATGCCTTCAGGCTTCAACTGCCTTGGGCGGCGGTGCAGTTTAATTTTTGTCGCAGTGTGAGTTTGTTCGCTTTTCTTAAATAATCTGATTTATGTTTAATATTATAAGTATTCTGAGAAGTATAGCCCACCCATGGAGGACATAGTGTTATTATTAAAAGAAAACCACAAAGCTGATTAAGCTCCTTCTTACCATACCTGTAACTTCTGTTTCAAATGAAAGAAGTTTCTCTGTTCTTGATCGAATTAGATCATATTTAAGAAACACAATGGCTCAAGAACGGCTCTCGTCCCTGGCTAGGATTTCAATTGAAAAATAAATACTTATTGATTTAGAAAGCAAAAAGGAATTACATGACCGAATATTAAAGGAATTTGCTTTGAAACCAAGACGCTTGGACTTTACGTTCAAGTAAATAAAAGTCAAATAATTTTTTTTACCGAGGTATGTATTTATTTATTTTATTGATAATCTTAAGTTATTGTCATGCTTTTAAATGTCGGCTCATATGTAGACTTGAAAATTTAAAAAGAGCCCGAGTAGTCTTGAAGAGCTGGAGTCGCCACTGAATTATATATATATTATATACACAAACTCAGAATGGTTCCCTGAGAACAATATATGTTAAACACAGACCGTGCATGGCACAAGGAACTCTTCTGGGAAAATTAAATCCACTATAGTCCGAATAAGTAATGATAAATGACAAATGAAAAAAACTATGGTATTTGTCATTTATCATTACTTATTCGGACTATAGTGGATTTAATTTCCCAGAAGAGTTCCTTGTGCATGCACGGTCTGTGTTTAACATATATATATATATATATATATATGATGAATAAAACCACGAAGGGAAAAGAAACACAGTTTCTGTGCTTCTTTTCCCTTCGTGGTTTTATTCATCATAAATATTTTTCACGTGTTACTTTCGTGAAATAATTTTCATATATATATATATATATTATATATATATAATATATATATATTATATATATATATGTTACAGTCAAAGTATGTAATCAGCCATTTCGCGAAATAGCTGAAACCTTTAGTCATTTCGCTAAATAGCTGTTTCACTTCGTCATTTCGCGAAATGACTAAAATCTTCAGCCATTACGCGAAATGGTTGAAATTCCTTTGGTCATTTCGTGAAATGGCTAAAATGACTTTTGTCATGAATTCATAGAAATAACAAACATCACAATAAAATGGAAATCTTTATTTAACTAACTAAATCTGCTAAAACATACATACATCCACAGGGCTGTTCAAATAAGTGAGAAACACTTCAAATACACATTTGAACACATTTGAACATTTGAGCACATTTGAATTTGAATTTTTAATATAGAGGTTTTCAAATACTAACCGGGCCTTCAATGTTATTCCGATGTCCGGCATTGAAGGCCCGGTTAGGTCAACTGTATGCCCTTGACAATTGGTTAGGTAAGTCGTGTTATTTTCGTTAAAACTAACGAAATAACACACCTTAACCTAACGAATTGTCAAGGGCATACAGCTGACCTAACCGGGCATACAGTTGACCTAACCAGGCAAATGATCTTGTACGAAATGACCAAGGTGGAATTTCAGCCATTTCGCGTAATGGCTGAAGATTTTAGTCGTTTCGCGAAATGACCGAATGAAACGGCCATTTCGCGAAATGACTAAAAGCTTCAGCCATTACGCGAAATGCTGGTTACACACTTTGACTGTAACATATATATATGATAATGAAAACTGTTATATATATATATATATATAACATTTTTCATTATCATATTTACATCTGAAAATCCTATAAGGGGACGATACGGGTTACCTTATTGGGACCTCTTTATCTAAATAAAAATAGTCATGAAATAAACATTTTCCTCTCTCCAATATATTATATATATATATATATATATATATATATATATATATATATATACTGTAATAAGCCTGGAGAGCAACAAACAAATAAACGAACGAATGTACACCCTTAATGGCATCAACAATTGGAAGTGAGTGAATAAATTTGAACTACTTTTCAGGTTCTTCACATCCTAAATGACGAAATCCGCGCTCAGTGTTAACCAGCGAAAGGTAAGACATTTCGCGTTACTCGTACACCTGTTATTATTTCACCTTAATTAATAGGGGCAGTGCGTGTCAGGAGCATTTCAATGAGATTTCATCATTTATATATATTTTGGTGAAGGTGGCAATAAGCCCTTTGGGGCCTATAATTAGCGGATACTTATATTATATTTATTGGCACTTTGGCTCACCTTAAAGGTGTCAGTTTCGAATAAACAACTCACTTATACACCTTGTTTATAAAAAAATTTCTCTCTCTCTCTCTCTCTCTCTCTCTCTCTTCTCTCTCTCTCTCTCTCTCTCTCCACAAAAAAACAAAAAGTTATTTTATTCTAACTTTTAAGGCTGCCTCTGTACATTTAATTTTCCTGTAACGCTTTCAACATTGCTTACACTGTTTATATCATTGAGTTAATTATTGTTTACATTCACTACTTTTGTTCACGAGTTCAGTTTTTAATTTTTTCTTTTTGGTACTTCGACATCAAACTTTTTATAACATTAAAAATGAAGTGAAATTTAAATAATGTTTATCCGTAAGAATTATTATTATTATTATTATTATTATTATATTATTATTATTATTATTATTGTGTTTGTGGAAATTAATCAGTATTTTTTTGTATTTCTTTAGCAATGAAAATACTATATTTGTATACATTTGCATACATCAACATCAAATTTATAAATAAAATATCAACATATATATATATATATATATATATATATATATATATATAAACCCATAGACCTCACTCTTCATAAAACGCATCTTCAATAAACCAGACATTAAACCATTTGCGGTTCTATAGTATTTCATATGTTTTTGCCACTTGAGTATACAGTGTAATACAATATGTTCTATTTTGTCGTGTAGACATGTTTATTTTAATGTACGTCATTACATTTTTGTTATTTCTTGATTACATCTTGAATATAGGCTATGGAGAAAAATGATCTCACTTTCACACACACACGCACACACACACACACACACGCACACACCACACACACACACTTGCCCGCAAAATAGTGCGGTTACTGGAGAGTTGTATATATATATAGGGTGAACCAAATGTAGGTGGACAGTAAATGATAACGTTTATTTTGAGAATACATATTTAATTTTTTTGTATACTATAATACAAAATAAAATTTAAATAAATTTAGTTATAATATTTAATATAATTAACACAAACACCATAGTTATAATGAACACCATAGTTATAATATAATATAACACAAACCGTATTCAACCTACTGTCCACCTACTTTTGGTTCACCGTATATATATACGAGTATGTACAAGGTGTACTTCTGAATACACGAAAGGCCTTGGAATTATATATATATATATATATATATATATATATATATATATATATATATATATATATATAGAGAGAGAGAGAGAGAGAGAGAGAGAGAGAGAGAGAGAGAGAGACCGGTAACCTCGGTTTTGCTTCTCCCGAAATGTTCTTTCTGACGAGGCTCAATTTTGCTAGCCCGCCTTAGACCTACAGCTTAACGTGGAATCCGAACTATATTACAAAGTTCTCGCGCGGACTCAATCTCACGGTCTCCCAATCAGTAGTTCTTAACCACTAGGCTACCCAGGATAACCATTTATCTACCAACCAATTTTTTTTTTATGGAAGGATGAACAGCTGGGTTTGCTGCGCGCCGCCTGCAGTCACCGGGAATTGAACTCGGAGTCGTTGAATTCCCAAGGCGCGTATATGTACAGTGTATATATATATATATATATATAACAAAATTTTCGCAACTTGAAAAAACCTAATTGATGCATGATTCTTCAGTCACATATACATTTTACGCGTTTTTAAGTATATAGAAAAATAAAATGAGAGATTTTAGTGAATAGCTCCTCTTTAATACAAATTACAACGTTCTCAACTAATTATGAATATTTGGGCCTAATTTATGTACTCAAGGTGTCAATAGTGAAGCAGCTTTTATCGACTGTAACAGCCTTTTACGTCGTTTCATTCTTCGCTTGTTCTCCCTTTAAAAACGGATGTTCGTGCTTTAATTCTATAATATTTTCTCTTTGGTGTAATTATATACTTTGTGTTTATGTATATCAGTTTATATAATTTAGAAGTTGGGAGAATATTTGCATATTATTTATGTTTATAACCCATGGTTCGTTGGTTCATATATATATATATATATATATATATATATATTGTTATTCACCATAAGGTTCTTTATATGCAATTCATGACCAGTTAATTGAAATAATGTTTCTATACTCTTGACCTGTTTAAACGTGCATTAAGTAAGCATATATTTTAATAAATATTATGTATATTGTGAATTTTTTGTACAAATGAGTGTGGGTTATCATATTCATTTTTAGAAATAGAATGTAAACCTTTTTTGTATTTCTTCTCTTTACTCAAGAAATATGATGTGCGATGGCAAAACGGTATCATGTTAGTTTGGACATTGCCTAGAGTTGTCGATAGATAAGGCAACATCCTTAAAACCTGCCCAATGGGGCACTTATTTTGAACAATAATAATCTCGTCAAGTAAAAATTCTTGACGTCAGTATTGTTATGATAATGGGAAAAAACTTGTCCACACAGGCATCAGCAAACAAAATTTTCTTTGCCCACGGGGCACGTATACGTTTAATATATATATATATATATATATATATATATATATATATATATATATATATATATATATATATATATGTGAAATTTACATGAATTTGGTCAAACTGGAATAAAGTTGAGTTTAACTTAGTTTTGTTCGGTTTAGTTACAATTCGACTTAATTCCACTGAGTTTGACTTAATTCGTCTTCATAAATTTTAAATTTAATACAACTTATATACCTACAGTAATCTAAGCAGTCATATAATTAATGGTTGAGAAAGGAGGCTGACCTGGAAATTACACTGCTTTTGACTACCTTCGCTCGGCAAATGAAACTAACGTTTATACTCTAGAAATCTAACCTAAACTAACCAATCGTTCACCTATCAGCTGGAAAAGTAGCCTAACCAGTCACTAAATGGTAGTTCGATCAAATTATAGTGTTACTGGGCTTAATTGCAGCGCGTTTGATTTACTTCCAGTTTGCGCAATTCGACTTTCTTCCATTATATCGAAGGAAGACCAAATTCAAGCACGCTTCCTGCTTAAACTTATGCGGAAATACACTCCTATATTGAAGGAGTTACACTGTAAATGATGTGACGCTTTTACAACGTCTCACTTCCGTCAGAATAAAAAGGTTTGCGTCTGAATTTCAACTCGATCGATTTTAGAATCTGAAGAGCTCGTCTAACGTCATAATTGTAACGTTCCTGACGTTTGGATTTTAGTTTTAATGAATGCAATTGTATGGAGAAGAGAGAGAGAGAGAGAGAGAGAGAGAGAGAGAGAGAGAGAGAGAGAGAGAGAGAGAGAGATCTTTGTACATATACACACAGGCCAGCGCTTGTAGTTCAGTGGGTAACATCGTTTCCGTGATAAGCGAAGTAGAGGCACTGGGATCGGGAGTTCGATTCCCGATGATGCTGGTAATAATAATCCAGAAAGTGCGATGGGTCGCATTAGTCTGTTTTGAGCGCTGTGCCATCCTCCGTCCCTCCTAACTGATTATTATTTAAAAAGATGCGGAAAAGGCCTCACGAAAGAAAAGAAATTAAAAAAAAGAAAATAAATTGTTAACTGCGTAACAATCACATAATAATAAATAAAGAATAACTGAGGAGGAACACCAATTGGAAAATATTATGATAAATAGAGAAAACCTTGAAGCAACGATTCATTCTGAAATCTCCTGATAAAGATTATGAAGCACCAAAAGTATTCAAATAAATCATTTTTTTAAAAATATTTTCACAAAACAACAGAAAAAAATTAATGTAGCCTACATTAAAAAAATGACCCGAAAAAAAATGAGTGAACTGCTTAATGATGAAATTCGGTTCAATATTTAGTACGTCCAAACTAGATTATGAAAACTAAAAGGCCAAACGTTTTTATGAAACTGATACGCACGAACGAAGAATTGATACGAGTGGAAACTTGCTTCGCAGCGTTGACTTCTTAGAACGAGATAAAATTAATGCACTATCTAAACTGCCAGCCAATTCAGCTCCGGGGCCTGATACGTAGGGTGTAAATGTAAGGTTTATGAAGAAACGCAGGGAAAGCGGCACAAAATAATATACTGTACGTATTGGAGAGCATATCACTAGACAGTAGACATCCTGACTTGATCCCGAACTCATTATTAAAAATATACAAATATTATTTCCACTTATAGACGGGAAAACGGTTTTGTAAATAAAATCTATAGACCAATAGCGCTCATGTCACATCTTATAAAGTGTTTCGAAAGAGTAGATACGAAGAAGGATTATATACTGTAAGCTAAACCAGACGGATTTAGAGTGGAAAGGTCTTTTTTACCGCAACTGTTAGAACACCAAAAGAAAGTTTTTGGACTCTTCGTGGAAAATAACTTATATAACTGTAATATATAAAGGTTTTGCTAAAGCCTCTGATGAATATTATCATATAATTCTTACTCATATTAAAAAATTTGCTACTGAGAAACAACACGAGTTTCGTGATTTTTAATATTTTAAATAAAATATCTCTAAAAGTAATGGTAAATGGAGTTAATTAAATGAATTTCATTAGTCATTAGCTTCATATATACCACAGGGAACAACAGTATTAGCATACAGATATCTATAATAATAATAATAATAATAATAATAGCGGATGCAAACAAAAAATTGAAAGATAATATTGTATCGTGTTTTGAGGATAACAATTTTTTTTTAGAGAAATTACGTTTGAAAAGGGCACAAAAAATTGCAAAGGGAAAGCAACACTATTTAAAAGGACTGAAGAAGAGAAAATGCAATTTGCGTTGATAAATTCCAACTTTTTTGCGTATGGCGACAACTCGAAACTACAACAAAATAACTATGAAAAAAGCAGCAGCTGGCAAATTATACATCAAAATACCAAGTTAGAGGTTTAGGAGTAATAATGTCAATAGATAAAGAGTTCATAGAACACTTTACATTATGAAAATTGGCATAGGAATTAATTAATGGGAATCGTATAAAGGCGTTTTTATAACAAAATTAAGTGCTCATCATCGCTCAAAGAAATTGAAGTTTCTTCGTTCTCACATACGCGCTCAGGAAACGAGGTAGTGTATGCAAGATACTGAAGCCGTAGAAAGAACCTTTACGCCTAAAATAATGGAAATAAAGGATGAAAAGTTATTGGTCACATCTGAGATCTCTAAAATTGTATTTATTCATTGGAAATATGTTGTGAATGATACAAGATAATATATACAGTATATGTAGTGCGCCTCGGTGGTGTAGTGGTAATTAGCGTCGTTGACTACGAACCATCGGCCCTGGGATCCAGACCCGGTAACGGCAGGCGGCGCGCAGCAAAACCCGGCTGTTCAGCTTATCACACAATAAAAAAAATTGGTTGGTAGATAAATGGGTATCCTAGGTAGTCTAGTAGTTAAGACGCTGGGTTGCTGGTGGGGCGTGGTTCGGATTCCACGTTAAACTGTAGGTCTAAGGTGGAGTGACAAACTTGACCTTCGTCAGAATGAACAATTTGGACGGAAGCTAAACCAAGGTTAACCAAGGTGTATGAAAAATACTTTAAAAACCAGTTTGTAACTGTAAAAATTAAGTAAAAACACATTGGAATGACCGTAGATTAACCAAATTCGTAAACCAAGTTTATGACGCCCCATTCATACTATCGTGAGAAATACAACAACAGTACAAACTTTGATTCTCATTATCACGAAAACGTATCGTCAAAAACCAAACACTTTGCGAGAGGTACAGTATCGATTGAATGTGTGTCGCGTCACAAATGTTGATGCGCGGATCGAGATTGTCGAACTCCCTAAAATAACTGCCATATATTATTCAATATGTCGCGTAACCTTTTCTTTTAATAGACCTTCTTGTAATTTTCGGATAAAAAGGCCTTTAAAATATTACTTCATGTAAACATCATGAAATATATTCCCAAATTCGTCTATATACTGTATGTTGGTTACATTTTATTCTTTTCTCTTGCAAATAATCCCATACTGATACAGTAATGTTGCTTGGAGTTACAAAATCATAAATGCCATTCCATAATGTCAATGCAACACTCCACTTTCCAGTTTGACTGCATTGCTCGTACGTTTAGCGTTATCATGCCAGAAAGAAGAGTATATGTGATGTATTACTGTATGTATGTACTTCACTGCATCCATTCTTCCGTCGATTTTCACCTGATTTCCCGCTCCGTTTACCGAATTGCAGCCCCAAACCCGAAGGGACCCACCTCCTTGCGTGTTTCATAGTCTTTTTAAAAAAACACTTATCTTGATATTCTTCTTCTCCTGACCTACTGCTTTCTTTTATATCAAGAAACTTTACATTACTTCTTACCAAGGATTTTCCTACAGTGAAATAATAAAATTGTACCACTGATGATTCTGCTAGTTGCTTTAACTCCCGGATAGATTTTATTTTATCCCCGTCTTTTGAAAATTTCTCAATGACCTCTTGAATTGCAGGCCCAGAAAAGCCAGTTTTTCGAGCACTTAAACGTTGGCAATCACTTTGTTCGTATTGAAATTAATATAATTTTAAGTGTGTGGAAATCCTTGGCATTTTAACTAAATTGCGACTATTATGGAAAGAAAATTATGAAGCCATTAGAATTTTACTAATAAGATAAAAAAGAATTGTACATGACACCAACATTTTTTATAAGTGAAGTTAAAATAGCACGCCCCAAAACTACATATTATGTGTCATTGCATATAATTTCAAATTCAACCTTGCGTTTAGCCCCAAATTTTATTTCATTATACTGTATAGACACACACGACCGAAAAAGTGCACTATTCAAGGTCGCTCAACACTTTTAACAGTAATATACTATATATATATATACACACACACACACAGTATGTATCTTATTAATAATTTCTTTCTCAACAACATCTTAATATAAAATTTTTAAAATTCTTTTACATAATAATGATAAAAAAAATAACATTGTTTTGATGGAAAAAAAATATATATGTTACATTCAATGTGTGAAACCACTCCTTTTATGTAATGCCAAAAGTTTCAGACATTTCGCGTAAGACCTGTGACCTTGTGGCCATTCTGTTAAATTATATAACGTAACTGAATAATTTAGTTTCGTGAACATAAGACGTAAAATTTAAAAACTTATTCGTGTGTTCTTTCTTTTCTCGGTGTTTATAAGAGAAAAATCGGTACATTGACACTTACTGTAGTTCTGAGTCGTGAACTTATCTGAAGTTAATTATAAGAGTTTGCCACGCTACTACTATCCTGAGTAACACTGTGAAACATCCTGTGTGTGACACTCTGGAACTCACTCATGTGTGACATCCAGTCTGAAACTTACGTAAAAAACGTTCTTCATCGGCCACGTTATCGTTGTCATTTTCCAATGTTTCCACCTTCGACGGGATCACCGGGGACCCCGAAAAAAAACCCATCTTTCAACATGACATAAAATCGACGAATTAGTGTGTTATATTAAGCTATTTTAGCATCGGTTAGGTTAGATTACACTAGGTTAGGTTAATTAGGTTATAGTTTTACAGAGTTTTGATGTTATGTCACGTGGACCAGGTACAAATGCCGAAACCTACTGTATACGATTTCGAGCCATCTCGCTCTTCTTCACGGACTATCTTCGTTATATATTGAACTATATCGGTTATACCTCCGTTATATTTCCGTCATATCTCCGTTATATATCCGTTATATCCCTTATGCGTGTGAAATTCTATTACGAAGGAGTAAATGTGTAAACTGTATACGTAACACTAATTCGCTCATTCCATATTTATTAAGCGTTAAGGACTAAATCGTGGCCACGTTGCAACACCGCTTCCCGTTAAATCAGCGAGTTTAAGCGACGTTGTGTCTGTGCAGGAGTTGAATGGGTGACCGTCCTCCGTATTCAGCTTATGGAGCGGCTCATACATTTTGTTTTTGCAGGAAGGAGGAACAATGACGAATACCCCCCCCCCCCCCAACACACACAGAAGAAGAAGAGAGCCAAAATCAAGGTCCGGGGTTTTCGAGATGTCTAGACACTCTGCGTTTGAAAGATTGGAGGTTACAGACAAGGGGAAAGATGGATTGAGGAAGAATGTTCCAGAGTCCACCGGTTGAGTAGATGAAAAATTGAAAATACTGATTAACCCTTTCGTTAGAGAGTTGGACAGAAAAGTAGCAAGAAAATGTCGAAAGTTTGGTGCTGCGTGCTCTCCTTAAAGGAGGATGCATGCAGTTAGAGAGTTCAGAAGAGCAGTGTCCGTTATAATAGCGATAGTAAAGAGAGAGTAAAGCAACATTGCGGCGAAGAGAGAGGGATTGAAGACAGTGAGTAAGAGGTGGAGAATTGATGAGGCGAAAAGCCTTTGATTCCACCCAGTGAAGTCGAACTCTGTGGGTTGAGCCACCCTATACCTGAGAAGCATACTCCATACAGGGGTGGACAAGACTCCTCCTGTACAGAGAGAGCAATTGAACTGGGGTGAAGAAACTGCGGAGGCGGTACAGTACATCTAACCTCTCAGAGAGTTGTTTTGGAAAGAGAGTATATGTGATCTTTCCCCCCGCAAGGGGGTTCTAAGCTCGTGCTCTTGAGTGCTCTTTGTGCTCGTTTGTACGTGCTTGTTCCTGGAGGTTTCACGTGCGCCCTCCCGGCCCTAGCACCCAAGGATGATGGGGCTCGACCCTGCAGTCCTTGTCATCCTTGGTCTTTTTCCACTTCGACTGTCCCCTCCACCCTTTCTTTTTCCTCTGTCTTTCCTCTCACTTTTTCTTTGTTTTTCCGCCGAGATATGCCCTTTTAAATAGAGGCGAATCGGTTCTTCCCGAACTTAAAAAAAAAAAATGTGATCTTTCCAGGAAAGCTCAGGAGAAAAGAAAACGCCGTGAATGTTGAGATTCCACGTAAAACTGTCACATGATCTTTGCCGTTACGAAGATGTTTAAACAACACAAACAATATTATTATTATTATTATTATTATTATTATTATTCGTTATATATTGATAGTAAATTGATCTTGTTCCTATATAAAACTTTCTTAAATCCATTCTGCCGATGTCGTAACACCGCTTCACGTCGATCAACGAAGTTAAGCGACAGTGGGTCTGGAGAGTAATTGGATGAAAGACCATCCTCCGTGACCAGATTGTGTAGCGACCCCTAGTTCAGATCCCGCATAAGGCTGTAGGTCCCCTCCATCATATGACCTTAAATGTCGCGAAGGAGGTAAAACATCCCGATCAAACAACAACAACAACAACAACAACGACAAAAACTTTATGCCAACTTCCTTTCTGGAAACGGGCAAGTGTGACAGCCATCTTCTGCAGCACATTCCGATAAATGTTAACAGCTCGTAAATCCATCTTGTTTTCTCTATTTTTTTTCCCCCAAACCGACACACACACACACATCTTAAATTAATTGTATAACTCCTTTATTTATTTTGTTTTCTTCCCACATTTCCCCATTCCAAGTTTAAAATATTTGGATCATTCCGGTTTTTCTTCTACATTCTCAAGGACGATTTTTGGCACTCATTTATTTATTTATTTCCGAAAATCCTTAATTCCTTCATTATTATAATTATAAAATTAATATAATAAAATAATTATTACTATTATCGAATGTTAATATATACGCGTAGTATACAGGGTGTCCCATAAGTCCAGTCTAATAGGAAACTTTATTTTAAATTAAATTTACAAAAGTTAAAACTAAAACAAATGTTCAAATTGATGATGTCTCGTTTTGGGACCTTATTTTTTTGTCGCGGGTAGAATAACACGCAGTGGCTAATGTGGAAGTGAGTTACACTCGTGAGGAAAAGGCCTCCGAGACATTTTCCTCACCAGTGTAACTCACTTCAACAAAAAAAAAAAAGGTCCCAAAACGAGACATCAATTTGAACATTCGTTTTAGTTCTAATATTTAATTTAAAATAAATTTTCCTATGATACTAGACTTATGGGACACCCTGTATAAAACCGAATAGATATAAAGCGTGATACTTAACTTATTGAAATATATCTTCCTAAAAGATATCTCTCACCTAAGTAAATAAATAAATAAATTGATATTATCAATCTTATTTAGAGTAAATAATAATAATAATAATAAAGAATCAAATAATTGTTTTTGTTTAAATTTACTAAAAGAATTTACTGAAATGAAAAATGCAAAACTTGTTTTGAAAAACTTATTTTGAAATTAATTTTGAATTAAATGTATTTTCAATCGTAAAAAAAGTGCCATCCATAATTTCGTGCGTGATCATCATCAGGCATAGCTTTATACTTTTATAAAATTGAAAAAAAAAAATCTCCCTATGAGCAAAGTAAAGACACTGATGTCTAGGGTTCGAAACCCGATGATGTTAGTTTTCTTACCCATTAGAATTTAGATTCAAATTTAATATTTCGTAATTGTAATTTTAATCCCAGTCCAGAAAATGGATTTCAGAATCACTTCCGAGTTCTGATTCAGGATCAGTAAGTTCTCTCTCTCTCTCTCTCTCTCTCTCTCTCTCTCTCTCTCTCTCTCTCTCTCTCTCTAGTTCCAATATGTTCAGTGTCCATACGACGTATATGTTGGAGAATAAGAATTATCGCAACCATAGTCTCTTTATATATAAAAGAAAGCATTCCATTTCGTGTTGCTGCCGAATGCCGAATCGCGCATCGTGATAAGGTTGGCTCCTGCCACGCTGTGTTTACCGATCACGCCTTTCCTGTCCTCTTTATCTCGGTTCGTCTCGCCTTCGGTCCCCGCATTCTTCATCTCTAGTTCGCTTTGTCACTATATTGAGAGATCGGCTTGGATAAAGAGAGCGCAAACATTCCATTGATTTAACGCGTTTTATCCATGCGGCAAACTATCTACCTTTTCCTATCTATCATCTTTGTATATACGCCGTATGTACTCTCCAGGGTGGCCTAGTGGTAGAGCGCGGAGCCGTAAATCTAAAGATCGTGGGTTGGAGTTTGGGCTCGGTCTTCAGATTTCATCGATTAAAATGCTTCTCTGATGGGTCTCTCTCGATACGGTAGTGGTTCGAATGACACATAAAGTGGTAGGTCTCCTCCGTCACATGACCCTGGATGTTACAAGAAAGGTTAAACAACCCGAATCAATCATTCAGTTATAATTTTATAATGTTATATGTTTCAGACCAACAAAGACCTTAGGATCCACTCATGGCTGGTCTACCTAACTGTGTTCGTAATTGTGCATTGTGCATGTCCTCCGTGGTGGCGGAGGGGACCTACAATTTTACGTGGGTTCCGAACCACAAAGCCTTAATTTTACTACCTTAAACTATACTCAATCTATCAACATATGCATCTAATCGATTTTTAAACATGTTTATAGACGTGCTACTAATTACTTCTCCCGGCAAACAATTCCAGCTTTTACTATTCTATGCGTAAAAAAGTTTTTGGCAACTGCTGTCTCGAACTTTCTACTTGTCAACTTAACACCCAATATTTCTAGTCCTATTATATTGAGATATTTCGAAAAAGCTATCTCTATCTACGTTATCTAACTCATTCATAATTTTGAAAATCTGGATTAGATCACCCCTTAGCCTCCTAGTCTCGAGTGTAGTCAATTTTAACTCCTTAAGCCTCTCCTCGTACGACTTTCACCTAAGCGACGGAATCATCTTAGTTGCTCGTCTTTGAACTCTTTCGAGTTTGTCTATATCTTTTCGCATATGCGGATTCCGAAATTGGATCGCGTACTCCAAATGGGGTCTAACTAATGATTTATAAAGAAGAACAATAATATCGCGCGATTTGTACTCAAAATTTCGAGCTATAAAACCTAACACTTTGTTCGCCTTATTGACCGCTGCTGTACTTTGTTTCGCTACTTTTAAATCACCAGTGACTATAACTCCTAAATCTTTTTCCTGCTCTACGCTTGTTAACTCCTTCCCTGACATACTCTACGCAAAATTACCGTTACGCGAACCTATATGTAAAATTTTGCACTTATAATGTTATAATGTTTCAGACCAACAAAGACCCTAGGATCCACGTTAAATCTCGCTATATATATATATATATATATTATAATATATATATATATATATATATATATATACATTATACACACACCACACACACACACACACACGAGTATCACTTTCGGGATTTGAACCCCGACTTCAATGTCTTCACTTCGCTTATAAGAAAGTGGGTTTACGCGTGTATATATATATATATATATATATATATATATATATATATATATATATATATATCAGCGAAGTTAAGCGACATTAGGTCTAGACTCTAGACTCTAGAGAGTAGTTGGATGAGAGACCGTCATCTACATCAAAATTATGTAGCAACCCGTATTTGAAGTCCCACGTCATATGAGCTTAGATGTTGCGAAGGAAGTTAAACAATCATATATATATATATATATACAGGGTGAGTCAAAAGTCTCCATACATAGGCAAAATGGTCACTTTATTATGCAATCACTTGTAAGTCACAAAATATGCTCTATGTGGGCACCATTACACTGAATGCACATCCGGATGCGTTCCTCCCAGTCATGGCAAACGCGCGTTAACACGTCTGGTATTATGCGTGCACACGCACCACGAATGCGTTCCTTTAGGTGGTCCGTGTTTTGTATTTTCACCTGGTACACCATGGCCTTCAAGTTCCCCCACAAGTAAAAATCAAGGGGGGTGAGGTCTGGGGAACTCGGAGGCCACTCCACGGGACCACGGCGGCCAATCCAGTGACCCGGAAACTGCTGATCCAGCCACTGGCGCACGCAGATACCGTAATGGGGTGGCGCCCCGTCTTGCTGAAAGTACGCTGGAAATCCCCCGTCCTCGATCAGCAGGGACGGCATGACTGTGTCTTGCAGCATGTTTAGATACATTCGGCATTCAGATTGGTGTTAATGAAAAAAGGGCCAACAATTGTGTTGCCCCATATCCCGCACCACACCATCACTTTTCCAGCGCCTTGCGTCTTTGAGGGACTCATCCAGTGCGGGTTGTCATCACTCCAATAACGTTCGTTTACGATTAACCTCTCCATGAACATAAAAGTTAGCTTCATCTGAAAACAGGATGCCAGCCGAGAACACCGTATCTTCGTCCACTTTTGTTCTTGCCCATTCACAGAATTCCAGCCGCCTGTCCAGGTCGACTAAGATTCTGCAACATTTGCATTTTGTATGGATGCCATCTGTTCTCTTTCATAATGCGGACGATACTCCTTTGGCTGACACTGCATTCTGCAGACATCCGTCGAGTGCTTTTCTGGGGACTCTTTACGAACGCTGCCAGCACCATGGTCGCTGTGCCTTCATCGGTGGCTGTTCGTGGACGGCTACTTCTCGGTTGGTCTGCAACACTTCCATTCTTCTTGAACTTCTCAATGAGTTTGGCAACGGTGTCGTATGTGATGTGCGTACCGGGGGCGTGTCTCCTGTTAAAATCCTCGGCAACCTCGCGACAGCTTCCTGATCCTGCCAGAAGAATGATCTCTATACGCTCTTCTTGGGACAAAGGCATCTCAGCGCATCACCTGCAAAAAATAAAATAAATAATCATTTATTTATCATGACCATTTGCCTATGTATTGAGACTTTTGACTCACCCTGTATATATACATATATAACACAAACTCAGAATGGTTCCCTGAGAACATTATATGTTAAACACAGACCGTGCATGGAACAAGGAACTCTTCTGGGAAATTAAATCCACTATAGTCCGAATAAGTAATGGTAAATGACAAATACCATAGTTTTTTTCCTTTTCATGATTTTAGCCCGACGTGGGCAACGGGTCTCTCGCAAAGAGATCCCATAAATATAGCTTCCCTCACCAGCTATCTGCAAAGCAGACAGGAGCTGGATCCTGTCTGCTTTGCAGATAGCTGGTGAGGGAAGCTATATTTATGGGATCTCTTTGCGAGAGACCCGTTGCCCGTCGGGCTAAATCATGAAAAAGGAAAAAACTATGGTATTTGTCATTTACCATTACTTATTCGGACTATAGTGGATTTAATTTTCCCAGAAGAGTTCCTTGTTCCATGCACGGTCTGTGTTTAACATATAATGTTCTCAGGGAACCATTCTGAGTTTGTGTATACTAAACGGACGTGTTTCGTGCCTTGAAAGTGGACGCTCAATGTCCCGGTTGAGGTTTAAGTTTTGTTTTTTTTTTGGCTAAAAATACAATAGTTACCCCCTTTTTCTTTGATTTATTCAACACGACGTGAATGCAACGAGTCTTTTACTTATATAGAGGTTCTGAGTGTAGGGATCTAGGCTTGCTTTAAACCCTAGATCCACGTCCCAAAGCTGGATCCTGGATGCTTTGCAGATAGCTGGTGAGGGAAGCTATATTTATGGGATCTCTTTGCGAGAGACCCGTTGCCCACGTCGGGCTAAAATCATGAAAAAGGAAAAAAACTATGGTATTTGTCATTTACCATTACTTATTCGGACTATAGTGGATTTAATTTTCCCAGAAGAGTTCCTTGTTCCATGCACGGTCTGTGTTTAACATATATATATATATATATATACATACACATACAGTTCAGTTTACAGTTTATTTGGAGAGAGACCATATTTGAAAGCATTGTCGTATTTTAAATGTATCAAAAGAGTGAAACTTGTAAAAAATGATCACAAGACAAAAATGAAAAGCTAAAATACAGAAATACAGGAATAAAGCCATTTCTGAACCAACGCATATTCACATCAAATGCAAATACTTACACAATATATATATATATATATATTATATATATATATATATATTATATATCGTGCGCACATCTATGAGTTTTATCATATATGTATTTTGGATGTCTGCAAAAATATTAATAGTTCCGATCAATCATAATCACAATATCGAATTGAATTTTAATCCGGGATTTAACGTATGTAAATCCGTCTAATGGATTAAAATTAAGGGATTCAAAGCGATTATTTTCCCTTTGATTTTGATCTTAATTAATTTTAATTTATTACTTTTTTAAAAAGATAATTTTGATAGTTATGCCTCGTTTTTAGTCTCAAATTAGAAAATGGAAATTGATTTTAATTTTATTTGGTTTTTTAATTTTTAAAAGTTTATTTTCTTTATTTTTTTTTTAAGTTTTCAAACTTGATGTTAAATTTTTTTGATATTATCAATAATAAAAAATGCGTTTGGAATTAGATTCTCAAATAATAGTACTGTAATTCACTATTCAAAAAATATATAATATATATATTATAGTTATAAATTATACATGAAAATGCATCGAGTGAATATATATATATATATATATATATATATATATATATATATAATATATATATATATATATATATATATGTGTGTGTGTGTGTGTGTGTGTGTGTGTGTGTGTGTGTGTGTGTGTTTTACCAGAAACAGTTTTTCCGCGTTTTTTTTTTTGAGGGGGGGGGGGATGCGTGGCGGGTTATTGTCTATAGATTAGAAAATCTGTTTACACAGAAAGAAAATGTATTTTCAATAAATTATTTGTTGTTTGTTGTAAAAACGAAAGGATATTGTGTATGTAAAAGTTAAAATATACATTAAAGTAGATTTCCTTTTTATTAAATTTAAACCTAGAGGCTACACCATAGTCTTAGTAATTATATACCAAAAATATAGATAAGTATACAGCCAATAAAATAATTGCTAAATGTTATGAAGCAAAGGAAAATATCCAGTATGCGTATAAGAATTATATACATTTTTATATTATTTAATGTTAGGCCTAGGACCCAGATCGGGGGTCACCAGTTAACTTTCTCTGCAAAGGTGTTTCTGTTGGACTATACCGGTAGCATTTGCGACAAAATTTAATTTATCAGCTATAATATGTCTTTATATTGTTTCATTTGGACCAAATGAAAGAGACAGCCTTTTACTTCTGTATTGGGTTAGGTTAGGCTAATAACATCGAGTCAATTGAACTCTCTCGTATATTTATAGAGTCTAAAAACCTTAGCGCAGTCGAAGGTTTGGCCTAAATGAAACGATAGAAGAGGAATATACAGGGTGATTCAAAAGTTAGGTTACATAGGGAAATACTGTATTATGTAATGATACAGGGGAATAGTCACATCACATGTTCGATATGGCCACCGTTAACGGCAATGCACTTGTGCAGCCAGCTAGGAATATCACATCAATGCGCTCCTCCTTCTCTAACATCTCACAACTCATTTACCTGCAAAGAAACAGAAAAGCCCTATGTAACCTGACTTTTGAATCACCCTGTACTGTATTTTGGAGAATAAGTTAAATTTAGTCGCAAATGTTACATAACCATTTTTATATGTCTACCAAGGTCCGCTATCCACACTTTTTACTTCGTAATGTGGCCGACATTACCGAAACCAACTTAAAATCACTACTTTTAATCTCCCGAATAAAAATTAAATTTAAATTTTACAAACCGAACGGACAAAGTTTAATTTCATTCTTTTAAAGTAAATCCTAAAAACTAATCAGCGTTTGGGTTTTTTACTTACGATCCGTTAAAATCCGCCGGTGGTCAGGATCCGGACCGCGGTTCATTCGTTAATGACCCCAACCTTTAAGGATTCTAACATTTTCAACTCTCTTTTATATTTTTAATAGTAGGCGGCACTCGGGAACGGGAAAGTGTGCCATATTCAAAATCCTAATCATATCATGATAGACTGCATTAAAATACTTATTGATACGTAATTAATGTCCTAAATTAAAGTAATAAATTAGCGTTAACCATGATCAGCTCGAGTTAATATGGTCGTAGGATACGATCAAAGAAGATTTTCTGCTTTATTTAATCCCATTCAGGTTGGTATTTTATTGGACATTTAATTTCACATTTGAGTATAACTTTAGACGATCTTCATAATATATATATATATATATAATAATATATATATATATATATAATATATATATATATATATATACAGTATATAATATATATATATGCATGTATTCGAAATTAATAATTTAATAAAATTATTCTTCATATTTAAGAGTAGAAGTTAAAGATTTTAAATAAAATTATACTTTTTAGCAACATTAAAAAAGAAGGGGGAGTGGGGAGGCGGGAGGGGGGAGGGAATAATAATAATAATAATAATAAAAATAATAGTAATAAAAGGATAGAAGTTTTATTAGTATTTAAGTCTGGTTTCTTTTTCTCTTAATCTGAAAATCAGTGACCAAAAAGAGGAAAAAACAACTTAAATTTTGATAAAGCTTTTATTCCTTTATACTTTATTTAGAATTAAAAAAAAAAATTATAATTAAATATTAGAAAATAAATAATTTGCTAACTTTTAAATCTTTACTGTTTTATATACTTTTTATCTGTTTCTAATACGAATTTTAACTCAATTTATAAAGTGATTTTAGTGTTGGGAATGGGGAAAGTCCGAAATGTTGACTATTGAATAAATATTTTCGGATGAAATAATGCAGACTTTATGGATTATCTTGTCTTTAGTTAAAATTAAATTGAAATTCATTAGGAACGACCCGATCAAGCATATATATATATATATATATATGAATAGAAACGACATAAGTATTAAGGAACGTTTCTGCACACGAGGAGGAGAGATAACGAAATAATGAAAAATGAGGCGAACCGCCTGGGAATCGAACCCAGGGCCTTCCAATTGCCGGTCGGACGCTCTACCATTATGCTACGGACCTCACTCAATCACAAATCGAAATTCTCCCAAATAGGGCAGAAACCAATGCTCTCAGAGAGCACCCTCGCAAATCGTGAATATGCGCAAATAACTGCAATGACCGCGCAGTATATAAATGAATAAAACGACATAAGTATTAAGGAACGTTTCTGCACACGAGGAGGAGAGATAACGAAATAATGAAAAATGAGGCGAACCGCCTGGGAATCGAACCAGGGCCTTCCAATTGCCGGTCGGACGCTCTACCATTATGCTACGGACCTCACTCAATCACAAATCGAAATTCTCCCAAATAGGGCAGAAACCAATGCCCTCAGAGAGCACCCTCGCAAATCGTGAATATGCGCAAATAACTGCAATGACCGCGCAGTATATAAATGAATAGAAACGACATAAGTATTAAGGAACGTTTCTGCACACGAGGAGGAGAGATAACGAAATAATGAAAAATGAGGCGAACCGCCTGGGAATCGAACCCAGGGCCTTCCAATTGCCGGTCGGACGCTCTACCATTATGCTACGGACCTCACTCAATCACAAATCGAAATTCTCCCAAATAGGGCAGAAACCAATGCCCTCAGAGAGCACCCTCGCAAATCGTGAATATGCGCAAATAACTGCAATGACCGCGCAGTATATAAATGAATAGAAACGACATAAGTATTAAGGAACGTTTCTGCACACGAGGAGGAGAGATAACGAAATAATGAAAAATGAGGCGAACCGCCTGGGAATCGAACCCAGGGCCTTCCAATTGCCGGTCGGACGCTCTACCATTATGCTACGGACCTCACTCAATCACAAATCGAAATTCTCCCAAATAGGGCAGAAACCAATGCCCTCAAGGAGCACCCTCGCAAATCGTGAATATGCGCAAATAACTGCAATGACCGCGCAGTATATAAATGAATAGAAACGACATAAGTATTAAGGAACGTTTCTGCACACGAGGAGGAGAGATAACGAAATAATGAAAAATGAGGCGAACCGCCTGGAATCGAACCCAGGGCCTTCCAATTGCCGGTCGGACGCTCTACCATTATGCTACGGACCTCACTCAATCACAAATCGAAATTCTCCCTATTTGGGAGAATTTCGATTTGTGATTGAGTGAGGTCCGTAGCATAATGGTAGAGCGTCCGACCGGCAATTGGAAGGCCCTGGTTCGATTCCCAGGCGTTCGCCTCATTTTTATTATTTCGTTATCTCTCCTCCTCGTGTGCAGAAACGTTCCTTAATACTTATGTCGTTTCTATTCATTTATATACTGCGCGGTCATTGCAGTTATTTGCGCATATTCACGATTTGCGAGGGTGCTCTCTGAGGGCATTGGTTTCTGCCCTATTTGGGAGAATTTCGATTTGTGATTGAGTGAGGTCCGTAGCATAATGGTAGAGCGTCCGACCGGCAATTGGAAGGCCTGGGTTCGATTCCCAGGCGGTTCGCCTCATTTTTCATTATTTCGTTATCTCTCCTCCTCGTGTGCAGAAACGTTCCTTAATACTTATGTCGTTTCTATTCATTTATATACTGCGCGGTCATTGCAGTTATTTGTTGCATATATATATATAATTATATATATATATATATATAGGGCGTCCAAAACAAATGTCCCTGCTTTTGTTTGCCGTTATTTTATAATGGATGTATATTTTATTCTTGGAGTTTCTTCTTTAGAAAGGTAACAGATTGGGGTTTTTATTCCGCATATACCTTTTTTTATGCAGGAATAAGGGGACAAGGGCGAATACCCGCAAACACCCCTCCCATAGAAGAGAAAGAGAGCCAAAATCAAGGTCTAGGGTTTTCGAGATGCCTAGACACTCTGCGTTTGAAAGATTGGAGGTCATAGACAGGGGGAAAAATGGATTGAAGAAGTGTGTTCCAGAGTTCACCGGTTGAGTAGGCGAAAGATTGAAAATACCAATTAACTCTTGCATTAGAGTTGGACAGAAAAGGAATGAGAATGTGTCGAAAGTCTAGTGCTGCGTGCTCTCCTTAAAGAAGGAGGCATGCAGTTAGAGAGTTCAGAAGAGCAATGTCCGTTATAATAGCGATGTAAAGAGAGAGAGTGAGGCAACACTGCGGCGAAGAGCGAGGGATTGAAGACAGTGAGTAAGAGGTGGGGAATTGATGAGACGAAAAGCCTTTGATTCCACCCACTCAAGTAGAGCTGTGTGGGTCAGCCACCCAACACATGAGAAGCGTACTCCAAACAGGGGCGAAGAAGACCCCTGTACAGAGACAACAACTGAGTCGGGGTGAAAAACTGCGAAGGCAGTACAGCACACCTAACCTCTTAGAAACTGTTTTGGAAAGAGAGTATATGTGATCTTTCCAGGAAAGATCACGAGAAAAGGAAACGCCAAGAATGTTAAGAGAAGAGGAAGGACTGAGTTGTATATTGTTGAAGGTAAGAGAATGGTCGTGTGGAACATGGTGACTAGTAGACAGATTGAGGAACTGAGTTTCTGAGGCATTGAAAGCAACAAGGTTTTCTCTGCCCTAATCAGAGATAGCAGAAAGATCAGAGGTCAGGTGTACTATAGCCTTCCTATGGCCTTCCAGTCATGGAGTGGCTGTTGGGAGGGACGCTTTGTGAAGCGGGTGGAGAAGTGAAGAGTGGAATCATCGGCATAGGAGTGGATAGAAGAGGAAGCGCGTCTTAATAGATCATTGATAAATAAAAGAAAAAGAATGGGTGACAGGACAGAACCCTAATGAATACCACTGTTGATAGCTTTAGGAGAAGAACAGTGCAGCTATAGATCGGCCAGAAAAGAAATTAGATATGAGGGCACAGGTAGAAGGATAGAAACCGAATGAAGGCAGTTTGTGGGTTAAAGATTTGTGCCAGACTCTATCAAAAGCTTTTGATATGTCTAGCACAATAACAAAGGTTTCACCGAAATCCCGAAAGAAGGATGACGAAGAGTCAGAGAGATATGCAAGCAGATCACCAATAGAGCGTCTCTTGCGGTAACCGTACTGACGATCTGAGAGACGACTACGAGAAGAGATGTGTTTAAGAATCTTCCTATTAAGGATAGATTAAAAAAATTTAGAAAGGATAGAAATCAAAGCAATTGGACGATAGTTGAAGGGTTGAGAACGGTCACCCTTCTTTGGGACAGGCTGAATGAAAGCGAACTTCTAGCAAGAAGGAAATGTACCAGATGAAAGAGTTTGCTTAGGCAGGGTGTCAGCACAGAAGCACAGTTTTTGAGAATAACAGGAGGAACACTAGGGTGTCTCATTTTTGACCAACTTTTTTTTTTCCCCGAGTCCAACCTCCTCATATCATTATGCCTGTCGCTCTAAGCAAGAAAATAGCAATTATTTTCCATTTGATGAAAATTTCGGACCCCCTAGGACTACAAAACCAATTTTCCCCCTTTTCTTTATCAAAAATTGTCGGTTTTCGGAAGTCTTTCGGTTATAAATTTCTTGCATTTTATTAAAACCACAGACTATATACAGTTTTGGATAGAAAATTAAAGTAGCTATCGATTGATACCTAATTTACTATGCTTTTGTACCAAAATAGGAAATTAAAATGCAAACATTTTCATTTTTTAACATTTTCTTCATTTCTGACCCTAAAGCCGTATAAATGAAAATGAAAATGAAAAGATTCATTGGCAGACTATAGTCCATATGACAAGTATTATTAATACAATGACAGTTCATATACTAAGGATAAAAATATATACAATTGATTAGAAATAATACTGCACTGTCGAAATTAAGTGGAGCTACAGACACGTTTACGTGCCAAGAAGTTCATAGCTTAGAGGATAAATGGCAGGACTCATGGATAGCTTGGATAATCGGGTTGGTTGATTTTTTAATTCTTTGCATTAGACTGTGTTGAGCACGTCTTGTTACCTCCGGGAAGCTCGGGACATTGCGGGTAGCAAACATTTGCGAAGCTGAGCATCTCGGGGGTAATTTATGTAAGAGTCTAAAAGACCTGTTGTACAGCAAATTTAGGGTTCTGCCAGAACCTTTTTTATAATTCACCCAGAGTTGCTGACCGTATATATTACTGCAGAAAGTACGAAAGAGTGTCTTTAGCTTCACTTGTACAGAAATGAAAGTTCCTTACGGTCATATTCGTAGTGTGTGTGTGTGTGTGTGTGTGTGTGTGTGTGTGTGTACTAACTGTACTTCTATTTATTTTCAGATTTATGATCATACGATATGATTTATGATATGATTATGATACAAATTTCAGATTAGATTAGTTAAACTAAAATGGCGTGTGCAAACGTTGAAACTCGTACCACGGATAAGCCAGAAGATTGGCTTCTCAAACTTAATCCACAATTTGGAACCTCAGAAAGGGTCTCTTTTGCCACCGAATGGTAACGTCTTACGTCACTATCTATTTTTACCAAGAGGACCTATGAAAAAGAAATCACAGTCATATCTGATCCAAGAAGTACTAAGTTAAAAAATTTTGGGATTGGGCCGGTATCACATGCCAAGATACTTCAGAAAGATGCCATCCGAGAAAAAAGTAGAACAATTGATAAAGCAATATGAATACTTCTCGATAAACAAAACACAGGAAGAAAGAATAAATAAGAAGAGACCATCTTTCCTGAAGGAATTAAAGGAGCTATTTGATATTTTTTCTCAAAATGCCATATAAATAATAAAAAAAAGATCCATTAAGAACTTCGGTAACAAAGCAGCAAGAAATAGAGTTTCTAATAGACCAAAGAGGACCAAAAACGCTTTGCTTATGATCAATAGACAAAAGCTATCAAAACAAGTTTGAGAGTCAGGTGAAAAGAGTGGAGCGTGAAAAATTACTTAAAGAGAAGGAACTGGAGAGACAGGAAAAACTCAGCATGACCTTGAAAACAGATATTGAAGGAGAGATAGCGATTTCTAATGAACCAAATCCTATTCCAAGTACATCTTATGCTAGAGATGAGGATTATACGCCTCCTCCATTAAATCCTCATGCAAAAGAAAAAATATTGTACAGAATCCTATTGTTTCAAATATGGCAGATCGTCTTAACCTTTCTGTTCGCCAAAGAACAGAGTTTGCTGCTGTTATTGCAAGTCAGTGAGTGCGATAAAGACCTGAGCGATAGCACTTTATCAAAATCAACGATGCACAAACAAAGATAAAAAGCAGAACTGAAAGAGCCAAAATGATCAAAGAAAAGTTTATACCACCTGAACATTGTGCTCTACAGTGGGATGGGAAGCTCGTTTCTGATAACAGTGGAGAAACGGGAGAAAAGCTAGCAATAATTGCGTCAGGGACCCCTTCAACACCTGAGGGAAAAGTTCTTGCTATACCAACTATTCCGAATTCCTCTGGTAAAATGCAAGCAAACGCCGCATTTAATGCTGCAAAAGATTGGAACTTGGATCAAAACATTTGTGCACTGGGTTTTGATACAACAGCGTCTAATACAGGTTGGATAAATAAAGCCTTCATCATTTTAGAAGAGCTCCTAGAAAGGAAGGTAATGTGGCTTGCATGTAAGCATCACATTTACAAAAGTCTTGGCCGCTGCATTTACTCAACTATTTGGCACTACCACAGGCCCAGAAAATGTGTTATTTAAACAGTTTCGAGATAAATGGAAGACGTTAGACGTCACAAAACCTTATACAACTTTGAAAATTACAAATAAACAGATGAATTCAAAGATGCGACGAGTAACTCAAGTTTTGAAGATGTTAAGCGACATTGATACCGGAAACATATTTCTCAGGAATGATTATAGAGAATGCGCAGTTGTTCTCCAAATTCTTGGACATATACCACCTAACGGAGTTCGTTAGCACCGTCCGGGAGCAGTTCATAATTCTCGCTGGATGGCAACTATTCTCTATTCTGCTAAAATGCTGGCATTCAGCAAACAAATGGATTATTCTGAAGAATATGTGAAACATTTAGAAGAGTTCTGCTTATTCACTGCTTTTTATATCCAACCATGGCTCAAAGCACCAAAACCGTCGGATGCAGCAATCAATGATTTGACTTTCTATAGTGACCTTCACATATATGGTGACACAGTGGACAGAAATGTAGCTCATCGTACAATCAAGATATTCGAAGGCCATTGTTGGTACCTAACTGAGGAGCTTATTCCATTTTCATTATTTTCTTTGCGTATATCTGATGAAGAGAAAAGAAACATTGCTACAGAAATTATTAGATCACATAGAAATGATAAAAACAGCTCGTATGCCCCAAGTGGCAAACTAGTATTTCCTTTGATCAATAAATCAACCAAACTAGCTTCCCTAGCTGGACTAAAATCTTGGTTTTTCCTTGATGTCCTACATAGCAATGGAAAATGGTTAAATAAACCTTTTAAAACGTGGAAAGAGGACAGAGATTTTATTAAATCTCCAATTTTGTACACAGTGTTAAGGTTGTTAATGATGCGGCCGAGCGTGGAGTACAATTAATTGAAGATTTCGCGAATTGCATCACAACAGATGAAGAACAAAGACAATAACTCCTGCAAGTTGTGGAATATCAAAGAAGTTCGTTGCCATCTTTTAAAAAGAGTTCCTTAGTTCAACTGCTAGAATAGCTTCAGTCATTATCAGTATTCACATTTTATTTCATACAGTCACTTGCTTTACTAATTAATTTTTCTGTTCAAGGTATTGTATGTTTGTTGAATAAAAAAAAACGATGGGCTCAAGAGCTGGCATGAAATGTTCAATCTCTTGAGTTGTTCCCACCTTAGAAATATTGTGAGTCTCAAATATATTCCAAGGCCCATTACCGCGAAGCTGCATTGAGATGATGCTCCACAGGTGGCGGTAACATCTATTCTCTAAATCCCAAATCAAGACAAAATGTAGAAAATGTTAAAAAATAGACATTTTTGCCTTTTAATGTTCTATTTTGGTACAAAAGCATAGTAAATTAGGTATCAATTGATAGCTATTTTAATTTTCTATCCAAATATGTACATCGAATGAGGTTATAATAATATGCAAGAAATATATAACCGAAAGACTTCCGAAAATCGACAATTTTTGATAAAGAAAAGGGGGAAATTGGTTTTGTAGGCCTGGAGGATGGAGATGGAGATGGAGGAACAGCACCGGAATTGTCCATGGTTGAGTTGGAGGCGAAAGTTTGAGCGAAGAGTTTCGGAATAGAAAAGAGGAGGAAAAGAAGTAGTAAAGTTGTTGGAGAGGTTCTTGCCAGAAAGGCGACAAAAATAAAAATTGGATAGGTTTTCACATTTCTGTGGGTTGAGGGAATTTTTAGCGAGTCTAAGAGCAGATTTTGAACGATTCCGGACAGAAACACAGGGTGGGAGAAAAGTCTTTAAAGATGTTATACATAAACTATTTAGTTAACAACATTATACAGATAAGTGTTCAAATGATGAAACAAATCAAACAAAAACTTTATAAGAATTTTATTCATACAAACATTTTGTTAAATTGTAATTTAATCTTCAAAAAGTTCTCCATCCGCGTTGATACATTTGTGGATTCTCTCTGTGAAACTCTTCATTCTTCTTCTGAACATATCGAGTAGGATCCTTTTCAGTTCTTCATTTATTCTGCGGCCAAGAGCCCTCGTTGTATTTGGGGCAGTAGTAACCGTTCATAATAGACACGTCCTCCGACTAAAAAACGCCCCAAAGTATAATAGTAATAATAATACTACTAATAATAATAATAATAATAATAATAATAATAATAATAGGAACGCCCACACGATGTCGTTTTGTATATACCCATATTATATAGATCGAGTTTTCTGCCGTACATATACATATTTGCCCGACTTATACCCCGGGGGCATGAAAAGGATTCTGTATGAGGAATTTGTAGTCTGGTGTGGAAAAGTGAGGCTCACGAAATATCAGTTAAGAGACTTCGAACATGACACTTCCAATATTTAAGGGTTAATGAGCGTTTTATGCTCGGCCGAAACGTTGAGTAGTACCGAGCGAAGCGATCCTTAATATCGTTTCAAGATGCCTCGTAGCGAATTAGGTCTTATCGGGGAAATTAGTATTTATGTTATATATAATTTTCCCCTAATTTATACGCTCGTATAAATTTGGCTACTTGTTGCTCGCTCCTGATCACACGTTTTATGGATTCCCAAAATATGAACACATTCCTTCAATGATCGAGACCCTCTTGTGGTAACTTTTTTATTTATATTTATATAAACGTTGAAGTGGAACAAAATTGAAGATAATGTACGCTACCTCGAACTATCTATCAATAAAGCAAAATGTCTCTCTACAGGGTGTCCCGTAAGTCTGGACCCATAGGGAAAAATAATAAAATTACAAAATAGTCCAAAAATTTATTACATAATCTGTTCAAAGTGTCCGCTGTTGTGTCGCACACATAGTTGAAGACGCAATCTCCACTGCGACAGCACTTTCTGAATCACAGTCGCAGAAATTTCTTGACACGCCTCCACAATGCGTGCTTTAAGGTGGAAAATGTTCTGAAGTTGACCTCGTACACTTTGGCTTTCAAGTGGCCCCACAAATAAAACTCCAGCGGAGTAAGATCATAATAAAAAAATAATAAAAATAATATAAAAATAATAAAAAAATATATTATAAATAAATTTTTGGACTATTTTGTAATTTTATTATTTTTCCCTATGGGTCCAGACTTACGGGACACCCTGTATATATAACTGCATTAGCATGATATATATATATATATATATATATATATATATATATATATATTTGCAGCATTCATTCATTTCACGTGTTTAATTGTGAAATTCATCCCATATATATATTGATGCAAACCCACAAGAAAAAAGAAAGGTTTGCATCATTCATTCATTTCACCCATTAACGGCCATTGTCCCTTTTTTGGGACACATTTTAACACTACAATTTAAGTTTGAACTTAAAATTGAAATATTAAAATATTAATTCTTAATTTTTATTTTTTTAATTTAAAATTTTCTGTATGAATAGCTACTTCATGCGTATTTAAAGTTTCCAAAGTTGAATATATCAAGAAATATCAGGAAATAAAGAAATAGTTCTGGTCCATAATGGGTTAAGTGTGAAATTCATCCCATATGTGTGTGTGTGTGTGTGTGTGTTATAAAATCAGCTTCTAATTCTTTGTCACTACTATAAAGAACAAGTTTAAAAATGGAAACTATATCTGTTTGAAACATCTGTAAACATCTTAATTTTATCAACTTAATAAATATTACAAAGTTTTTTTCAGCGTATAAGCAAGAAGGCAATAAATAAAAATTAATTAAAAAACGTTTTCTTTTTTATTAAATTTTTATCGTATACCAATTAAACGTGTATCAATCAGTTAATCTAAGATATAAATTGAATTTAATCTGGACGAGTTTTTTTATATTATAACATTTTCGAAATTCGGGATGAACTGACATCGTGCTTATGGTGGTCTCGGGACCCCTGCCGAGAAATACCTTTACAAGATATTACAACCTACTTCTAAATGGACTTTAATTTACCGTAATTAACTCAAATACCCTTAAAGAAACACTATTTTCAAAGGAATTTTTATGATAAATTTCATAATTAAACTTTACGAAGTTTATTATGGAAAAATAAATCTTATATTTTGTAAGTAAAACCGGAAAGAGGTTTTAGTTATATAAAAAAAACCGAGGGTGGTGTAACTAATTATTTTGTAGAATTGCGGTTTTACTCAATTTAATATAATATATGGCGTTTATTTCATTAAATATTTTGTTCGACATGACAGTAATTATTTAATTTGGTTTATTACGAGTTTGGTTTCCGCGTTTTAATTATCCTCAATTAATTACTTTATTAATTTTTTTAATTTCTGTAAGAAAAAGTTTGTCGTAATTATTTTTTATTATCTTTAATTTCAGAACAGGTGGAGAAAAGTTGATATTTGTACGAGTTTAAATGCATAAGCGATTCATTGGGGTATAAATTTGGGTGAAACGCTTATCAAAATATTAATTTACATTTATTATAAAAAGAATAATCTATGTATATTATTAATGCGTTTTGTTTTTGTTTTTTAATATACTCGACATAAAATCTTCTAAATTTAGAAGTTATAACTTCGTTTTTGAGGGTACATTCTTGGGGACGTTTCTCCTTCTTATCGGTATCAAATCATCTTCTTAGATGATATTAATAGCTTCTTTAAATGATACGTAAATTCTTTAGAAAGAAGAAATGGTTTTCAAAATTTTTTTTTTTTCCTTGAGTGATTTGAGATGATAGAAGATAATATTTCTATGTAGAAAAGGTTGCAGGAAGTCTTTGTTTTCTGTAATATTTATTTCATACATTAAGTGAGTAGTATCACTATAACGTATATATATATATATATATTATATATATTATATATATATATATATACACACCACTAGAATGCCGCTGCTGCAGCCTTACGTAGAAAAAGCTCCCCGAGAGACAACTTAGGGGGGAACTGGGAGGGGCGTGTTAGTGAAACCTTCCCTGGTTCTCCCTTTATAAGTATTCTAAATTTGATGCAGATTACCCTAGCCGCTTAAGGAACCCCCTGCCAGTCTTCCCCTTGACAGGGGAGATTGGGAGAGGTGGGTGTGCTACCAAAACCTTCCCAAGTACTCCCTTAGTTTTTAAGCTAAATTTGTTACAGATTACCCCAGCTGTTTAGGCGTGTATAAATGAACAGACAGACTTCATCATTACCATTATCATCATCATCATCATCATCATCCCATATATATATATATATATATATATATATATATATATATATATATATATGTGTTGTGTGTGTGTGTTTGTGTGTGTATGTAATTTATCATTATCATTATCATATATACTTAATTTCTTTTCTTTTCATAGTGACTTTGTACATTTTTTACTCGAATTTGGATAGTGAAAGCGAATTCTAGTTTAGCGAAACCAGAATGCTTCAACTCACTTGATATGAGACTGGAAGATACTCCAGATATACGGCATAATACTAAAATGTGGCCAAACGGAATGAATACTAAACGAGTTATTTAAAATTATAGTGGACGGTTGGGAATGCTGTCGCTTGAAATACGTAAATCATTGCTAAAGGGAACGCTAGCTGGAAGAGGAAAGGTACGCTATACCTTGTGACTCTTATTAGCGTTCTCAAAAGCGAGACAAGCAGGTATGCAATTAAGCTTATACCATTCGTTATCAAAGGCGAATCATGTAAAACTAAATCTTTCTCTGTTAAGTTGAGATAGAGACTCGGAGAATAGGTGTATAGAGAAACAGTGTCGAAAATTAAATCAGGTTTTGCTCCGTAATAATAATGGAACATTATGGATTTCTTTATCTTCGTCTCTGCTATAAATTCCGAAATCTATCAGGAAGGCAGTTGAATTTTGGAATATTATCTCCAAAAACTAAAAAAACAAGGAGACATTGTCCCGAAATTACGGGTGTTATCATTTGTTTCTGATGGTATTTAACTTTTTCCCAAGATGAGAAAGTTAAAATAGAGACTGTTATTATAGTCTATTTTGCGTATGCATTTTGTCTCGTTAACCGAGTATATATATATATATATATATATATATATATATATATATATATATATATATATATTGTGGCACTCAGGCAAAAGAGTTCTTTGCGTTCTCTTGTAATTCAGTTTCTCTATATCAGTAAATATCAAAATTCTCTTCTTCTTTGTATTAAAAAATACTCTTGTTTCGCGTTCCTTTCCCCACAATCCCCCTACACTTGAAGCAATGGCAATATTTCATTCAAATCTCTAGTATAATATCCACCAGGTTACGCTAACTTTTACCCTATCGTAGCCTGGTGGAAACGCCTTTACCTTAAACTCAAAAGGTGCTGGGTTCGAACCATGATTGGGGCATTTTTGCACTATCAAAAATTGGGTGTTTATGCCTGATATTCCATATATATATATATACTGTACATACATACATACATGTGTGTGTGTGTGTGTGTGTGCGAAGACGTTAAACGCTCATTGATTATATGAATGAGCTTCCTCTGGTCTGTATATGAAGCGATTGGTGCCACATTAGAAGAATGAAAAAATAAAATAATAATCTGCTTGATCGCGGTCTCCCACAATATTAATCACCCTTTCCGATAAGGTAGACCTGTTTTCAGGTTACATCCCATCCAGCAACACGTATCAACCACGAATTTAAGAGATTCCACCGGGAATAAATATCGAATGAATAAGATATAAGTTTCAGTCATCTGATGTATGTTGCTGGTGTCTGAAACGGCCATAATAAACTCAGTCGTATAGATAATCCATTACGTATCTTGATTCGTGTCGTAATTGATGAAATTTTAGGTTGAGTTTGACAGATTTCAAACTTCACAGTATATGATTCTCTCTCTCTCTCTCTCTCTCTCTCTCTCTCTCTATATATATATATATATATATATATATATATATATATATATATATATCAGCGCTGGCAGAGTCCAAAAAGTCCCCTTATCGTTTGAAACGGCAGCGAGAAAATAAATATAAAAATAATCGTTCCTTCCACTTAACGATCTACCGAATATAATTGATCTATTAAGATAAACATCTTTACAACCTTTATATATACAACAATACTCTCGTTAAGAGGGGAATTACATCTTATATATCGTTATTGGGATGCGTAGTTCTTTAGTGGACTACCGTATATATTATCTCTCTCTCTCTCTCTCTCTCTCTCTCTCTCTCTCTCTCTAGATCTGCTAAACGCGATTTTGAAATTGAAGTAGTCGTGAATGTAAAGTAAACCCTAAGAAATTTTACGATTATGTTAGAAATAGAAATCGGTTGAGGGACAATAGTGGGCCACTGTTAGACATTAGGTGGTAACTTAACAAATAACTATGGGAAGTTAGTGATAATTTTAAATAATTTTTTACGTGTTTTTATAGTTATAGAATTACAGACGTACGGGCTAACAAAGACCCTAAGACCCACTCTAGCTTAGCTCAAGAAGGAAGTAGAAAAGTTAGAAATAACAAAGAAAAAAGGATCACCTGAAGATCAGGGCCCCCAGCCTTCGTTAGTTAGCCTTATAAGACTAACTAACGAAAATATTACGCTTAGCCTTACCCATCGTTAGGTCAACTGTACGCCCTTAACGACTGGTTAGGCTAAGTCGTGATATTTTCGTTAGTTAGCCTTATAAGGCTAACTAAAGAAGGCTGGGGGCCCTGATCTTCAGGTGATCCGAAAAAAGAACACTGAAAACTTATACCATGCTTACACTTATAGACGCGTAAAGCTTTCACGCAGAAATAGTAAAAATAGTAAAGTATGGAACGGACGAGTCTCTCTCCCTCCTTCGCCAGCCACTGCTGACAGAAAATAGTGGTGAAAGTAGATTTATAGGAAAGTAGGTAAAAGAGAATAGCTTCAGAGTTGATTTACACCATGCGTACACTTTTCTCATGTACTCAGTTACGAATTAGAAGATAGTGGAAAATAAAGGACAGCATGAATACCAAACTTCTTAATCTGGTCTAAACTATGCATTTTTTAAGGATTTTTTATTTATTCATTATGTACAAGAAGTCATCATTTCATCGTCGCATCATACTTTTATTCCGGAAACTAGTAATATGCTCAATGACGTAAATGGGACTTTTTCATTGCTTACTGACATAACTGTTTACACTGAAGAAATTTCTCACTACGGAGATAAGTTAAAAATTAACAAATCGCCAGATCCAGACTATTTTTACCCAAAGTACCTAAAAAGTACCTAAAAACACTTGGACATGTTTTTAGCCAACATACCCGACCAACCCACAGTGTCAGGGTATTCCTCTGCCAGACCAGCCCCCACAAATTCAATAGGGGACCAAATCGTATGGCAGGAGCAAGAGAAAAGAAGGGTGGCGACCCCGTCGTGGCCCGCCTCAGGAGGCGCAGAGCGGACTTCGTGGGAGCAGCGCACCCTTGAGGCAGAAGCGCTTTAAGGTAAATTTAAGGTAAATTTATAAAAGAAGTAAAGAATGGAATACTTGATCCTTTAGTTCAAATTTTTAATAAATCTTTATCGTAAGGGGTTGTTCAGTCATACTTTAAATTGGGCAATGTTATTCCAATCTTTAAAAAGGGGAATAAACAATAGGCACGAAACTGTAGGCCTATTATTCTAACTTCTATAATTGGGAAGCTTTTTGAAACAGTTATTAGAGAGCGTAGAGTCGAACATACTGAAAGCAATATATTACAAAACAAAGCCAGCATGAGTTTCCATACTTTACTATTGCAACTATTTATGTGTGAAAGCTTTACACGTCTGTAAGTGTAAGTATGGTATAAATTTCAGTGTTCTTTTATTCATTGCTATTTCTAACTTTTCTACTTCCTTCTTGAGCTAACCTAGAGTGGATCATAAGATCTTTGTAAGCCTCTCTCTCTCTCTCTCTCTCTCTTTTCCTATGCAAATTGTTGAGTATTTTCTTCTTTCTTATTTCGAAACCTATCCATTTTGGCTCGAGGGAGAGAGGGTGCGAGGATGTGAGGAGGCGGAGGAGAAAGCCTTATTGCTTTTTTGTGCTTGTTTTTCTTTCAGTGAGTTTGTCTCTCTCTCTCTCTCCGGCTCAGAGAGAGAGAGAGAGAGAGAGAGAGAGAGAGAGAGAGAGAGAGAGAGAGAGAGAGAGAGAGAGAGAGAGAGAGAGAGTGTATAATAATGCTAATAATAATAGTCTTTTTACGAAATGGTTTCTTTTTTAGAAATATTTTAGTATCTCATCAAGAGTTTTATCTTTATAAGTGAGTTCCATCGATGGCACGACCCACACTCGTTTTTCGGCCCTCCGCTGACACTCGAACAAAAAATATATATATAATAAAATGTGCTTTTATTCGTCGAAGGAGAGTTTATGGGGATGTTGTTAATTAAGTTAAGCGGATTTTAAAGGTAATTAGCATATCTTTAATTTTGTTATAAGCATTTTTTTAAATTTTTTTGGGTCAGGTCAATTTTCTCTTTTTACTTTTAGCGATTTTTTTCTTTTTTACGTTATATACACATGAACAACACCTTCGATTTAGTACTTTATATATACTGCACACACACACACACATATATATATATATATATATATATATATATATATATATATATATATATATTCAGTATGATTGCGCGCGCACACACACACACACACACGTCGTTCAGAGTATATTTTTATAAGTTAAATTCAGTTTAATTTCTTGACTTTTATATCGAGGATAATTTTATAATTGAATAAATTGTATGGTTTTTTTTATTTTGAGTCCAACGCCAACTTCGTCGACATCACGTTTTTTTTGACAAGATTTCGTAGAATTACATTAAATTAAGTTAGGTTACATTTGGATGGGTTTACATGGGTTAAGTTAAGTTAGGTTAGGTTAGGTTAGGTTAGGTTATTAAAGTTTCTGCAAAATGTGTATGTGTCGTATATTTACTCGTCCGTTTCCGTCATTTGTTAATTAATTTAATTTCTTTCGATAGCCATTTTCTATTTCAATTCTTCAATTTCCTTTCTATTATTTATTATTTTTACTTTATTTTATTTATTTATTTTCAATTTAAAGCCATTTGTCTTTTTTTCTTGTTGTTTTTGCCCTTTTCTTTTGTTTGGACAGATTAAATTTAAATTATCGAGTAACATTTTCGACCCGTCACAGAATTAAAGAAGACCTTATGTTACTCGTACATAAAGACTAACGAGAACGTATACGCGTGCGCGTGTGTGTGTGTATGTACATGTGCATACATACGCGTGCACACGCTGTACATATATGCAGCTACATGTACATATTTGAAGAAAATTCAGTTACAATCATTTTAACAATGAAATGTAATTAAGGTATAATTATAATCACCGTAAAAAACGCTCCTAATAAGTCTTTGTTTACCAGACCTTTGCACATATATATATATATATATGTATATGTATATATATATATCATCAATTAATAATTTATTTTTTATTATTATTATTTTTATTATTATATTATTATTATATTATTATTATTATTATTTTAAAAATATAATTACCTAACCCTGTAAAGAATGTATTATTTGGACACACACACACACACACACAAATGTGTTTTCTGTAGGTGTGTGTATGTGTGTGTGTATGTAATTACCCTGACGGTGAATACCTGTATATATATATATATATATATATATATATATATATATATATATATATATATATATATGCATACAGTATGTACAGCTAGAATAAAACGTACATAAAAAATAATATAGAGTTTATTTTCGTACATTAAACACTGTTAGTATATAAATGTGATGAAGCGGAGAAAAACTGGACGAGGATCATTGAAAGGTGTATGGCATACCAAAGGCCATTTTAGCGCCGGTTTCATTAGGGCAGAAAGAGGCGCGCATGTTTGATCAACTGATTTATTGGCGACATAACATCCACCGACTTATATTCTACTTAAAGACATCGTTAGCCTTTACATATGTCAGCTGAAAGAGAGATAGCAGCATCAGACGCTTTTTCCTTACGACAACACTCGGTATAAGCATCTTCTTTATATATACGAGTACGTGTACATTTATTTTTAGTTCTCTCCACACATTTCTGTAAAATTTTCCTTTTCTGAGTGTACAGAGGCGAATTCCTTCTCTTTAGGGTTGTTTATATAATATATATATATATATATATATTATATTCGAAATGTGTCAAATTTGTATCGATAAAGCTAAAATTATTCTTTAATTAAAAATTATTGAGTTTTATTATCAATGAATTAATTAATTTTTAAAAAATTGTTTTCCTTCCTTCATCAAGTGAAGTACATGACAAAGAGATAATACGCGTGTATAACACAAGAATGGTTTTGTTGATAAAGTGTTTATAATTTTATAGGGACTCGCTTTTATATATTACTTTGTTTTATAAATAATTGGGTTTCATAATTTTTCCTGCATTCACCATTCGCGAGATAAACTGGCCTTGCTTTTATCGTTTTATGTCATACTCTATTTTAATTATACTTTGTGTATATATATATATGTGTGTGTGTGTGTGTGTGTGTGTGTGTAAAAGGCATCTAATTTACTTACACACTGCCGTTTAAACATATTAAATTTACATAATGATTTTGTCAGCCCCTACAAATCGTTCCCTCACAATGACAAAACCTCGCTTTAAAACTGATAACATAGCGAGGTTTTGTTGCGTTCCTTCCCGAATTTGGTATGAATACCTCTGAACACTCACAGTAGAAGCTGAATACACGCATTTGCCCAAAGATTATTTGTAAGAGGCGATCATAAAGATGGTCTTCTCCGCGCACGATAAAAATGATCTCCAAAAGAGGATTAGACAGTTTTAGTCTGGATGAGTTGGTTCGAAAATAATATCCGGTAAGGAGAACGCGGATATTGGAACGAATTTCTGTATGAAAGTTAATCTTATTTTTATGTTTGGAGCTTAAATAGGATTCGAAATTCGATGTAACTTACGATCTAATTTTTTTTATTTATAAATAGAAATAAATGGTGAAGTTGCTTCGCGTTTCAAATTGTTGTAATTTGGTAATTTTGATCTCTCGTATTTGCTTCACTTATACACTATATTAAATAAATGGGAGCAAAATTATATATATAAATATACACCAATTTAAAAGATTCAATAGTAAATTTTACTATTTGTTCATTTTATTTTATATAGAATAAATAAGAATATATATATATATATATATATATATATATATATATATATATATATATATATATATATATATATATATAGATATATATATATATATATATATATATATATATATATATATATATATATATTATTATATAAACTTTACATGTAGCCTTTAAATTAACTTAAATATTTAGATTGTTAAATGAAGTATACACTATATGTAATGCTGCAATGGAAGTTAATTGTGAATAGCCTGCGTTCAGACTATATATATATATATATATATATATATATATGTTTCGGATTTGCGAGAGATTGACACAGGTATTTTGTAAATTAATTTTATAGTTAGTTGGAGTGTGTGTATATATATATATATATATATATATATGTGTGTGTGTGTGTGTGTGTGTGTGTGTATATATATATATATAAGGGAATAAGTGTTTATACATGCAGACTCGCTTGCTAAACTTCATATGCTATATTGTTGCCCAAAAACAATTAATTATTTATCCCTGCGCAAAAAGCGTTTATAAAAGAGCGGGAGTACACCCACTGACCATCCTAGAATCTAAATCTCCTTCGAAAAAATATGTTAATTTGCACATTAATGAGTCCTTGAGAGAAGTAGTTCAAACTCTATACATCGCATATCTTATTTATGAGGGCTCAGTTGTCACGATTTCTTCCCTTTATTATATACATGTATCCACGTGCTAGCCCTAGCAAGGTCATTCGTATCCATACCCTTCCTTAGTCCTCATATAATGGAGACAACAGCGTGACTTATCTATTAAGGGTCGTGATATGCTGACGTATACCCGCACTCAATACGCTTAATTTATGACAATGAGCGAAATAGGAGCTTAGATATAAATGGGTATGTATTAACTATATTCGAAATAATCTGTATTAAGGGCAGCGCTCGGTGATCGTCCAATTTATTTTCGAGTCATACCCAACGTGGCATTATGTTAATGCGTAGAAAAAAGGATTTATGCTTTAATGGCGAATATTATTATAAGATGCCTTAAGTTATCTTATAATAAACATGTCCATTCTTCAATGGCAAAATATATAAAACAATCGATATATATATTTCCCTTTTACTTTGGTATATATAATAAGATCACAGTCTATTTGACATGCAGATTCACTGTGTAATAAAGAGTCTGTAATCATAAATTTCATGCACACACGGGAAAGGATGCATAAATCCCCTTGTTCAAATTTAAATTGCTTGTTTTCATTCGGTAAATATTTGCAAGCATGAATATTTTTCAAATAAAAATGATTTTACGAGTGTATATACTGTATATATATATATATATATATATATATAGATGCAGTGTCCTAAAAAATGTATACAGACTTTCGTTGCAGATAGTGTAGGTGTAGTGCAAATAGGTAATATTTGGTGTTTATTATGCTTAGAGAAGAAAAATAATTTACATTATAAACTATCGCAAGCGTTCAAAATTTTCTTAATTTCCATCGAGGCACGTGTCAGGTGAGGTTGTAGCGCGGGCGTCGACAATGCATTTCAAAGTTCTGGCAAGGAAGCCGTTTACTGGCGTACAATATTGGGTGCTACTGTAGCGTGTGGTCTACAAAGATATCTTTAGTCTACAAAAGAATTTGCGCTGAAGTGACCTGACCTGACTTGAATTTGTGCTGACCTGACCCGACCTAAAATGACTTGACTTTATCTTTGGGGACGAATGTGAGGTGAAGGCGGACTATAAAACGGGGAATCATAAAGACAAATATTAATTAGTTCATTTACATTAAAACAAAAAATTTAAAGGACAAATAAAAGAAACAATTCATTCTATGTTGGCTTACCATATTTTCATGCAACCAAACCGGGACATTTAGGAACATCTTGGAAATGAAGATCACATATACGTGTTTACCGCAGTATAAAAAAATGGGGGTGAACCAAAAAAGTATATACTTCAATTTATTATACAGTACAAACAGATCATTAATTGTTTTGAAAACCGGGACGCTGGGACAAGAGCTCAAAACCGGGACTGTCCCGGTCAAACAGGGACGTATGGTAAGCCTAATTCTATTGGATATAATGCCCGGTTAGGTTAATTGAATGCCCGGTTAGGTCAACTTTATGCCTTGACAATTGGTTAGGTTAAGTTGTGATATTTTCGTTAGTTTTAATGAAAATATTACACCTTAACCTAACCAATCGTTAAGGGCATATAGTTGACCTAACTGGGTATTCAATTAACCTAACCGGGCATTATATCATATAGAATGAATTGCTTGTTTTATTTGTCCTTTGAATTTTTTGTTTTAATGTAAGTGAACTTATGGATCACCTGAAGATCAGGGCCCCCATGTATTCTTTTTTTTGCTTTACAGTAAAATATAATAATAAATTAAATTGAATGCCCGGTTAGGTCAACTGTACGCCCTTGACGATTGGTTAGGTTAAGTCGTGATATTTTCGTTAGTTTTAACGAAGATATCATTTGGTAATTGAGGCTGGGGGCCCTGATCTTCAAGTGATCCGAATTTGTAAATATGTTGTAGACCGCACGCTATAGTGTAAATATCTTTGTAGACCGCACGTTATAGTAGCACCCAATATTCTTCAGTTCACCTCAAAGATAAAAATCGAGGGGTGTAAAATCTGGAGATCTTGGGGTCTTTAACGGGTCCACGGCGCCCTATCCAGCATCCAAACAATACCAAAAGTGTTAAGTGATATTGTATATATTCATATTGAATTAAGTAGAATATTAACATTTCTCTTGTAGTGAAATTTTGTCCATAAGTTTCAAGAGAAAAAGTTCCATACGTACGTGAGCTAAAAGATGTATTACGACTTGATATAGCTGTTAATCACTTTCTGTGATAAGGGATTTAACGACCACATGGAGACTATTTACGACGGGGCTATTACACTTTCGACGACAAAACAAAACAAAGAATATTTTTTTTTCGAAATGACGTCGATAAAGATTTTATTCGATTTTTATCGCCTTTAAAATTTATAATAGTTGTCTTTGTGAAGAAGGTTCGGTATAGTTAGGTTAGGTTAAATTGGATTAGGTTAGGTAGGTTATATTAGGACTCGTTAGATTAAATTTGGCTAGGTTAAATCATTTTATGTTTTGCCATCTTTGTTTGTGCATGTAGATCAAAACACTTTCGTTGATAGATTTCCCAACATTTTGAGGATTTGGTTTGTCGATCAAAAGTGTTCTTTTGAGATGAGTAATATGGGTTCATTATGCCGAACGGGGTAAATGGGGGGATGGGGGAGGGGCAGATGGAGTACTTGAGGGGAGGGGAGTAACAGATTGCACATATGCCAAGGGGTTAAAGGGGGGATGGGGGAAGGAGAGAAGGAAAAGGGGAAAGGGGGTGAGGGGAGAGGTGAACGAAAGAGGAGTATCGGGAGGAGCAGTGGGGAGAGAGCCAGTAGAGCAAACTTTTAATCCCAGATAAGATCTTAATCCGTTAATGACTTTTCATTAACAAAAATAAGGAAATATATATATATATGTGTGTGTGTGTGTGAATGTGACGTTACACTATGAACTTTAGCGACCACCATTTTAAGAGATAAAAAAGGCAAAAAAAAATTACATTATATAAGATTTTGAGGTTACAAGATGTAGTGCAACACGCTGATCCAATGCTACTATGAATATACAGTATAGTGACCACCAGCAACACTGTCTTAGGCTTAACACTGATATTAATAATATGATAAAATACATGCCATTGAATGAGACCGAGCGCTTCTGTCACAGAATCGCTCGGTCTCATTCAATGACGTACTTTGTGTATCCGTTACCACCGAATGCGAAGGCGCCCACAAGCCAGCCTGGCTGGCCAGTTCCAACCATGTGACACACACACACACACACACACACACACAGCAGCGGTGTTTAAGAAAAAAGCATTGCGTACTTAAGCATAATTTAAAAATGAATGAACAGTAAATAGCAACACAGTTCCATACAATGTTTATTAACATGTTCAGACATTATTTTTTTATTAATATAGTAAACTCACAATTAATGTTGGAAATAATTACATTCTCATTGCTTTGTATAATACATCCAATTCTTTTTAGAAATAATACCTCGTTTAACGTATGAATTATTCTGTACTCGATATACAGAACCTTAAGGTCATTTAGGATTATTTTTGTTCTTATTTTACAATTGGGCGTAACATTTTCATAATTCTTAATCTTTTAACATATAGATTCAAAAGCCTGCTCGAGTACACCATCGGTTAGTAAAATATTATCATGAAAAGTTAATGTATGTTATGCGTAATCGGTGAAACTGCGTATTTCATGAAATAAGCAAAATATTGCTTATTTCATGAAATTGGCATTCCATTTGCCAAATTGGTGAAATAAGTTATTGCTTATCTCATGAAATACACAATTTCGCTCCACCACTTTCATGAAAGAGGCAGAGGAAAAATTGGAAGGACCCGAAAGAAGAAGCAGTCATCCATTACCCAATATTTTCATCCTCAAAAGTCCAATGATCCTCAAGCTAAAGAGTCGACCCAACCTGAGGAGCCTCAACCTTCAACTTTAGACATTGAAACCATCACGATTTCTCCTGAACATCCAGCCCTTCAAGATGAAGATGAAGAAAACGTCGACTGTCCTCTCATTTAACCACCATCCAGTTTCCCTTCATTCGGCCATCGAGCCTTTGCTCCCTTCCCCTGCGTATAATGTAAGTACCCATACACATTTTTCGTATTATTTTGTGCACTAATCTCTTCTTTACTTCAGGATTATATTATTTTATGTTAGTAATGTATATAAATACATTTTAGTATGTTTTACCATGTTTATCTCTTGATTTTAGTTTATTATAGTTGGAAAATGTTTCTCAGGAACCGACCCCCCTCCCCTAATTAACATTGTGTCTATGGGAAAATCGTATTCACTTAACACGAATTCAGTTAGTACGAGGATTTTCAGGAACGCATTATTCGTGCTAACCGGGGATTCTCGGTTTATTTATTTTTTATTTATTTATTTTTTCTAATCTTTTTTTTAATCAAAAGCCATTAACGAATTAAGATCTTATTAGGGATTAAAAATTTGCTCTACTGGCGCTCACCTTTTCTCCCCTCACCTTTTTTCTTCTTTCTCCTCCCCCCACATTACCCTCTCGGCATAAATGCAACCATACTACTAAAGGTATCACGCACCGCCAATTATTTTAAGTAATGTTTATAAGAATACAGGAAATCATTAAGGTTATTCGCAATTTAACTTTCTGTATTTATAATTTTATCAAACTAGTTTTAAGAATCTATAAACGAAAGTGGTTTTAATAATTTCGAGTGACATACCATTATACTGTAGAAGCATTTCATAACGGGCATATACAATAACGTATTTTCCCGTATAACCGTAAAACCTTATACGCCTTCCGTCAGAATCGAATACTCAAGTTATAATTCACGTACAAAGACGGCCATTGACCATAAAAATTACATTTTCCCGATACATTCGAACGCGGGATGAGGAAGAAAAGTATAAATGGAAGTCTGGAAACTACTTCTCCACGCCAGTTCCCATCCTTCACCTAACCTTGATTAATGGTCATCCGTCCGCAAAGAGAAAGCTTCAAAATATTGTATATAATAAGGCTTCTGTGTTTCGTAGAAGAGTTTTGATTTCGTTTTCCTATTCTGGACTGGGACCACCACTGGTTGGCTTCAGTTTATAAGTCTTTAAGATCGTTAAAGATGATATATTACGTTTATATAGAAATTATATAGAAATATTTAATATATTTATAAGCGTTTATTCTATATTTGTTTTCGTTATATGCACTTATATATTACAGTGTGTAATTTAGGGGAAAATAAATTTTTGTATTGATTTTGTATATTAATTATTAATTAATTAAAGAGTATATAGGATTATTATATGTTTATTCAGTCTAAAATACTTTCCCCAATTGCTTTCTTCATAATAAAAATGTATAATTCGCATAGGCCTAATTCGCGTGAATATTTCAATACGATTCTTTACTTTAATGCGTGTATATAATATATTTGGATACCTTTCAAGTTTAAGATTAAATATTAATTTACTTTTTATCATTTTTAGATACATTTTTAGGTACAGAATCAAACGAGCAAAGTCACGCATATGTGACTTCATGACTGCGAGAAAAATCAGTTTCGATCCTAATTTATTAGATTTTCATCACGGATATTCCCTCTTGTAAACATATTAACGAATCTGCGATCTGAAACCCACGCAAAGGGAGTCATTTTCCCTTTGATTAGTGAGTTTACTTATTTGTCCTCTTAAGAGACAGTAATTAGTAGGTTTGGTTGATTAGAATAACGAGTTTGACCCGTTTGTGTTGTGAGTGT